>JAKSZT010054304.1:4685623-4777542 GCA_026826555.1 Tolypeutes matacus
TAGCCAAAAGTATTCTAAAAAAGAAGAGCAATGTGGGAGGAATTTCACTGCCTGACCTTGAAACATATTACAAAGCTACAGTGGTCAAAACAGCATGGTACTGGCATAAAGATAGACATATCGATCAGTGGAATAGAATTGAGAATCCAGAAATAAACCCTCACCTATACAGTCAACTGGTTTTTGACAAACCTACCAAGCCCACGCTGATGGGAAAAAACAGTCTCTTCAACAAATGGTGTTGGGAGAACTGGATATCTATAACCAAAAGAATGAAAGAGGACCCCTATCTCACCCCCTATACAAGAATCAACTCAAAATGGATCAAAGATCTAAATATAAAAGCCAGGACCATAAAACTACTAGAAGAAAATGTAGGGAAACATCTTCAAGACCTTGTAGTAGGTGGTGCTTTCTTGGACCTTACACCCAAAGGACGTGCATCAAAAGAAAAAATAGATAAATGGGACCTCCTCAAAATTAAACACATTTGCACCTCACAGGACTTTGTCAGAAAGGTGAAAAGGCAGCCAACTCAATGGGAAAAAATATTTGGAAATCACATATCTGATAAGGGTTTAATATCCAGGATATATAAAGAGATGTTACAACTCAACAATAAAAAGACAAATGACCCAATTAAAAAATGGGCCAAAGACTTGAATAGACATTTCTCCGAAGAAGAAATACAAATGGCAAAAAAACACATGAAGAAATGCTCAACATCACTCATGATTAGGGAAATGCAAATCAAAACTACAATGAGATATCATTTCACACCTATCAGAATGGCCACTCTTAAAAAGAGAACTACAAGTGTTGGAGAGGATGTGGAGAGATAGGAACACTTCTTCACTGTTGGTGGGAATGCAGGATGGTACAACCACTGTGGAGGACTGTTTGGCAGTTCCTAAAGAAGTTGAATATAGACTTGCCACGTGACCCTGCAATACCACTACTGGGTATATACCCAGAAGAACTGAGAGCAGTGACACGAACAGACATCTGCACACCGATGTTCATAGCCACATTATTCATCATTGCCAAAAGTTGGAAACAACCCAGGTGTCCATCAACAGATGAATGGATAAACAAACTGTGGTCTATTCACACGATGGAATATTATGCAGCTGTAAGAAGAAATGAAGTCATAAAGCATATGGCAATATGGATGAATCTGGAGGACATTATGTTGAGTGAAGCAAGCCAGACACAAAAGGACAAATACTGTATGAATGCATTACTATGAACCAAATACATTGTGTAATATATTGTTTGATTCACACACACAAAAAAAAACAAAAAAAAACAAAAAAAAAACAAAACAACAACAAAAAATTTACATGTATCCATTACATTTAATTGAGAAATGTACATATTTATTCATCTGTGTTTACTTTTTAGTTTTTAATTGCTTATGTTTTCAATTATTAAATGTACAAAATAAAGTTAAAAAAAATTCAAAAAAAAAAAAAAAAAAAAAGGTTATCCTGATATTAGTATGACACTGGGAGCATAATTGATAGCACTGAATTATATATTTGAATGTGGTTAAAAGGAGAAATTTTAGGTTGTATATATGTTACTGGAATAAAAAAAAAAAAAAAAAACCTAAAGGACTGTAAAACCCAAACAGTGAATCCTATTGTAAATGATAGATTAGAGCTAATAGTACAATTACAAAAATGCTCTTGCATGAATTGTAAGAGATGTACCACACTAATGCAAAGTGTTAATGATAGGGTGGTATATGGGAACTCTGTATTTTATGCATGATTTTTCTGCAAACCTACAACTTCTCTAATAAAAAAAGTTATCTTGTTTTTGTGGAGCTTGCAATCCAGTTGGACAGATGAGATAAAAAATATGAAACACTTTAATTGCATTAATGGGAAGCAGATGTGGCTCAAACAATTGAGCTCCTGCCTACCACATGGGAGGTCCCTGGTTCAGTTCCTGGTGCCTCCTAAAGAAGATGAGCAAGATAGCGAGCTGGCATGATGGGCTGGTCCAGCAAGCTGATGCAACAAGATGATGCAACAAGAGACACAAGGAGGAAAACATAATGAAAGAACAACGAAGCAGGAAGTAGAGGTGGCTCAAGCAATTAGGCACCTCCCTACCACATGGGAGGTCCCGGGTTCAGTTCCTTGTGCCTACTAAAGAGAAGACGAACACACAACAAACAGACACAGCAAGTGCAAATGACAAGGGGGTAGGGATAAATAAGTAAATAAAATAAATCTTTAAAAAAAAAATCACATTAAGAGGTGCTGAATGCTCATGAACTTGGATGTAGAAGCTCAGAGCAGTGCTGGGGAAATTGGAGAAGCTTCATGGAATACATGAGACTATTATTCTAATAATGGAAGAACTTGTATCATTGATATAAAGGCAGAGGCCACCAGAGGTTCTAAGGGGAGGGAGAGGGAAGAATAGGTGCAATATGGGGACATTTTTTGGACATTGAAATTGTCCTGTGTGACATTGCAATTATGGATACAGGTCATTACATATTTTGTCAAAACCTATAAAATTGTGGGGGGCAAAGTATAAATTATAATGTAAACTATAATCCGTGGTTAGTACAATGCTTCAATATGTGTTCATCAATTGTAACAAATGTAACCACACTAATGAAAGATGTTGTTAATGTGGGAAAGTGTGGGAGGGAGAGGGGTGGAGTATATGGGAATCTCCTCTATTTTTGCTGTAACATTTATGTAATCTAAAGCTTCTTTAAAAATAAAAAAATATATATTAAAAAATAAAAAAAAAAAGAAAGAAAGACAAGCAGACCTAAATGGAGAGTATGGATTGGACTTTTGAGGCCAGGGGAACAGCAACGAAGTGAATGGAGTCAGTCAGCATATGTGTGGCATAGTCTTTTCCACTCCTATGTGAAGATTCATCTTTCAGTCCGAGTGATGATGATGTGTATTACTAAAGCCTACTAGCTACTGTGCTTGTTCCTGACCTTGCTGAGGTTGAGGGTGTGTGCATGTACATGCTTGTGGGCATGTGTGTTATTGTCTTAGAACCTATTAAAAATAAGGATGACTACTTTTCCAGGGCCAAGTTTTTTTTTTTTTAATTTTTTAAAAAGATATTTAGATTACATAAACGTTACATAAAAATAAAGGGGATTCCCTTATGCCCCGCTCCGCACACTGCCCACATTTGCCTCCATTAACAACATCTTTCATTAGTGTGGTACATTCATTGCAATTGATGAACACGTTTTGGATCATTGCCACTAAGCATGGATTATAGTTTATATTGTAGTTTACACTCTTTCCTGCACAATTTTATAAGTTATGGCAAAATATATAATGGCCTGTATCTGTCATTGCAATGTCATTCAGCACAATTCCCAAGTCCCGAAAATGCCCCTGTGTTACACCTGTTTTCCCTCTCCCTGACCTCAGAACCTCCAGTGGCCACTGCCTCCATATCCATGATATAAGTTCTTCCATTGCTAGAATCACAAGTCTATAGTAGAATACCAGTAAGTCCACTGTAGTCCATAGTTCATTCCCCAATCCTTAGAATTCTAGGATAGTGTTGCCCACTCCACTTCTAATTGAGATGGGGCTTCAGTCCCGTACGGCCGATGGATGGGACTCTCTTGCTTGCAGTTGTAGACTCTCTCAGTTCCTTGGTATAGTGGTTGTCCATCATCACATCCTTGTTAGTTATCCTGGGTGAGTCCAATGAACTAGAGAGTAGTTCCAACTCCATTGAGGCTCAGGGCCTAGCTGGTACATGGACAATCCAAAGATTCAAGTCTCTTGGACTTACACCTACCAACTCCAGCACCAACTCTAGGTTCAAATAGAAGAGCCATGTGTAGGGAAAACACAATTGAGTCCAATTCTGTCACACTGGGGAGCACAAACCCCAAAGTAGGGCCCACTGTCAAGGCACGGAACTCATGAGCTATCTACCCCAGGGCCAAGTTTTATTTCAATTCTTTTAGCTGCAATGGAAGTTTCAGCAGGAAAACAAGAGCTTGACTGAAGGTTCTCACTGCTCCTTTAGTCCCTTTCCAAGCCAGCATCAAGTAGCTGTCAGATATTATCTGCTTTCTTCTAGGCATCTGTTAAAGGTGGAATTTTCTCAAATGTTTGAACAGTCTCAGGCTCTTGAGAGCAGATCCAGAGGGGTTTGCTCACAGCTCGCAGTCAAGCTTTGTGAGCAATTGGTAGTGATGGCAGTGGTGGTAGGTGATGGTGAGAGCAGGAGGAGGTGTTGTGACTCCTTTTATTACCTTCCCTGGGACAGAAATCATGGGCCTGTGGTGACATCAGAACATAACTCCCTTGCCTCATTTTGGGATGCTGATAGAAGTATAGAGATCAGGCCACCCTGATTTCTAAATAAAGAGGCCTAAAACACATGCTGTCATTACATTTTCTTTTTGGTTAGGAGTCTCTCTTCAGGGAAAGGGGGAGCATGACCCTAGTTTAACTTATTTAAGAGCAATAAACAGTTACCACCATCTTAAATTCCATCTGTTTGCTAAGAGAAATGAAAAAAAATCTTTTTGGTGATGTCAGTGGGTCTCAGGATTTTCCTCAAGGTTCTGCCACTTTTCAGGTGCCAGCCAGTTGGGGTTGGAGGCAAAGTTGCTCACTGCCAGGTGTCAGGCTGTGTTGCGGCTTTGTGTTAGGGGCTGAAAGTGTGTGGAACTAAGAGGGGCATTGATTGTGCCCCTTGAGCTTGAGAGGAGTAGGTGATGGGGCTGGGAATGGGCTAGGAGTGGAGGCAGCTTTGGCAGGTGACTCAACAATGATCTCAGTAGTACTTTAGTATGACCTCCAGTTTCAAGTTCTTTATTCTCTAATAATAATTGAGCATTGACTACATTAACACTTTCATTCATTCAACTTTTAGCTAATATTTTTCGGGATGCACTATGTGTAGGACTCTGCTAGGCACTGGCTATAACTTGAACAACACAGACCTGTTTCCTGCCACTTGTGGAGCTTACATTTAGTAGGGGAGGCAGACAGCAAATGAGTAGGTTGACAAATAAACAAAATACTTAAAGGTTGTTATAACTGCCACAAAGGAAGAAAGTGGAGTGCTGTGATATAGAGGAAAGGGGATGCTATTTCATACCTTCTTTCCACCCCCAACTACTTGTAGCTGTTTTTTCCTCACCCCTAGGTGATACCTGTATCTCATAGTGTTGAGAAAGTAGAAGCCACAAGATGTGAATGGCTTTATCTTTCTGCTGTTAAATCTAAAAAATTAAATACACCTTTCCCCATGTTAACAACAGAGTATGTATCCCTTTCCCATTAAAAGCCAATCCTTCCGTATGTGTTGGATTCTATCCCTTCTTGTCTTCTCAAGGATTATACCTTTTTGATGATTCGTTTTATCTCTGTCATCATCAACTTCCAACTCTCTGTTGGATCATTCTTAAACCATACAAGCATATTCTTGTATCTCCCAATCTGAATGAAACCCTCTATTGAACTCACTTCTCTATTGAAGTAGTGTTACATTTCTCTGCTCCATTTCATACCCAACTTTCACGAACAGGTCTCACATATCTTCTTTACTTCCATGTCTCCCAGGCAGTTGGACCACTTACCACACTTACCTAAAGTAACTTTGTCAAGTTCAAACTAGACTTGTCTCTACCCCCATCATACTTGATCTCTCGACATACTGAAATCATTCTTGAAAGTTTCTCCCTACTCACATGTGGTGACACCACTCTGTCCTCTCTTTCTCTTACTTCACTTGTTTCCTGAATATATATTTGATAGGATACCTGACCTCTAAAAGCAGTGTTCCTTAGGACTTGCATGGGGTCTTCCAATCTTTCTCTAAATTCTTTCCCTAAATAGGTTTATCCGATTCCATGAACTTAAAAAAAGAATACCTATAAGCTCATGACAGCTAAATTGATCTGCCCAGTTCAGAATTTTACTTAAAACTACAAAACTGCCCATCATGTACCTTCTTGGTAGTCTCATCATCTTCTCAAACTTAACATGTCCAATAGAACACTAGCCTTCTTTCCCCTTACCCATCCAACTACTCCAGGCTTCTCTGTCTCAGTGAATACCACCATCTACCCATTTACCCTATTCAGAACCTAGAAATCATCCTTGGTTTCTCACATTCCTGCTCTCTCCAAAATACATCTCAAAACTATCTGCTTCTCTCCATTTTTATGGCCACCTCTTAGTTCAGGAAACCCTAATTTCTACACTGGACTCCTAGCTACAGACTCTTAATGGGTCTCCCCATTTTCAGTATTGCAACTCCTCAATCATTAAAAGAAATGTAGATAGTATTTTAATCCCTGCTTGCAAATCTTCTTAGGACTTTATAATGCTTTTGTTCCAACCTTCTCCCTACAGATTCTGTACTATTGTTGCTGTGGTTTGGAACTATGTACCCCAGAGGAACATGTTCTTAAATTAATCCACTACTGTAGGTGTGAACTCTTGTAAATAGGATCTTTTGATGAGATTATTTCATTTAAGGTGTGGCCCAGCTGAATCAGGATAGGTTTTAATCCTTTCACTGAAGGCCTTAAAGAGAAGGTCACAAAGAGAGAAAAAACCATAGGGAGCAGCCAGAAGCTGAAAGACAATGGAACCTAGAAGAGAAGGGAGAGGCCAAGAGAGGCTGCCATATGCATTGCCATGTGACAGGGGAGTCATGGACCAAGGATCACTGGCAGCCAGCCCTAGAATACCACAGTCTTATAGGAGAAAGCCTTGCCTTGATGATGCTTTGATTTGGGGATTCTCTTAGCCTCAAAACCATGAGCCAATAAATTCCCTTTGTTTAATCCAAGTCATGGTATTTGCTTTAGCAAGGAGGAAACCAAAAAACAGTTGTTCAAATTTTCAGTTCCGCTTTTTTTATTCCGCAAATTAGACACTAGTAATTATTTTATTTAGGCAGTGTTTGTTTGAATTTATCTACATGTTTACCATTTTCTTTGCTTCTAATTCTTTTTTGCATCTCAGCTAGCATTTTCCATTAGTGTAATACCTTTGTTACAATCAATATTTTATAATTATATTAACTGAAGTCCATAGTTTACAATTAGAGCTCACTCTTAATATTGTACAATTCTATGGGTTTAAGAAGTTTTTTAAATTGTGGTAACATATATACAACATAAACTTTCTTATTTTAACCATTTTCAAGTATACAATTTAAAGGTGCTCATTACATTCACCATGTTGTTATACCATTATCACTACCCATTACCAAAACCTTTCCATCACCCCAACCAGCAATTTTTTACCCATTAAATATTAACTTCCCTTTTCTCATTTCTGCCCCTAGCCCCTGGTAACTTGTAATCTTTCTGTTCTCTATCAATTTGCTTTTTCTAGTTTTTTCACTTAAGTGAGATAATACAAGATTTGTCCTTTTGTGTCTTGCTTATTTCACTCAAAATGGTGTCTTCAGGTTTCATTCATGTTGTAGCATCATGCAGAACTTCATTTTTATGGTTGAATAGAATTCCATAGTATGAATATATTACATTTTATTATCCATTAATCCATTGATGGATACAGGTTGTCCCTAGGTTTTGGCTATGGTGAATGATGCTGCTATGAACATTGGCATAGAGATATTTGTCTTAGAACTTACTTTCTTTTTTTTTTTTTTTTTTTTAGAACTTACTTTCAATTCTTTTGGGTATATACCTAGAAGTGGGATGGCCAGGTTGTATGGTAATTCTATACCTAACTTTCTGAGAAACTGCCAAACTATTTTCCACAGTGGTGGCACCATTTTATATTCCAACCAACAATGAATGAGTGTTCCTATTTCTGTGCATCCTCTCCAATACTTGTAAATTCTCCATTTTTTTAATAGTAGCTGTATGGCATCTCATTGTGGTTTTGATTTGCATTTCCCTAATAGCTAATGATGTTGAGCATTTTTTCATGTGCTATTTTGCCATTTGTATGTTTTCTTTGGAGAGATGTCTATTCAAGTCTTGCCCATTTTTAAATTGGGTTGGTTGTTTTTGTTAAGTTGTAGAGTTTTTATATATTCTGGACAGTAAACACTTATCAGATATATGGTTCCAGTTATTTATATCATGCAGGTTAGTGGCTGTCACATTCTGGATTCCAGCCTGGTGGGATTTATCTATTTTTATTTCTTTACATTCTTTCCAAAAATGTCTAAAAATTGTTGCTTTGATGATACTTGCATAAATGTTACCTGGAGTGTTGTTGTTTGTGCTTTTGGTGGAAAGTCTAAGAAACCATTGTCTAACACAAGGTTCTGAAAGTGCTTCTCTATGTTTTCTTCTAGGGATTTTATAATTTTGGTTCATATATTTATGTTTTTGGTCCATTTTGAATTAAGTTTTGCATATGGTGGGAGGTAGGGGTCCATCTTCTTTCCTTTGCATATTCATAAAGTTCTCCCAGCATGAATTGTTGAAAAGACTATTCTTTCCCCACTGAGTGGATTTGGCATCCTTTTAAAAAATCAGTTGGTCATAGATGTGAGGGTTTATTTTTGAACTCTTAATTTGATTCCATTGGTCTACATGTCTATACTTGTGTGAATACCAGGCAGTTTTGATTACTGTGACTTTGTATTGTTTTAAAATGGGAAAGTGTGAGTCCTCCAGCTTTGTTCTTTTCAAGCTGGCATTGGTTATTCAGGGTCCCTTCTATATACATTGGATGATTGGCTTTTCCATTTCTGCAAAAGAAGTTGTTGGAATTTTGATTGGGATTGTGTTGAATCTGTAATTTACTTTGTTCTTTAAATGTCTGTTAGATCTAGCTGGTTTATATTATCATTCAAGTCTTCTACTTACTTATTGATCTTCTGTCTAGATATTCCAGGAATTATTGAAAGTGCTGTATTGCAATCTCCTACTATTAATGTAGAATAGTTTATTTTTCCCTTCAAATCTGTCAATATTTGCTTCATATATTTTGGGACTCTGTAATTAGGTACATATATGTTTATAATTGTTATGTGTTCTTGTTGAACTGACCACTTTATCAGTATATAGTGACCTTCTTTGTCCCTCATAACATTTTTTGAATTAAAGTGTATTTTATATGATATTAGTATAGCTATGCCAACTCTCTTTTGGTTAATATTTGCATGGTATATATTTTCCATCCTTTCACTTTCAAGCTACTTATGTCTTTAAATTTAAGGCAAGTCTCTTGTAAACAGCATACAGTAGGTCACATTTTTAAAAATCCATTCTGCTAATCTCTGTCTTTTGACTGGAGAGTTTAATATATTTCCACTTAAAGTGACTACTGATAATGCAGGGCTTTCTTCTGCCATTTTGCTATTTTGTCTTTGTAAGTCATGCTTTTATTTGTCCCTCAATTATTCTGTTAATGCCTACTTTCATGTTTATTTGATCTCCCCCCCACCCCCTCGAGATGGCTCCTTTGTCTGCTCATTGTCTGCTTCCTTTGTTGCTCATTGGCCTGCTCATTATGTCCACTTGTTGTCTGTTCATTGTGTCTGCTCATGTTTGCTCGTCTTCTTTAGAACACATCAAGAACTGAACCTGGGACCTCCCATGTGGAAGGCAGGCACCCAACTGCTTGAGACACATCCACTCCCTGATTTTTTTGTATTGTACCATTTTGAATTTCTTCTCTTTTCCTTTTCTGTGTTTTTTCTCAGATATTTTCTTTGTAGATACAGGGACCTGAATTTTAACATCTTAAATCTCTAACAGTCTCTTTTGATTTTATACCAACTTAACTTCTATAGCAGGCACAAACTATGCTCCTTTACCCCTTCAGCCTACATCTTATATTGTTCTTTTCACAAATTTCATCTTTATACATTTGTGTTCAAAACCATAGATTTATTATTACTTTTTGTTTGCATTTTTAGATCCAGTAAGAAGTAAAAATTGGATTTATTAACAAAAATTACAATAGTACTGGCACTTATAATTATTTATATGGTTACCTTTGCCAGAGGACTTTATTTTTGTATGCCATTTTGATCCACTTTCTAATGTCCTTTCCTTTTAGTCTGAAGAACTCCCTTTAGCATTGCTTGTAGGGCAGGTCTAGTGTTGACAAACTCCTTCAGCTTTTATGTTTCTGGGAATGTCTTAGTCTCTCCCTCATGTTTGAAATTCAATTTTTGGATATAGAATTCTTGGTTGGCAATTTTTTTCTTCCAGCACTTTAAATATGCCATCACACTGCCTTCCATGGGTTCTGATGAGAAATCAGCAATTAATTTTATTTAGGCTCCCTTGTATGTAGTGCATTGCTTCTCTCTTTTGTCCTTCAAGTTTCTCTCTTTGTCTTTACCATTTGACAGTTTGATTACAATATGTCTGAACATGGATCTCTTCGAGTTATCCTGTTTGAGGTTTGTGGGAATTCTTGGATGTGTATATTCATATTTTTGTTATGTTTGGAAAGTTTCAACCATTATTTATTCATATATTCCTTCTACCCCTTTCTCTCTTTTTTTCTCTTTCTGAGACTTTCCTAATGTATATATTGGTATGCTTGATGGTGTTCCACAGGTTTCTTAGGTTCTGCTAACTTTTTAAAGTTTTTTTTTTTTTCCTCAGTCTGAATAATTTCAATTGTCTTATATTCAAGTTCATGAGTTCTTTCTTCTGTCAGCTCCAATCTGCTATAGGATCCTCTAGGGAATGTTTTATTTAAGCTATTGTGGTCTTCCACACCAGTGTCTGTTTGGCTCCTTTTATAATTTCTCTCTCTTTATTGAATTTCTTGTTTTATTTATTTGTCGTTTTCCTTATATCCTTTAGTTCTTTGTCTGTGTTTGGAATTCCTTGAATTCCAGGGGCTAATAAATATAAACAAGTATGAAAAGTACTTTTCACTGTCTTTGTTGATTGGCTCTTTTGGCTGGTGCTCTCCTTCAGAGCTTAGCCCTCTTAATAGTGGACCTGAAGAAAAGCCCAAGGCAAAAATACCAGGTCCTCTTTGGTCTTTTCTGAGCATGTGTCTTGTCCTAGGCATGTGTTTGTGACCTTAGGAATTCTCCCATTCACAGGGCTCTGAATACCCTGTTTCTCCTCATGAAGCAATATTTCCCACTGGTCCTGAGCATCCCATTGTATATCTTTAAACCAAAAATCCTTTGTCCAAGGTTGCTGCAATGTTACTGGTGTTTACTGCTTTGCCTCTGAATTTCCTCTTAGCTTTTGGTACTTGGGGGCTTCACTTTCTTTCCAGCTTGTCTATGCATGTAAATGTTTTTCTTGGTTATATTTTATCTAGCATTCCTGAGTACAGAGGACTGAGGAAGGCTGAATGAACCAGTTTGCTTTGTTGTTGCCAGATCTAGTTTCATCATTTCCATTTATACACCAGGGAACTTAAGTCTTTGGCAGTTAGATATCTTGCCAGAGTTTACTCAGTATTTGCCGGTACATGAATTTAGAACACAGATCTCTCCCTTACCACTCAGTGCACATTCCATTGAGTGTATACTGAGGAGCTGGGAGTTATGATATGAACGATATGTTAACAAGTTAAACACAGGCATGTCACCCCGTGGTGCTATGAACAACACCATGACCAACCTGGTAATGAGGGCAGTAGCCTACCTTCACTTGCCTTAAAGCTTCACTGGTAGCTACTATTATTTATCAGAAAGAAACAAAGTGTTGTTCATGCCAAATTGGCGTAGGTCAGTTAGCAATAGTCACATGAGGTTTGAAATGCTAAATGGGCATTTAAGAGGAGATATAGGCAGCTTGACAGACGAGTCTGGAATTCAGCAAGATATTCATAAATTTGGAATAAATCAGCAAATACATGGTATTTAAAACCATGGAACTAGATGAGATCACTTAGGAAATGTGTGCAGATAAAGAAAGAGGAGGGCTAAAGACTGAGCAACATGCACAAGTAGGGGAGATGAGGAGGAAAGAGCGCCGAGAAGGAATGACTAAGGAGTTAGGATGAAAACCAAGAGAATGGTATCCTAAAAGCAAAGTGATGAAAATTTCTAGAAGGAAGGAGTGAACCAACTTTATTAAATGCTACTGATAGGTACAAGAAGATAAGAATAGAAATGGTTTTGGCAACATGGACGTCATTAATGGCTTTGATTAATACAGTTTTGGTGGACTGTTTGGGATATTAGGTCAAGTGGAATGGGTTCAAAAGAAAATGAGATGAGAGGAATTGGAGACAATGAGAGTAGAAAACTCTTTTTAAAGTTTTACTTTATGATGACAATATAACCAGAAGTTACCAAGTTACCATGGGGTCAAGGTAGGACTTTTTTTCATAGGGGAGATATTACAATGCTTTTGAATAATGATGAAAATGATCCAGTAAAGAGAGAAAAATATAATGATGCAGGAGAGAGCAAGGAAAATTGTTAGAGTAGTGTCCTTCCATCTGTGAGAAGGCATGAGAACCAGTGTGTAAGTGGAGGGATTGGACTTAGATTAGGAACAAAAATGAGTAATTGTTGGCAACCATTGGTTCATGAGAAGATTAGGGTTGAGGAAGGCCTATGGATTGCATTATGCTTAAAGCCATCAATGACCTACTGTAAGAACACTTATATTCTCTTCCACACATATCATAATTATCTTCTAACTCTCTGAATGTCTCTAAGACTAGCAAGATAGTACTAGTCTTAGTTGGTTACTTCTTTTTTAACAACTCAAGGACTGGGGAGAGGCTATCAATTTGATGCCAGGGCTTGGTTTTAACATCTGGACACATGGAGAATTTCGGACTTCCTAACCAAAGAGAAAAGCTGGAGAGGGTCCCCTGTGTCAGCAGGGACTCCCTATCCAGTTATTGGAATAGGGCAAGAAGTTTGAATTTAATTTTTATGCACGGCTCTTGGGAATTTCACTCCAGAATGTGACATCATTTATAAAAGATTTATACCAGTTTCTGGAGGATAAATGATGTGTGAGCATTGTCCTTATCCTTCAGAACTCAGAGCCAGTGGGGAGACAGATACCTATTCCATGAGGCAGACTGAGAGAAGCTTCATAGTATATATGTGAGAAAAGGGTTGCAGGAGCCTAGAGGGAGTGATTAGAGGATTAAGAGTAAACTGTGGAGGAGTGACATCTTCTGTTGACTAATAGGGAAGGGGATGAAGTAGGAATGACCTATGCTGGCTTGGCAGTTAGAATGCCAAGCCAGCAGCTTCAAGATTAATTAAGTGAAAAATGATGCAATTGATTTGTTTGCTAAAAGTCGAATAGGACTTGGTGAGCATGGAAAACCAATGAGTTCACATTTTCTCCACTCTGAGCTTTCAAGATGATTTCAGCACCCTTCCCCCACCATGCATTCTGGTGTGGAAATGTGATGTCATATAAGTTTTTAAAAATGTACAGCTTCAGCTGGGAGAACAGGCTGCACCTGCCCATAAGAGAGTGATGTTGGTCACCTTTGGGTGTGCAGAAGTGCATGGGGAGCTGGGGATATTAAAAGTGTGGTAGGGGGAAGGACATGGGTAGATCTGTTCAGGTAGATCATTCTGAGTGATCAGGGAGATGAATGGAGTAGGTAAGACAAGAGGCGGAGAGGCCTGAGAGGAGGCCATTGCAACCACCAGGCAAGAGTTGTGGAGGGCAGTGGTAAAAGAGAGGAAGAATCATTTCTGAAGCGGAATTGGCATGATCCAGGATCCTGTTTCACCCTTGACAAATTTGCCAGCACAGAAGTTAGATGTCAGCTGTTTCATTATGAGGTTCAGAACTTGAACTTAAGCAGTTTACTACCAGGTCCTGCTTTTTAAATGAATTTCAACAACAAGTTTTTGAAGGGCAACAATGGGCTAAACCCATGTGCCTGGTTTTGGGGTTATAAAGAAGACTACAGAGAGCTCCCTCTGAAGATCCTCAGTCTAGTCTGGTCTAGTGGGGACAGATACAGGAACTGCACTGACAGTAGAGGTGGAGAAATGTGTATGTGTTTTTTGCAACATGCTGTGGGAGTGGAGAGGAGAACCCAGGTCTAACCCTCCTGAGGGAGTCAGGGAAAAACGTCGTGATAGCCGATGCTTTAAGCTGGATCTTTTTATTTATTTTTTAAAAAGATTTATTTATCTCTTTCCACCCCCTCGTGTTTACACTTGCTGTGTCTGTTCGTCTTCTTTGTTTCTTTAGGAGGCACCGGGAACCAAACCCTGGACCTCTGATGTGGACCTAATTGCTCAAGCCACATCTGTTCCCTGCTTTGTTGTGTCTCTCGTTATGTTTTCCCTTTTGTATCTCTTGTTGCGTTATCTTGTTGTGTCAGCTTGCCGCGCATGTGTTCAAATCTTAGCATGTGTTCAAACCTTGGGCAAGTTATTTAACTTTCTATGCCTCAGTTTCCTTATCTGTTAAATATGATTATTAATGCCTATCTCACAGGCTTGTTATGAGGTTTGCTGAGATAGTACATGTAAATTCTTGGAACAATGCCTTGCACATGATAAATATCCAATAAATGTTAGCAGTTATAATTTGACCAAATATTTGGGAGTTAAATGAAGTGGGATGGGGGAGGGTGGAGGGTGAAACTATTCCTGCTTTTCCTTAAGACCATTCATAGATATCAAATAATATAGGAGAGAGGGCTTATAGGACCAAACAATGCCTTAGTAAAAAATAGACATTAAATTATCTAGGATTGGAAGAGGGAATTTGAACCTCATAACACATGGTGAAACCTGGGCTTTAATCCTGTACATTTTCAGTTCCTCCTCTGGAGCAAATCAACTAATTACTCACAAATTGCCACATTTCAACAGCTGGATTTAAATAACACACTCCTCTATGGAGCCATTCCTCACTCACACTGATTTTAAGGCCAAGGCTTGTCTCATAAATCAGAGGAAAGTAATAAACAAGGGTCCCCAATGTTGTCTGTTTCTGGGCAGAGAACAGTGCATTGGATTTCACTGAGCTTTTCTTTCAATCGATGTAACCTAATAATGGTGGCTCTTTTATCCCCTAAGTTATACACAAAGACCATCGTGTTGGGGAAATGCTGATCCAACTGAGACCCTGGTGTCTCCAGTGATAGAAAAGGCTGAAATATGCTCATATTATTCACCAATTTGACTTGTATGGTAGCCTGTCTTTTGAGAATCCTGTCAGTCAAGTTTTGCTGGAATACTTTCTGCTTTTGAGGAGATTAGAGGATGACCATTTTAGGATTCTTCTGTGTCTTACCTTATATCAAGAGGCATCAATAACTAGGGAAAGCTTCTTTCTTTCCTCCCTTTCGCCCTCACTTCCCCACTCTAGACCCGTTAATGTTGGACAAATATCATTAGAGTTACATAGCTGTTGAGGAGGCATTCACTACACACTCCACTCTTTCTAGTGGGTCTCTTTGGCCTGATCAAATAGGCAGAAAGTATATTAAATACCCACATGTGCTCTCTGCCCAGGTAGGCTCCTATTTATTGAGTGTTTCTATGTGTGTGTGTGTGTGTATGTGTGTGTGTGTGTGTGTACACACATATGTGCACCAAGCCCTGAGCACTTTACATGCACATTCTAATTTAATCTTCACAACAAGTCTATGCAGTAGGAATTGTTATGCCCAGTTTATGGACGAGGAAGCTGAAGCTCAGGGATTTTATATAGTGTAGTGAAACTCATTCAGCTAGGAAGAGAGAGGCTGTATTGGGACTTGAATCCAAGTCTTTCTGACCCCATATTCCATGCCCTTAACCCCTCTTATGTCCTTTCTTCCTGATGCTAAGAAGCATGAAGCTTGTCCCTGCCCACAAGTAGAGAATTTTTTTTTCTAGGAAAATAACATAGTTTATATGGAAGTTTACAGGGCACATATCCAGGGGTTAATTATAAAGGGAAGTAGTTAACTTGAGACCAAGGAAATTTGGAAAATAAAGAAACGCTTCCAGGGACATGCAGGGACCATGGTGGTGGGAGCAGCATCATACTGTTAAAACATGGCTCCAGCTGTGCTTCTCAGAGAAGGGGGTGGTGACCTGAGTGGATGCCCCTAAAGGTGACTGACTACTACAGGTAGGAAACTGAAGTACCTGGAAGCACAGGTAGCGGTTTTATTTCTTTGTCCAGATGAAGGTTGCAGTTTTGAAAAAGAGTAGCTATGGAGTTTTAGAAAGGTCTTAGAGATCACTTGATACAATACTCCCTATTTTGTAAATGTTGCAATGGTGGCTCAGAGAAGGTGACCTCTGAAAAGTCACACAGAAAAGTGTTTGGGGGAAAACTGGAACAAGGGTGAAAATCCTGAGAAGGAAACCATGCTATGTCAGGGTGATGATCCAAAGACCGTCCTCAAATAAGCAAGGGACAGCTGCATGATGTCCTCTGGGCTGGCAACTATCCCTTCCTTGAAGGATAGTCCTTTGATTGGACAAGATTAGCATCTTCTCCCAACTTTCATCTTTTGCCAGAGATATAAATTGGAGGTGGCAGCTGATTTTCCACCCTTGAAAGAGTGTCTAAAGTGATTAAGCTATTCTCTGGTCATCCCCAAGCAGTCTCAAATATCACCTTGAGATGGGAGATGGTGTGTGTGTGTGTGTACATGTATATATGTAGAGGATTCAGATTAATGGGAAGGCTGGATAGAGAAACAGTTAACAGAATTGCTTCTGGGAGTAGAGGAGTCTGTCTTCAAATTTTTGCTTTGCCACCTACTGCGTGGCACATTTCTTTACCTCACCATCTCAGCTTCTTCATCTGTAAAATACTTCATAGGGTTGTTATGAGATTTAACTGAGACAATGTATGTAAGGCCCTGAGCACTATATATGAGTATTCAATAAATGATTTTGCAGAAATTTCATCCCTATATCACAAGCATAATAATATACCAATACATACATGATTGCCCTTAAATGTGGTTAAAATTCAAATACTATAAAGATGTGAAGAATAAAAGGTAAGTCTCTCTCTCTTATACTTTACTCATTAAGAAACTGTGCCTCCTTCTAGACATTCTATGCAGGTGCCATATTTGCCTTTGGGAAGCCTATTTCCCTACAACATCATAGAATCTTTTTTTAAATTAAATACTTAAAAATTTTTTTAAAAGATACTTAGATTACATACATATTACATAAAAAATGTAGGAGATTCACATATGGCCCACTCTCTACCCCTTTCACACTTTCCCACATTAACAACATCCTTCATTAGTATGGTACATTTGTTATAATTGATGAACATATTGGAGCATTGCCACTAAGTGTGGCTTATAGTTGACACTATAGTTTAAACTCCCTCCCACACAATTTTGTAAGTTATGACAAGATGTATAATGGCCTGTATCTGTCACTGCAACGTCATTCAGGACAATTCCAATGTCCTGAAAATGCCCCCATATTTCACCTATTTTTCCCTCTCCCTCCCCTCAGGACCTCCGATGGCCACCACCTCCACATCAATGATAAAAGTTCTTCCATTGCTAGAATAGCAATAAGTCTATAGTAGAATAACAGTAAGTCTACTCTGGTCCATCGTTCATTCCCCAATCCTGAGGATTCTGGGATGGTGATGCCCACTCCACCTCTAATTAAGAGGGGGCTTACAGCCCATGGGACAGATGGATGGGACTATCTTGCCTGCAGTTGCAGACTCTCTCTGTTCCTTGGGATGATCATTGTCCATCATCATTTCCTTGTTAGTTGTCCTGGGTGAGTCCAATGAACTGGAGAGTAGGTGTTGCAACTCTGTTGAGATTCAGGGCCTGACTGGCAAATGGAAAGCCCAAAGATTTAAGTCTCTTGGACATAAACCTATCAACTCTAGTACTAACTGTAGGTTTAAATAGAAGGGGCAGAAGAGCCATGTGTAGGGAAACTACAACTGAGTCCAATTCTGTTGCATTGGGGAGCATAAATTCCAAAGTAGGGCCCACTGGCAGGGGGTCAAACTCCTGAGCTGTCAGCCCTGCCTATAGTGTCTGGATGTCTCCAGATCCCTCAGGAGCCCACATCATAGTATCTTTTAGGGTGTCGGTAGGGAATAGTCCCAGAATCTTTTGGCACCAGGCCAGGTGTCCCCCCTCTGAACAGCTGCCCATCTCTCTCTAGGTATATGGTGCTCAAAGGACAGGGAAGACCTGCTTCCCTCTTTCCCCCAAGAAGAAGGTCACTGGGGCTTCCAGCAAGAGCAATGGAGACTAGACCTTGGAATTCTCAGAAAATATCCAGGCCCTGGAGCAACTCCATATTCCTGACTGTCTCTCCCAGTAAGAACACAGCGGGCTTAGAACCCCAGATCTGTATGAGATCCTGGCTTTGTAGATTGGGTCAGAGAATAGGGTGTGGTTTAGAAACATGGGAAGTAGAATGAAACAAAGGTTGACAGGCCCGCTGCTCAGGGCGGATGATGGAGAAAGACAGATGGGCTCATGGGAACGTTTGTATAGACTGATTTAATTGTCACAAAATGACAACGGTTCAGAAGTAGGTGGCATGCATGTTACAGAAGATGAAGCTGATGTCTTTAGAGAGATGAAGGGACTTTGCAGGTGTCATCTAGATGGACAGCTAACTCTGGGCTCCATCCCTGAGCACCCCAGCTGCTCACCATCTGCATGCAACTGAGAACACTAGGAGGACAGGGAAGAATGTGTTATGCCTGGGGATTGTTCACTTGACTCGAGTGACTTTAAACTGGAATTCAGGCTTAGGGAGAAGAATACCAGATTCTCAGCAGTTAACTTTGGAAAACAAGGAATTTGATACTGAAAGAAGAATAGTGGAAATGTCCCATTATTTCTAAGGAAGAAAAACAGGGAAGTGTGACAAAAGAATACTTAAGGCTTAGATATGGATCTGGTAATGTGCAGGATATGGGGAATAAATAAATGTCAAGATTTTAACACAAGTATATGGCAGGGAGATCTCTGAGAATACATAAGCATAAAGAACGCTTGGGTAGGTGTAGCAGTTTGGCATTCCATATGAATTCCAAAAATAGATATTGGATTATGTTTGTAAACTGGTTTGTTCCTCTGGGTATGTTTCCCTTTGATTATTTTAAGTTCAGAGTTTTCACTTTTACTTGATTAAATTAAAATTAGGGCTTTGATTCGGCCATGTCAGTAGGACATTGAGTCCCCACCCCCTTGTTGGGTGAGGACTCACAGAGAAAATGATATGGTAGAGGAGAAAATAGGATTTTGGTGCCAGAGCCCTGGGAAGTAAATGCACGGAGAAGGAGAACACAGAGGAAGAGAGACAGTTCATTAGACAGGATCCTGTGGCCCCGGGAAGAGAGATGAGCTGTTCACCTGATAGTTTGTAGCTGCAGAGACCAGGGCCCTGAGCAGCTGAGCCCAGGGAGGAACATGCCCCAGGAGAGAGATGAGACTTATCCCAGCCTACAGCTGATATTAGAAGAAGCTGGGACCACAGAGCCTTAAGAGGAAGAGGAAGGCTGAATCCTTGCAGGCATTGCCTGCCATCTTGCTCAACATGTGGCAAATGATTTTGGTTGAGAAAGTATCTCTTATGGTACCTTGAGATGAACTCTTTAGGGCCTGGTACCTGTAAGCTTCTGGTTTTTAGAATGCTGGTGATAAACTAAGCCTGATTTATTATATGACCATCCTGTACGGGAAAAGGCTGTAACTTTGGGTATCTTTGGTCAACCTTAAGAGATCTAGCAGGGGGATGGATGTGGCTCGGATGGTTGGGCGTCCATCTCCTATATGGAGGGACCTGGGTTCAACCCCTGGGGCCTCCCGGTAAAAATTAAAAAAAGGAAAATATAGAAGGTGCATGGGCCACAAGGCCCCATGCGTGGGTGTGCCACCAGGCACCACGAGTGGGTGAGCCATCAGGCCCCGCAAGCCATGCAGCAAGATGATGATGTAACAGGAGAGTGACACAAGGGAGAGCCAAGACAAGACACACGGAAAAACCAGGAACTAAGGTGGCGCAGGTGGTTGTAGGACACCTCTCTCTCACATTGGAGGTTCCGAGGATTGAATCCCAGTGAAGATAGGAGGAGAAGGATGAGAAGAGAGGGCGGGAAATGGACACAGAGAGTTGCCCAGCGAATGGATACAGAAACAGCAAAAACGGGGGTGGTGATGGGGTGGTGGTGTAAAAATGGATAAAAGTAAGTAAATAAATAAATCCTTAAAAACTGTGTAGGGGAGGAAGATTCGAACTATAGTTAGTAGTGATACTTTGACGATGTTCTTTCATGATTTGTTAACAAATGTTTCACAACAATGCAGGATGTTTGTGGGGGTTGATGTGTGGGAGCCCTGTATGATGTTATGCATGTTTGTTTTGTAAGATCACGATGTTTACTGAACACTTATAGTTTATGTATGTTCATGTATGAATGACATATATCAATAAATTGTTTAAAAAAAAAAGAAACTAAAAAAAAAAATACAAAAAACCTCAGCAGATTTCTGGTACTTTGCATCAGTACCCCTTTGGCTGAGTAACACAGTAAGTAGTCATTTCTGACTGGCCAATAAGCACATGAAAGGATGCTCAATATCATCAAGCATTAGGGAAATGCAAATCAAAACCACAATGAGATGCCACTTCACACTCACTAGGATGGCTATCATTGAAAAAAAAAAAAAAGAGAAAATAAGTGTTGGTGAGGTTATGGAGAAATTGGGACCCTCATGTATTGATGGTAGGAAGGTAAAATGGTGCAGCTGCGGTGGGAAAAAAATGGTGCAGCTGCTGTTCCTCAAAAAGCTAAATACAGAATTACCATATGCTCCAACAATTCTACTCCTTGTTATATACCCAAAAGGATTGAATGTAGGGACTCAGATAGTTGCACACCAATGTTTATACAGCTTTATTCATGATAGCCAAAAATGGAAAACAACTCAAGTGTGCATCAATAGATGAATGGATAAACAAAATGTGGTGTATACATACAATGGAATATTATTTAGTCATAAAAAGAATGATGCTCTGATACATGCTACAACATGGATCAACCTTGAAAGAATTAGGCTAAGTGAAATAAGCTGGACATAAAAGGACAGCTATTGTATGATTTCACTTATATGAAATACCTATAACAAGCACATTCATAGAGACAAAAAGTAGAATAGAGGTTGCCAGGGGTCGGGGGAGAGGGAAAGGGGTATTATTGCTTGATGGGTACAGAGTTTCTATTTCGGGTGATGAAAAGTTTGGTAATGGATGGTTGTGATGGTAGCCCAACATTGTAAATGTAATTAAGGCCATTAAATTTTACACTTAAAAATGGTTAAATGGCAAATTTTATGTTATGTATATGTTATCACAATTAAAAAACATTTTTTATAACTTCCTTAGAAATTGTCAATACCAAAACACCAAATTTACAATAGTAACCAGCAAATTAACATGCAAAGAAACTATTATATAGTGGAAAACTGTAAAAACCCTGCATGTCCAATTTGTGATAGGCTAAATAAATTATAAAGCATTTAAATACTAGAAAGGAAGAAGGAAGGAAGGAAGGAAGGAAGGAAGGAAGGAAGGAAGGAAGGAAGGAAGGAAGGAAAGTAAATTACTTCCTATCCTTTTGTAGTATGTTCCAAGGGGCAGTCTCAGTGAAGAGAAGATGTTGGCTCTCCTTATTTAAAATTAAACATATCAAGAGGAATGGAACGCAAAGAGAGCCATTGTGGGAAAGGGGGCATAGAAACAGGAGGGCTTTTCCTTCATCTTAGCTGCTGCTTACCAATTAGTAATTTAATGTAAGGACTTGTAAAACAGGTGCAAAGAGTCAAGGCATTCTAGCCCCAAGATTGATATTCTTATAAATATTTTGTATTACCCTGCAATACTCAGAGCAACAAGGAGAGAACATCCTAAAAGATAGTTAAATGACGGGACCAGCTTTATCAGCAATGCCAATCCCACTGCGAAGAACATTAAGACCGCTTTCAATAAATCCCTGGACGTTTGGCTTTGTAAAATTTTGAAATTATTCTCTGTAATCATGCACATGCTTGAGCATCTAGCTGAGGGGGCTGCTGCTCTCCCTATCCCAACACTAAGTCTAAAATGCAACATGACTTGAAAGGACTATGTATCTGTTGTATCATTCAACAAGCCAACATATTTCTTACAACTTTGATAGTGATTTAAAGCAGTTCATAATTAAACATGAGCATTTTGTATAAGGACAATTACTTTACAGAAAACAAAATCATACAACAAAAATTGTTGGAGTCTGATTTACAATATGAATTATGGTTTGAAATCATGTTTACATAAGCATCAAATTTACAAAAAAAAAAAAGAGAGAGAGATCAGCTCTGGGCTAGCTGTTGCACTGCTGAAGTACTCTGGTGTAATCACTCTCACCCATGTCATATCCTTCTTTAAAGTTCAGGATGGATGTTAAAAAGTTTCAATGAAGTTGAGCTAGATTCTCCTTTGGAGGTGAAGGTAAGCTTCATAGCTAGATGAGCAGTTTTACCATGTATCATCAATTGATGGAGAGTCAGTGTTATCATTTTTATAAGGGTTCGGTCTATTGTAAACGGCTTCAATTACATTCCCCTTGCTTGCCAATTCACCCCCTGGTGGGAGGCTGGGGATGTCCTCACTCACTAATGTGCACATCACATGGACTAAGTCAGGGACAACTTCCCCCTTTATGATTTCTTCTACTCTGCATTCAGGTTCTTATCCAAATCTGCTTCTTTCTTCACTGCTTTGGGTGCATTTGGAAAACAGATCAATATCACACTCATGTTGTCTCGACTTCCCTTACACAAACAGGTGTTGACTACTTAATTGCAAACTTTCCCAAGATCATCGGTGACTACAAGTCTTGCAAAATTACAGAGTTCTTCATTTCCCATAACATTCCAAATACCATTACATGCAAGAATAATGAACTGATCATCTTCTTCAGATCTTTCAATATCATGGACTTCAGGCTCTGGTGAGACAAGCTGCTCTGTAGGACCTTTTCCTTGGACACATTTGTAATCAAAGTCTCCAAGGGCCCTCGACACAGCCAGAGAGCCATTCACACACTGAATTATCACAAAACCACCTGCATTTTGAATTTGTTCTTTTTCCAGTGCATTACTTGGTTTATGATTTCGTGTGAAGAAGTGAACTTTTATGTCCCTACAAAGTGTCCTCTTGAGTGTCCACAATTATTGAAATAAGTATAATGGGGAGAAATTACGACACCCACAGCTGTTGACCCACTTCTACCTGCACCATGTTTCTTCTGCTATATAACTCTCATATGTTCACCAATCTCCAGAAAACCTGTTCTGATTCCATTCTCTACATTTTCCACAGAAGGTGCTCCTGCAGATCCTTTAAAATCATGGTTATTGGTGATGTGATCTAACAGATGCTCACAGCAATATTTGGCAACCTGAGAACCAGCATGCCCAGCATACACAACAAAAAATGACCATGTTTCAAGTCCCCTTGGCAAACCGATCACAGCTGTATGCGCATCCGCCACTTCAGTGCTCTAGCTTTGCATGCTGCGTGTCGCAGCCCATTACCCTGCCCCTGGGCGTTATACTTTTCCAAAAAATGCTTCCATTATGTCTTGATCCTCTATGTCCGGAGCAGCCGCGGGCGGGCAGGTCCCTGGTCAGGGCGGGAAGGGGGTGGAGGAGGGGAGGAGCTGGCTGCGTCCAGACTCCAGCTCTAGGCGCCGTCCTGGCTCAGAACATCCGGGCGTTGGAACCCAGGCGGGTGGGGGGTGGAGAACGGGTCCTGGAGGAAGAAGAGCCGAGGATTCATCGCTTTCGCACCCCATCTGCTTGGCGCCCTCCCCCACTCCGAACCACCCACCCGAGCTGCACCCGCCTGCGCGCCCAAGGCTCCCGGGCCGGCAGGGCATATGGACCGCACTTCCCTCGCTCCCGTGCGCGCTCCGGTCCCCAGCGCCGCCGCCACCTCTCCCTGGGCTAATTCTTATGACAATTATGATTATTTTTATTTATTTTTAAATCCCGTCTTACTACCATTAGAAAGACCAAGTTGGAACCCAGCAAAGTGAGAAGAACCTGCAGGTGAGAAAAAAAATCTTATAAGATGGAGTTTTTAGAACGTAGATAGCATTTGTTTTAATTTGCCACAGGCTGCCAATGCAAAATACCAGAAATGGGTTGTTTTTTACAATAGGGATTTATTAGTGTAGACGCTTACAGTTCCGAGACTGTTAAAATGGCCAAATCAAGCCATCATCAAGAAATGCTGTCTCACCACCTTGCAGCTGTGGATGATCAGGCACATAGCTATGTCATCTAAAGATGCTTTCTCTCGGAGCTCAGCTGTGGGCAATCAAGTATATGGCTTGCCTCTCCCTGGGCCCCATCTCTTCAGCTTTGGGCTGGTCCTCTGATTCCAACCTGGGTCGCCTCTCTCAGCCTCTAGGAATTTATCTGTCACATCTGTAGGCAATCCTGGAGCCCTCTCTCACACGGCAGGATAAAATGGCCGTTTTCTTTCTCTCTGTGTCCCTGCAGGTTTCTCTCATTTATAAAGGGCTCCATTAAGAAGCCTGAGACCCTCCCTAGGTCACGCCTCACTAAAGTACTCCAATCAAAGAATTCAATCCAATCAAAGGGTTCCGCAATCCAAACAAAAGTGATCTAATCAGAAGGTCCCTTAACTAAATTTAACCAAAAGGTCCCACCACATGCAATAGGTTTGTAGGCACAGGAATGGGCTTGCTTTAAGAATGGGATTTTCCAGGGTCCACAAAAGACTCAAACCAGGACAGCATTTTAATTCAGAGGGGATGAACTGAGAAGTCAAAGGAAGAAGGGACAGGATTTGGTCTCAAAGACTCTAGCAGGACAAACACCTTAGTTTGATTCAGGCAAGCAAGATATCTGATGGAAGAGCCCCAGGCCAGGCTATTTGTTTCCATGCATTTCTTCCGGATAGACTCACAAGGCTGTAAAACTGATGCTGAAGGATGTCAGGGTTTTGGGCAAACCTGAAGAATAGTGTTAATGCTTGTTGGGGATTATATCATGTTCCCCACATATGGCACGTTCAGGTCTCCTCTTGGTCCTGTGGTGTGAACTCATCTGTAAACAGGACGTTTGAGGATGTTCTTAGTTAAGGTGTGCTGAAACTGAATGAGGGTGGCCTTAATCTAGTCCATATAAGCAAAGGAAACTGGACAGAGAAAGACAAGCCACAGGAGCAGCCAGAAGCTGGAAGTCTACTGAACTTGGAAGAGAAAGGAGAAGCCAGGAGAGGCTGCCATGTGCATTGCCATGTGATAGAAAAGCCAAGGAACCCCAAATATTGCTGGCCAGCTGGAAGATACCAGCCTTGAGCCAATAAATTCCTGTATGGTATTTGTTTTAGCTGCTGAGAAGCTAAAACAATGCTGATTGCTCTCAGGCAGGGCCAGCTTTATGAGACCTGTGCAATTGCATAGGGCTCCACTCTCAGATAGAGCCAGGTGGTTGGTTTAATTCTCTGCTGTTGCTGTCTACAAATTCCTAATAATTTTATAATTTTATTTCTGAACATGTGTTTTGTAAGAAAGCCCAATCGTATAAGGGAGCATGCACATGAGCAGAGGAGGTGTGCCACGTGGCACGCATGACACAGGCTCAGGCCTCCAAACATGGTAGGCAGCAGATAGTGAGCGTGCTGAGCACTTGGCCTGATCACCTGGCATGCTTTCCTGGGCAGTCTGAGGCATTGCAGGGCACTGAGGAGCAGCTGGGCCAGGATCTGGGCTCAGATCAGAGATGGTGATAGTGGTGGCAGCAGTGACCTGGCCATGGGTGAGAGAAGGAGCTCCACATGGGGGCAGTGCTGGGCTCTCCAGTGGGAGGCTTGTATGGCTGGCCATCCACGGAGCCTGTCCCTGTGTCATCTGCACAGATATTAACTCTCTAGCTTGAGTGTCAGGACAGGAACTGCAGGTGCAAAGACAGTAAACTTTGTCAGTAAATAATTACAAAATAAAAACATTCATGGACATTGTAATAAAGTATATCAGAGAGTTATTGGAATACTTCAAAGAGTTTAGAATCTCTGGTTTTGAAAACTGCTGCAACATGGTTTTGAAAACTGCTGTAACATTGCAAAGCAAATAGCCACAGGCTTAGATATAGAAATTAAATGTAAAGATCATCACATTCAATGGAAAAGAACACTGTTTTTATATGAAGTTTTAGGTGAAGCAATGATTAAGGGGAGATGATTTAAGAATTAATTTTCCTTGTCATTGAAGACACAGCAATATAATGTGCTTTGAATGATATTCAAATCATGAAGCCACTTTTGGTTTCTTGTTTATCCTCCATAAATTACAGGAAATGTCAGAGGAAATATTAAAATTTCATTGTATGAATTTCTATTTAACAATAAATTCAGCCTTACACAAAATTGAATTGTATGAAGAGTTAAGTCTTTTTAGAAAAATTGTTTTGCAAGAATCATCAGCTCTAGATGTTCTAAAATTTATATTTTGAAATAATTGATTAATAATTTATCATGATGTTGTCATACCCTATAAAATACTCTTAAAAGCTCCAGTAACAGTTGCATCAGTAGTCTTCTCAAAATTAAAAATTATGAAAAATTATTTGTGACTTTACATTTGCCAAGAGCAACTAATGTGGCTTTCAATTACATCAATTGAAAGTGAAGTTGCTAAAAGTATACATTTTGGTGATCTAATAAATGAGTGTGCAGAAAAGCAGGGCAGAAAAATTTTTTGATCAATCATGATATCACATCATTAAAGTATTATTATTAATTATGTTACATAAACTTATGACACCAAAATATATTTTTGCAATTTGTAAGTAAAAAAATATTTGTAAAGGAAAAAGCTTTACATTTATCTGTAGTTTCCCCCTCCCTATACCCTACTTTTTGAACAAGAGGCCTTGCATTTTTATTTTGCACTGGGCCCCACAAATTATGTAGTCAGCACTGTTCTCAGGGTTACTTTCCAGCTGTACTTAGGGGTCACTGTAGAAAATGGTCATTTTTCTTGTCTGCTTTGGTAAAAGCTCTGAGAGGATTTTTTTTTTTTTTTAGAAGGTACTGGGGGTTAAATCCAGGCCCTGGTACATGTGAAGCAGGAGCTCAACCACTGAGCTACACCCACTCCTCTGAGAGGATTTTTTATAAAAGAGAAAGCTCTGGAGATTATATAGCAATAAGCATGTGGCCTCCTCCTTGGAAAGCAAGTCCTAGGAGCCAGGCAGCCAGGAGCTCACTGTGTCTCATTCACTGTTTGAAGTCCCAGTTCTGAATAAGGCCAGCACAAGCTCAATGAATATTTGTTGTATTAATGAATTGTGAATGCCATCTTAAAGGGGCAGGAAGCTGAGTTTCAGAGAGTATATGCAAACTGTGCAAAGTCAAAGACCCAGTTGGGGGCTGCGGTGACTGAGACAGAATGAAAATCATTGACTTATCGCATGTGGGATTCTCAAACTTGTTCCTCAGAACTCATTCTGGAGATGTTAATAGGTTGTAAGAGTCTCCTATTGCTTCTATAATAAATTACCACAAACTTGGTGACTTAAAACAACACAAATTTGTTCTCTTTCGGTTCTGGAGATCGAAAGTCTGAAGTCAGTTTCATTGGGCTAATGCAAAGGTATCAGCAGGGCTGGTTCCTTCTGGAAGCTCTGAGGGGGACTCTGCTTCCTTGCCTTTCTCAGCTTCTAGTGGCTTCCTTCATTCCTTGTCTTGTGTCTCCTTCCTCCATCTTGATACACTCCAAGTGTATCAATCACTCCAACCTTTGCTTTCGTTATATCACTGTCTCTTCTGACTTCCTCTATGTCCCTCTTAGAAGGATGATTGTGGTTATATTTGGTCCATCTGGATAATCCAGGATCATCTCCCTGTCTCAAGATCCTTAATTTAGTCACATCTGCAAAGTCTCTTTTGCCATATGAGGGCACAGTCACAGGTTCAGGGGATTAGGGCATGGCCCCCATTATTCAGTTTACCACATTGAGTCCTCATAAAATCAGAGTGGGGTGGCAGAGTGGGTTTGGGAAATATTAGGTTAAACAAAATAGACCATTTTTTATTTTAAACTCAGTGTTTTCAAAACTGAGCATAAAATTCTGTTATGCACTGTGGCTCTCCAAGAGAAGGACATACTGTGTATCCTTTCTGCAAGTTATTGTTCATGGGATCTTTATTTGGTGGCTGCTCTCCCGCAGGACGTAGCCTGGGATATTCTCATCTGGTGCCTTCCTTCTTACTCCTTTCTGGGAGTGTTCTCTAATAAATGTCTAAAAAGTAATGCCTAAGTCCATCAGCAACCAAACTCTCAGACCCAAGCTGGAATGTAAGGCCAGCTCTTGATTATCAAGCAGGGCAGCATGGGTCATGGGGATTGGGCATGGATCTGGAGTCCAGGAACCTGATACCTCTCCTCTCCCTCTTAGCTGTATGATATTGGATAAATCATTTAACCTCTGAATCAGTTTGCCCAACTCTAAAGTGACAATAATAAAATCTATATCGTAGGTTATTGGAGGTTTAACTGATATAATGTATGGGACATAGGTGAATACAAAGCTTGGCATATCATAGCTGTTCAATAGGTGTTTCTGCTTCAGCCTATTTTCACTTGTAGATGGTTTGCAAATATTTTTAAGGTGGCTAGAACAATTATTAAAATGAAATCTTTCAAGGAAACCAACCTAGAAAAGGGGATAAGCCCTGCTATTTTAGTGGATTGGGGGTGGGAAGCTGGATGCAGGGATCTTTTCCATGAACTTGACAACTGTCTACTTAAGAGTTCCATTCTGATGTTTCGTAGGTATCTCAAACTTCATATAACCAAACAGAAAGTCTTGATTTCTTGCCCCCAAAGCTGGTTCCTCTTCCAATCTTTCCCATATCAGAAAATGGCTGCACCATCCACCCAGTTGCTCAAGCCCTCAATCCAGGAGCCATCCTTGATTTCTTTCTTTCTCTCTCTTTCCACACACACTCAATCCATCTGCAAGTCTTGTCAGCTGTATCTGTAAAATATACCTGAAATCCATCCTCTCCTCATCATTTCCACCACTACTTCCTATTTCAAGTCATCACTCTATCTGACCTGATATAACAGGTGCTGTTGATGCCCATCATATTTCTCAGATCTTTCAGAAATTTTCCAGCCAACTTCCCACTGCTAGTACCTGCATCTCAGTGCCTGAGGGCTTCTCTTCTCCAGTCTTGTAAGGCAAGGCTACTATGCCCACGTGTTGGAGGCTAGAAGTGCCAGGTGCTTGATAATCCTAACCCCTTAAAAGCAACCTGAGTCAATGACTTTTGGGATCTGGTGCATAAATACCCTAGCTCTCTTGCCTCTATTCTGCGGTGTGTGTTTAGTACCATTTCCCCACATTTCCCTGCAAATTGAAGCTCTAGTCACTCACTATGCTAGCTGGCTTAATAACGTGCCCTTTGTGCTTGCCTTCCCTTTGCTGCATCACTTCACCACATCCCTACCAAGGTGTCACCTGCATCTCCTAAATAAACTATTTGCACTTGAATTATTTTCTCAGGGCCTGCTTCTGGGGGGAACCCAAACTAAGACATTGGTCTACTGAAATAGCCTCCCATCCTCCTACAATTTGTTCTCTGCACTTTAGCCAGACTCACTTGCTAAAAATGTAAGGCATATTACATCTCCTTTGCTTATCAGCCTCCACTTAAAATTAATGTCCTAAATCCTTAATATGACTTAGCATGTTACAGAATCTGGCCTCATATCATAGCATTCTCTTTCCCTTTTGCTTCATTCCGGCCACACGAGGTTATTGTCTGTATATTGAATTTACCAACTTGCTGCTGCCTAAAGCCATTTTCACTTGTTCCTTCTGCCGGGAACACTCTGAGCCCATAACTTCAGGTGCTGAGCTCCTTTATAAAACTTTGATCCCAGCTCAAATATCATCCCCTCAGAGAAGTCACTGTAAAGTGACTGTGTGCTCCCTTTAAATCTTTGGAATTATCTTGATATTGTGTATTTATTTATTGTCTTTCTTCCAGTTCTATAACACATCTGCTGTTAGAACAGGAACCATGTCTATCTTGTTCTCATTTTGTCCCCAGCACTTAGAATAGGGCTTAGCACTTAGCAGGGACTTGATATATATTTTTCAATGAATGAATGTACAGTAGAAAATCCTTTTTGTCTTTGGGTCAAATGATGGTCCATCTAGAAATAATATTCATTTGTATTAATTATTTTATTTGAGATTTATTTCATATTTAAAATAAGTACTAATAATGAAGAGATTCATTCACTCAATAGTTATTGAATGTCAGAGATGTGCCAGATACTGTATAAGGCACTGAAGATATAAGATTAATAGGACAAACTCTGCTCTTTCATAGAGAAACTTGTGATGTAATGGAGAATGGAAAACTGGAAGAGCAGAAATTTTCTTATGTCCTTGTCACAGTTTGAAGTTCTTTTATATCCCAAAAAAGAGAAAGATTATGTTCTTGAACTAATCCATTCCTGTGGGTATAAGACCCTTTTGATTGGACTATGTCAGTGAGGCATGGCTCAGCTTGAGTCTTTGTCCTCTTACTGGAGCTGATATAAATGGAGACACAGAGAGAGACACATACAGGAAAAGGGAGCTCTGCTATTTTGACCTGGCCATGTAAGAGAGAGGACAACAGGTTCGTCTACAGCTGCAAAAGGGCAGAGAATCCCTGAGAGGCTGAAGAGACAAGCCCTATGCCTGGTTGCCCACAGCTGAGCTCCAGGAAATGGTAGATTCTGGAGTGGAAGACAGAGATCTTGGCAGGGATCTGCTGCCATCTTGCTTCGCAACCTGGCTGGACCCTAAGAAAGCATTTCCGCTGATGCCTTGATTTGGACATTTCATGGCCTTGGAACTGTAAGCTTTTACCCTAAATAAATCCCCTTTATAAAAGCCAACACATTTCTGGTACTTTGCATAGGCATCCCTGTGGCAAACTAAGACAGTTCTATAATAAAATTTTAAGAAAATAATAATATCAGCAAAAAGCAACAACGCTCTGAGGGGGCTTTTCAATTTTACCAAGCACATTCACATTCATATGGCAGTTGATACTCGTGATGGTGCTGTAGGTAGTCCCATTCTTCAGGCAAGGGAACTAAAGTTCAAAGAGATGAGGAGTTTTGCCAAAGGCCATACAGCTTTCAAGAGACATCAGTGGGACTGGGATGAGCTCTTTCCACTGCTTCACATTGCAGCCATCTGCCCATGCATAGCCTGAGCACAGAGCGGATGCCCATTGCTTGCTTGTTGTTGGGTGGAAAGGTGGCTGCTAACACCATGTGGAACATCCTCCACGGGGGAGCTCCTTGGTTGTCTTGACCAGAGACACATAACAGATGCTGCTGCTGTTAACTGAAGAATTACATGGTCACTGTGGGAGGTGGTTGACTTTTTGTAAAGCAAGTTTACTACTGGAAATGAAGATTTGATGCAGATGCACACCTGCTAAATAGATGTTCTATTTTTAGTATATTGTTAGTCAGTTGAACCCACTAAAGAAATACGTAAGTTAATTAATATATGTGATTCATTAAGGTGCATTGGTGTCTAGTGCAGTAAGTGAATCTTTTTTTTTTTTTTAAAGATTTTATTTATTTATTAATTTATCCACCCCCTTGCTGCTTGTGCTCGCCGTGTCCATTTGCTGTGCGTCTCTCTGTGTCTGCTTGTCTCCCCTTGTCAGGTTGTCCTACTGCGCCAGCTCACCGCACTGCGTGGGCTGACTTGCCTTCACCAGGAGCCACATCCGCTTCCAGTAAGTGAATCTTAAACCAACATCTACTTATTGAGAAACCAACTTGCTTAAGGCATAGTTTTATTCTATAGTAACTTGAGGACAGGGAATTAACAGGTTTCTTCTTAGATATAAATAGTAGACTGATTTTTGCTTTACAAAATTAAACCTATAATTCAGCATTAATCTCTCCACCCATTTCTCAGACAAAGCCCTGCCACCTGTTTTCCTGGACTGAGAATGCAGTCTTTTTGTGAATTAAGTAATGTTCACTACAAGGCAGGGATGACAAAAAGGAGAGCATAGAGAAGAAAGTACCAGGGAACAGAAAGGGCAGATTGCTTGCTAGTTGCTAGATGAAAGTTGAAGGTGACAATGGCCAATGAATTTAACTCTCTTTTTTGGGGGTGGGATATACAGGGGAAGGTCAGTGTACCATCCAGAAAGGAATCTTAGACTGACATGTTATGTGCTTCTCTAGTTCACTACTCACTTTGTCTAGAGGGAAAAACCCCTCTCCAGGCTCCATAGGCCACCTGGTCTGCCCTTCTACCACCATAAACCTCACCAGGAAGAAAGAAAAAGCACTGTTGGACTGAGAGGACTGAATCTAGTCCTACTCTCAGAGTAGGTAAAGGGAGCCCAGAGAGGTAAAGGGATTTTCTCAGTTACAGAGCCAGGTCTTGAATTGGCATCCACCCATCAGCACCTTCTTTCACATCACCCTTTCCCTGGCTTGCAGCCTGTGTTCCGAGCTGTCTTCCTGTCTTAGGCTGACTACTGCCATATGGTTCCGGGGGATCCAGGAGAGATCCCTCCTCAGTTCTCTGCCATGGGCTGTAACTGGACCCATCAATGCAGGGGCATAATTGCAGCACCTCCCATCAAAAAGCAGCATAAGGTACCATGGTGTGTTCCTGGGGATTTCATCCCTAAATTGTCAGGTGTCATGCTTTTTTTGGTTTTGTTCCATAAGTCTTAATTCTTCAAAGGGACTCTTATCAATACTTGGGGAAATAGTAACTTATCGCCACAAAAACTTATTGAGGGTGACAGTCACCCTCAATAGCTCCCCACTGTAGGATGATGCCCAGGATTCCTCTGCTGTCTTCCTCTCCAGCCTCATCTCTCATCACTAAACACCTTCCCAGATCTGCCCTCTTCTGGAACATGTTCCTCCTTTTGCCTGAGACACTCCCATTCCTCCTTTCCTTACTGCATTCCTTTTTCCAAAGCAAAATGCCATATTTAATGTAGTGTATATATATATATACACACACACACACACACACACACACTATATATAAACCATTTAACGTGTAAACTGTGCTACCATTTTATCAGTTTCCTGTCGTTTTTGGTAGTTGTTACTGACACAGTATTTTTGTGTTATGCTTCCTAACTCCATAACTCCTGTGTTTAAAAAATTGTTTATTAAGAGTTCCCATATACCCCAATATATTCACAGTTTTCCCTATTATTAACCCTTTGCATAACTTTTGTTAGAGTTGATGAAACAACTGTGGTAACTCACAGCCTCCTGCCACCAAATCCCTATAAAAGAGAAAGAGATTGAGCATCTGAGTAAACTACATCCTAACTAGATGCCTAAACACCAGCAAAAAATTACGAGCCATTCTAAGAAAATAGAAGACATGGCCCAAGAAAAGGAAAACATCAAAGTCCCAGAAGAGATGCAGAATTTGAGAGAACTAATCAGTGAGATGAGCACACATTTCCAAAATCAAATTAATGAGATGAAAGAGAATATAGTTAAAGAGATCAATGACATCAAGAAGTTATTGCGCGAACGTAAAGAAGAATTTGAAATCATGAACAGAAAAGTAACGGAGTTCATGGGAATGAAAGATACAATAGGTGAAGTAAAAAATACATTTGAAGCATACAACAGCAGACTCGAAATGATAGAAGAAAGAATAAGTGATACTGAAGACAGAGCAGCTAAAATTGAAGACAGAAAAGAACAGAGAGAGAAAAGAATGGAAAAAATTGAGCAGGGGCTCAGAGAGTTGAATGACAACACAAAATGCAAGAACATACGTGTCATGGGAGTTCCAGAAGGAGAAGAGAAAGGAAAAGGGGCAAAAAGAGTATTTGAGGAAATAATAGCTGAAAAATTCCCAACTCTCACGAAAGAAGTGAACTTACATGTCCAAGAAGCACACCATACCCCAATCAGAATAAATCCAAATAGACCTACACCAAGACACATACTACTCAGAATGTCAAATGTCAAAGATAAAGAGAAAATTCTCAGAGCAGCAAGAGAGAAGCAAATGATCATGTACAAGGGACATCCAGTAAGACTTAGTACAGATTTCTCTTCAGAAACCATGGAGGCAAGAAGACAGTGGTATGATACAATTAGGAAACTGAAAGAAAAAAAACTGCCAGCCGAGAATTCTTTATCCAGCAAAACTGTCCTTCAATTATGAAGGTGAGTATAAAATATTCATAAGCAAACAGAAACTAAGAGAGTTTGCAAAAGAGAATCCACCTTTGCAGGAAATATTAAAGGAAACCTTAGAACCTGAAAGAAAAAGACAGGAGAGAGAGGCTTGGAGGAGGGTATAGAAGAAAGAAGAGCAGAAAGGATAACCAAAAGAGTAAAAAGAGAGACAAAAACAAGATGACATATGAAAACCAAAGAATAGAATGGAGGAAGTAAATAGTGCATTTTCAGTAATATCATTGAATGTGAATGGATTATACTCCCCAATCAAAAGATACAGGCTGATAGAATGGATAAAAAAACAGAGCCATCCATATGCTGCTTACAAGAAACTCACCTTAGACCCAGGGATACAAACTGGCTGAAAGTGAAAGGTTGGAAAAAGATACTGCACACGAATAGTAACTAGAAAAGAGCAGGGGTAGCTATACTAATATCAGACAAAATAGACTTTAAATGCAAAAAAGTTATAAGAGATACAGAAGGCCATTATATATTAATAGTACCATGTGTGAAAAGAAGCTGCTGTTTCCAAATGTACTATAAGATCTAATACAAGACCCTCTCATGGGCCTGCATGTCTTGACAAAGGATCCCCAAAGAAACCAGAATGTGCTGGAGGAAGTAGCTGCCCAGCCAAGGGTATTTTCTACACTGGGGCAATCCTTAATATAGTGGAGGCTTTGAACATTTAGCATTAGAGATAGACTTTATATTCTTTGATTTGTTTACATGTTTTAAAAAAGATAAAATATATATGAACTTTTTTTTATCACACATAAACTGCTGGTCCAATTGCAGCAGTTCAAGCTGACTGAACTCATTAGGGCAGCTCATCCAAAACTTCCAAAGAGTATCACACCCTATTCTTCCCTTCTCTACCAGGAAGTCACAGACTATTTCATCAAACCACTTGATGCATGAGACTTACATTTTTATAAGCATTGTAGTTTTAGCTTATTATTAAACTTTTAAGAAAAGTCCAAAGAAGTGTGGAAAAGTATGCTGGCTAAGAAGTGACTGCTTTTATAATGACAATAATGAAACATCTTGAAAAATAATTTTACTGTTTTAAATAATAAAAGAAGCTAGATTTTTAATATTTTTAATATATTTCTTATTCCACAACAGGTGATTTGAATAGACAATGAATAGATTCCCTCCATTCTGAATTCAGGTTACATTTTAATTATAGAATAGCTTCAAATTATAAATATAACCATTCCAAAATTAATCATCAGGGCAGTAATATCAGATCAACTATAAGTCATTGCCAATGCAAAGAGCACAGATGTACTTTTTGATAAAGGTTTTAAAAAGACCTTGGTCTGTTGTGAAAAGCAGGTCAGTAGAGACCTGCATAATGGAATCTTCCAACCCAAGCCACTTTCCATACAAGTTCAGTCTGTCTTTTCTTTCTGGACCTATCTGGGAGCATCAGTAAAATCTTTGCCATTGTAAATTATAATAAGATATGTTCCAATACTTGAAACTCCCCAAAAGAACACATAGGCCAGTGTTTCTGTCCATGTCACCAGCCATAAGCAAACAGATAATGTATACTGAAAATGCAACAACCATGATGTATTAGTTAACCAAAGGGGTGCTGATGCAAAATACCAGACCTCTGATGGCTTTTATAAAGGTTATTTATTTGGGGTACAAGCTTACAGTTAGCAGGCCATAAAGTGTAAGTTATTTCCCTCACCAAAGTCTGTTGCCACGTGTTGGAGCAAAATGGCTGCTGCCATCTGCAAGGGTTCAGGTTTTCTTCTCGATCTTAAAGCTCCATGGGCCCAGCTTCTGATCTCAGCTGTAGGCTAGTATAAGCCCTGTCTATCTCCCTGGGGCTTGTTTCTTTCTGGCGTCAGCTGCTCAGTTCTCTTCACAAGGTCAGCTGTAGACTAGCAGGCTTATCTCTTCCCGGGGCCTCTGTCATGTCTAAGGAGCTGTCTCTCTTCCTCTATGTTCTTCTTCTCTGTGTATTTACTTCCCAGGGCTCCAGCATCAAATCTAAAACTCTTTCCTCTGCCATGTTGTTTTCTCTGTGAGTCCCTGGGGTGGGAACTCAACATCCTACTGACATGGCTGAATCAAAGCCCTAATCATAATTTAATCAAGTAAAAGTGAAACCTCTGAATGTAATGCAATCTAATATGCCCAGAGGAACAGACCAATTTACAAACACAATCCAATATCTATTTTTGGAATTCATAAACAATATTAAACTGCCATACTCTACCCTCTGAATTCCAAAAAGACATTACAATGTTCAAAAAAACCTTAAATCGGTAACAATGCTAAGTACAAAATCATATCACAATTAGTTTAAAGAAATACAGTTCGTCTTGGGGCAAAGTGTCCTTGGGCTGTAGACCTCTGAAACTTACAGAACCATTTATCTGTTTCCAATATACAAAGGAAAAGACAAAGGATAAACATTTGCATAACCATAAGGAGAAATTGGGAGGGAAACATGAGTCACAGGTCCAGAACACTTCTGAAAACCTGCAGGGCATACTTCATTGTGATGGATTTCAAAGTCTCAGAGTCATTCTCAAGATGATGGTTTCTTCTCCCTAGGGCCTCATGGGGACCCACCCTTTCCACAAGCTTGCCCAACAGCCATTTTCTTGGTTCCACCCTCATTATGTATCTGAGTGGTGACTGAGCTCCAGATCTTGCCCTCCAAGAGTGTTGGGGGAGATGGCCACATTTTACCCATTCTTTGGGTAAAGTCTCAACCCCCCTAGTACAGTGAAGTGAAGACAACATGTTTTCTAATATTTGGCATACAGGCCCACCCTCTCAGAGCAATTGAGTTGGTGACTTGGCCTTTCCTAACCATGGGGGACTGCCCCACCCCTCTTAGACCTATGGGGTGTCGACCTTACTCCCCTAAACTCTTGGGGAATGTGCTCCACTCTCTCTGTACCCTGGGACAGCAAAACTCTCCCTGAACAGTGGGTGGGAATTACACTCTCTTCAACTGTTGGTGCAAACACCCTCTCTGTACACATGGGTAGCGTTCCTCTCTTGGCCCAAGGAGATGTCTTAATTCCAGATATCTGTTTCCATGGTTTTCCTCTTAAAGCCATTTTCCCTTCCATATCTTTGTCAATGTCCCTTTTTGTCCAGGATGGCAGTGGTTTTGTTAATACAGCTCTTTCAAAAATCTTGTTGGTTTAGCATGCAAGAAGCAGGGGTCCAAACTATCAGACAAGAAGACTTTCCACAAGTCTTTCCTGGATAACTGATTTCCAATCCTGATATACAAATTCCATGTTTAGTCAATTCCTCAAATGGGGCACTATGGTCTGGGGGCTTGATTTCCAGAGGCTTGGAATTTCCAGAATCAGTTTCTGTTTTCTTTGTGCCCAACAATTCATTTCTCAGCTTATCTCTCTCGTCTAGCATTTTACTATAAGCTGCAAGGAGAAGCCAAGCTGCATTCTCCGAGTTTACTTTGGAAAGTTCTTCAACTAAATGCTCAGTTGTTTGGTCAAGCAAGCACTGGGCTAATTGTAATACAAGGACATTTATGGACTTTAGTCATCAGTAAGTTTACTGCATAGATGGCTGATTACATCTACGATCAACCAGGGAGATTGCCATCAGCAATGAGTGACATTTTATCCAAGCAGTTGAATACCTTAAAATGGTAAATGATTTCAGCATTCAGAGAGAATTTCTCAGCTTGTCTTTGAACAGCCAATGTCTCCCAGGAACTTATAAAGAACCTTCGTCGGACTTTCATCAGAGCCCCTGGTTTGCAACCTGCCTGTGGAATCTGGACTTGTGCATCCCCACGGTCATGTGAGAGAATTTTATAAAATCTCATACTATTTACACATGTCTCCTGTTGATTCTGTTTCCCTAGAGAACCCTGACTAATACAGGGATTTAAAAAAAAAAAAAAAAAAAAGGACCTATTTAAAACTCCAGGCCAAGGACCCTTTATGAAAGTAAACCTCATACAAATGCAGAACTGCCATACATGATAATAGGCAAAGCCAGGAATTTCCAATTCCTTGGAACACATAAAGGACTCTGAGATTCTAATTCATCCACTGAAATGTTCCCAAGAAATAAGTCTATGGAATCATGTCAAAATCTATCAGAAAAGTTGTTCCTATAATATCATATAAGTGAGTTCCAGCCATCCATCATAAGTCTCAACTGAATTCTTTTCCTGGTTCTGGCAAAATCAGTCTTCAAGGCACCAGTTCCAGCATATTCTTTGGCACAAGCATTTGCATTGTCAGCCCAGGAAGTTTTATAAATCTTCTCAAATTCATCTTGTTCTTTGAGCTTTTGTCCCACATGCAAAGTTCCTAGTCTCTAAAGCTGGGCTGAAGTGAATGACAACCTAACAAACTCTGGATGACATTGGTTCTATCTAGACAATCCACGCAATCGCTGTAGAACATGCCTTCCTGGTTTGTCACCACCTAGCTAGCAGAGTCCACTAGAAAATAACTTTGTTCATTTTGCATTTCTGCAACCTAATCCAATAAAATACTTTGTTGATCCCATCTCATATTTTTACATTTTGGAAGTCAAAGGCAATGTATCTGTTCATTATATTTCCTAAGGAGCCACCACTGCTACAAATATCTATTCAAGTGGCTTCTCTGAGTCCTTCTGGTTAACCAGATTGAGTATGATTTGTTTTCCATAAATAATTACTTGTGAATCAAAATGCCTTTGGAAACCATTCATGTGATTTGCTACTTTGTTGATCTGTGGCCATGATTTGTACTTGAGGTTCGGTCTTTGGCACCAGAAAACTGGTATTGATCCTTGAGTCTGAACAAATAAAGCCCTGCTACCATTGTAGTGCACAAGTTGTTCTGTTTCTACAAAGTTAGCTGCATGGCCTTCAGAATCAATTCCTCTTACATAATACTGTGCACCAGCTCTGAAACTCCTCCTCCTGGAGATGAAAATGCAATCAAATTATTTTCCACTAATAGAACATGAGTGCATCGTAATAAAGCCATGCAGTACTGGAAGAACAAACTGATGGACCTCTGGCTGGGCAGAAAGTTCTCTTAGAAGATGACCATTCCATATAAACTGCTGATCTGCTCTTCCCAAGAGATTCATTTCTTGGGATTCTGTACTGGTGTTGGACAGTCCCTGCAAAGTATGGGTCAAATCATAAGTTGTTGAAAAGTAAAACCCATCCACACTTAAGATATGGTTTATCATAGCTAGTAAAGTTTTATTATCTTGTAACTGAATATCAGTTAAGTGAAACATTGTCTTCTTAGAAGAAAGGACATCTAAATCTGTTGTTTTCCAGATTACATGATTAAAAATTTCAACTATTTTTTGTCTTTTTGGTAATGACAATAAGATAATTACCTACCACCAGATGGATTGTGCCTAATATACCAAATATTGGTCTTGTGACAGCTGAAGGAGGAACATCTTTCTCTACCGACAGTGTAACCTCTGTGGACACATGGTCAATGGGAAGTACATCTTCTGTTCCATCATCACAAGCTCCCACATAAAAATTTTGAGCTGTGATATGCAGCTTCAGCTGCTCATAGGTTGTTGCTGCCAGTGCTATCTTGCATCACTGCCTCCCTCCTCCTCCCTCCACCTGCCCTGCCCTGTGCCACCACCTTGGCTCTTTGCCCATTTTTAAATTGGGTTGTTTGTCTTTTTGTTGTTGAGTTGTAGGAGTTCTTTATATATTCTGGATATTAAACCTTTATTAGGTATTCGTCCCATTCTGTAGGGTTGTCTTTTTACTTTTACTATGAAGTCCTTTGATGTACAAAACTTTTTAATTTTGTTGAAGTCACATTTATCTATTTTTTCTTTTATTGCTTATGCTTTTGGTGTAAAGTCTAGGAATCGTTGCTTACACAGGTCCTGAAGATACTTCCCTAAGTTTTCATCTAGGAGTTTTATAATTTTTGTTCCCACATTTAGGTCTTTTATCCATTTTGAGTTAATTGTTGTATATGGTGTGAGGTAGGGGAGCACTTTTATTCTTTTGCTTGTGGATATACAGTTTCCAGTACCATTTGTTGAATAGACTATTATTTCCCATTTGACTGAAGTTGACACCCTTGTCAAATATCAGTTGGCCATAGATGTGAGCATTTATTTCTGAGCTCTCAATTCAATTCCATTGTTCTATATGTCTGTACTTGTGAGAGAACCATGCTGTTTTGATTATTGGAGCTTTGTATTAACCTTTAAATTTGGGAAGCGTGAGTCCTCCAACTTTGTTCTTTTTCAAGATGGTTTTTGCTATTTGGGCCCCTTACCTTTTCCTATAATTTGATGATTGGCTTTTCCATTTCTTCAAAGAAGGATGTTGATTGGGATTGGAGCGAAACTGTAAATCGCTTTGGGTAGTATTGACATCTTAACAATATTTAGTCATCCAGCTCATGAACACAGAATGTCATTCCATTTATTTAGGTCATCTTTGTTCTCTTTTAGCAATGTTTTGTAGTTTCCCATGTACAAGTCCTTTACTTTCTTGGTTTAATTTATTCCTAAATATTTGATTCTCTTATTTGCTACTGTAAATGGAATTTTTTTCTTGATTTCCTCTTCAGGTTGTTCATTACTAGTGTTTAGAAACACTACTGATTTTTTTTTTGTGTGTTGATCTTATACCTCGCCAGTGTGCTCTGGTAGTTCTGTTGTGGACTTTTGAGGATTTTCTCTATATAGAATCATGCCATCTGCAACTAGAGAATGTTTTACTACTTCCTTTCTGATTTGAAAGCCTTTAATTTATTTTTCTTGCCTAATTGCTCTGACTAGAACTTCCAGTACAATATTGACTAAGAGTGGTAACAGTGGGCATCCATATCTTGCTTCTGATCTTTTGAGGGAAAGCTTTCATTCTTTCACCATTGAGTATGATGTTAACTATGGGTTTTTAATATATGTCCTTTAATATGTTGAGAAAGTTTCCTTTTATTCCTTGTGTTCTAAGTGTCCTTACCAAGACAAGGTCCTGGATTTTGTCATATGCCTTATCTGCATCAATTGAGGTGATCATGTGATTTCCCCCACCCTCATTCTGTTAATGTGGTGTATTACATTTATTAATTTTCTTATGTTGAACTATCCTTGCATACCTGGAATAAATTCCACTTGGTCATGGTGTATAATTCTTTTAATGTTCTGTGGGATTTGGTTTGCTAATATTTGTTAAGGATTTTGCATCTATATTCATGAGAGATATTGACCTGTAATTTTCTTTCTTGTGGTATCTTAATCTGGCTTTGGTATGAAGGTAACGTTGGCCTAGCAGAGTGAGTTAGGAAGTGTTCCTTCCTCTTCAATTTTTTGGAAGAGTTTGAGCAGAATTGGAGTTAAGTCTTCTTGGAGTGTTTGGTAGAGTTCCCTTGTGAAGTCATCTGGTACTGGGCTTTTGATTACTGATTCAATCTTTTTACTAGTAATTGTTTGTTAAGATCTTCTATTTCTTCTTGCATCAAGGTAGGTATTTTGTGTGTTTCTAAGAATTTGTCCATTTCATCTATATTATCTAATTTCCTGGCATACAGTTGTTCATAGTATCCTCCCATAGTCCTTTCCATTTTAGCAGCATTGGTAGAAATGTCCCCTTTTCATTTCTGAATTTGTTTTTCATTTCATTTGTTATGTGTATTTCTCTCCTTTTTTTCTTTTTCAGTCTAGCTAAAATCAGTTTTATTGATTTTTTTCAAAGAGCCAACTTTTGGTTTTGTTGACTATTGTTTTTTGGTTTCTATTTCATTTATCTCTGCTATAATGTTTGTTCTTTCCTTCCTTCTGTTCACTTTAGGTTTAGTTTGCTTTTATTTTTCTAGTTCTTCCAGTTTTGTGGTTAGGTCTTTGATTTAAAGTCTTTCTTCTTTTTAAAATATAAACATATAGAGTTATGCATTTCCCTCTCAGTACTGCCTTTGCTGAATCCCATAAGTTTTGGTAAGTTGTATTTTCATTTCCATTCACTTCAAGATATTTCCTAATTTTGCATCTGATTTCCTCTTCAACCCATTCGTTGTTTAAGAGCATGTTGTTTAATTTCCACATATTCATGAATTTTCCCTTTTCCCCTCTATTATTGATTTCTAGTTTCATTCTTTGATGGTAGAAGAACCTACATTGTATGATTTCAATAATTTTAATTTATTGAGACTTGTTTTGTGACCCAACATATGGTCTATCATGGAGAATGATCCATGTGAACTCAAAAAGAATGTGTATTCTGTTTTTGTTGGCTGCAGTGTTTTATATATGTCTGTTAGGTCTAACTGGCTTAATGTATCATTCAAGTCCTGTGTTTATTGATCTTCTGACTAGATGTTTGATCCATTATTGAGAGTGGTGTGTTAAAGTCTCCTACTATTAATGTAGAACCATCAATGTCTCTCTTCATATGTGCCAGTATTTGCTTCATATATTTTGGGGTCTCTGCTGTTAGGTACATATATATTTATAATTGTTACTTCTTCCCTTTGAGTTACTCCCTTTATCAGTATGTAATGACCATCTTTGTTCTTTGTAACTGTTTTTGACTTAAAGTCTATTTTACTGGATATTAGTATAGCCACCCCTGCCCTCTTTTGGTTACTACTTCCATGGTATATTTTTTTCCATCCTTTCACCATCAACCTACTTGTTTCTTTGAATTTTAAGGTGAGTGTCTTGCAGACAGCATATAGTTGGGTCATACATTTTTATCCATTCTGCCAATCTCTGCCTTTTGACTGGAGAGTTTAATCTATTTACATTTAAAATCACTACTGAGGGGAGTGAGTGTAGCTCTGTGGGGAGTGCCTGCTTCACATATATGAGGTCCTGGGTTCAATCCCCAGTACCTCTTAAAATAATAATAATAACAATAAAGTCATTGCTTATAATACAGGACTTTCTTCTGCCATTTTGCTGTTTAGCCTTTGTAAGTCTTATGCCATTTTTGGCCCTCAATTCCTTTAATGCCCACTTTTATATTTATTTGCTTTTTTTGTGTGTGTTTTTTTTTTTTTTTTTTTTGTTATAGTACATTGAATGCCTTCTCATTTCTATCTGGATATATTTCTCATCTCTTTTCCTTGTGGTTACCCTGGGGTTAAAATGTAACATCCTAAATATATAAAAATCATATTTGGTTTGGTAGCAACTTAACTTCAGTAGCATGCACATTTACTTTTCTTATACCCCTCATTCCTCCTTCCATTTTTTGTACTTGTTACCACTTATATCTTTGTACATTGTATGTCCAAAAACATGGATTTATTATTACTTTTTATGCATTTGCATTGTAACACCTCTAGGAAATAACAAGTGGAGTTATGTACCAAACAATACAATATAATAATACTGACATTTATAATTACCCAAATGGTTACATTTACTGCAGGCTTTTATTTCTTTATGCTGTTTTCAACCACTGTCTAGTGTCCTTTCTTTTCATTCTGAAGAACTCCCTTTAGCATTGCTTGCAGGAAAGTCTAGTGCTGATAAACTCCTTTAGCTTTTGCTTATGTGAGAATGTCTTAATCTCTCCCTCATTTTTGAGAGTCTCGCCGAATATTAAATTCTTGGCTGGTAGTTGTTTTCCTTCAGCACTTTAAGTATTTCAGCCCACTGCCTTCTTGCCTTCGTGGTTTCTGATTAGAAATCAGCACTCAATCTTAGTGGAACTCCCTTGTTTGTAATACATTGCTTTTCACTTGCTGCTTTCAGGACTCTTTCCTTGTCCTTTGCATTTGTTAGTGCAATCAAAATATGTTGTGGTGTATTTTTCTTCATGGTGTTCTCTGAGCTTCTAGGATGTGCATATTCACATCTTTTGCTAAGTTTGGGAAATTCTCTGTCATTATTTCTTTGACTATTCTTTCTGCACCTTTCTCTCTTACTTATCCTTCTGGGACTCCCATAATATGTATATTGGTTTGCTTGATGGTTTCCCATAGCTGTCTTTGGTTATTTTCACTTTTAATATTTCTATTTTTCTTTCTGCTCTTCAGTCTGACTCTTTCAACTGTCTTGTCTTCAAGTTCACTGATTCATTCTTTTGCCAGCACCATTCTGCTCTTGAAACCCTCCTGGGCATTTTTCATTTCAGTTATTGTTGTCTTCAACTTCAAAGTTCTGTGTGGTTCCTTTTAAAAATGTCTACTCTTTATTTAGACAGTCATATTGTTCATTCATTGTTTTTCTGATATCCTTTAGTTCTTTCTCTGTACTTAAGCATTTTTTCCCTTTTTATTTTTAACTTTCTTTTTCCTTAAGCATTTTTAAGATAGTTTTTTAAAGCCTTTTTTTTGGTTATGTCCATATTCTTGTCTTCTTCATTGGTGTTTTCTTTATTTTTATTCTCTTCCTTTGGATGGGCCATCATTTCCTGTTTCTTTGTTTGTCTTGTACTCTTTGTTACACACTGTACATTAATGTTTTAAAATGTTAATTCTGCAATTTATTCCCTGGAATGTCTGTTTCTTGGTTTTGTAACTGGTTGGTGATAAGACAAAGATTTTCTTGAGCTTCAGCCCTTCAAAGATCAGGATGGTCCGCCAAAGGCAAATGCAGTGTGCAGGGTTTTTCCTGTCTTTCTGGGCCTTTGTTTTGTCCTGCAATTTTGCTTGCTAGTTGTTTTGAGTTTGGTTGTCCCCTCTGTTTCCCAGGAGTCAGACCTCCCTCTCCTGGATGTTTGAAGTCAGCAGGTCTTTATCCCAGACTGTCTGCCTCAGTTTTTTACACTTCTTTTGTTGTCTCTAGCTGATTTTGCCTGGATGGCAAATTCTGGAAGGAAGGTCCTCTGGGGAGGAGTAGGCGCAGACCAGTTCCAAAGTTTCTTGGAGAGAGGATCAAGAAGGATGCAAAAAGCTTCTCCGGGGCCTCGCCAGCAAATGCAGCCCTTCAGCTAAATGTCCCCACAGCCCTGAGGAAGTTCTGCATCTTAACTCTCAGCTGTATCCACCCCTGCCTGGGACTGGTTGAAACAATAGCTGCCCACAGAACCTGGTCCCCAGCTGTTCTGAATTCACTAATCAAAAGCCGTGAGCAGTGATCTGTTGTGTCCACCCCTGTTCTTAGGGAAAAGGATTTTTATGTCCCTTTTTATCTTCAGTGAGCTAGTTAGGGACTGGGCTCCACGGTGGCCTGCTGGTACCATGGGAAGGGTGCTGGTAGTCACTGCGAGGAGAGTGTTCTTTACCATAGTTTATCAGTTTATTAGCCTCTTCCTACCTTTCTTCCTTGGGTATTGTACTGGGTGGTCAACTTCTAATTTCCTCTAATACTACCTGGTTTGGGCACATAATCATTATTAAATGAAGAGGAGATGAATTGAATGCCTCTGTAGTACATGGGATCCCTTGGAATAAGGAAATTCTACCTCAGAGTGACTGATAAATAGGTCTCTGGGGCCTTTGGACTAAAGTGGGTCTTCTACAGGATTTTGATGTGGTCTGAGCCACTTGTACTTGGGCCTGTGGAGGGCTCTTTGGGCCTACAAATGGGCTCTGAGCCATGGTTTGAGATGTAGTGGTCGAAACTACTGGGAATAAAACCATTCATATCCTTTAAAAGAAGCAATCGTATCTGTTTTATATGTAGGATTTCCCCATTTCAGGAGGAACTGAAGCTCAAGATTATCATCACCATGATCATTATAAAAAAGTCCATGGTAGTACTGTTTAATACTGAGTATATGGAGAATTCCACATCACAATCCACACCCTAGCAGATGGAGGGTAATATGTCAGATGGTGGCAGCAGATTAGATATATTGAACCTATCAATGTACAGACATTATATTTCATGGATTTTAAGATATACATTTTGTTTAACATTTATCATCTCTGAAATTAGAATAAGTCTTATAATTGATGTCATGTCATAGTTTAAACTGGAAACAATTTTTCTTTCTAAATATTACATAAAATTATGGTGTCATAATTGATGGCATCTTAGATTAGATGAAATATGAGTAAAATTTATATAACATTTTTGGTTGAGGGGAAGCAAGGAACTGGGAGTTTTTTTTTTTCTCATTTCTACATCTTACACATGAAATATTTTGCCACTTGGGGAGGAAGATAATGATCTAAAGGGAAGAAACCCCTCCCAAAATAAAATGAAGAGGAAGACCAGCACTGCCCTCAAGTAGGCAGGGCACTGGCCTTCTTTCTGCCTCTTCCTGGCCAGAGAATGCCAATACTGTTCTTATGTAGGTCTTCTTCTCTGAATATCACCTCAGACCTTTCCCTCCCTTCTCCTCCTTACCTCTCCTATCTCCCAGCCCCTCAAAATTACCCAATCTGACCAATAATTCCACATGAATCTTCCATCACAGTGAAGGCTGGCACTTCATGCACTATCCTTTTTCTGCATCATGTGAATCATACACTATCTTACTGGAATCATAATGCCTTAAATCAAAGTGGCAACTCACCTGGTAGAAATCATAGACATCAGTGACAAGCTGGTAGAAATCACGTTTTAAATAAGGAATATATTTTACAGTTTCCCTCAAATCATACTTCTTGGTATGGTACCTCAAATTGTATACTACCTTGCAGTTTACAAAACATACATTTGCAAACATTTTCTTACTAGAGCCTCATAAAACCCTATGAAGGAGGCAGGGAAGACTTTATCACCACTTTTCAGATGAGGAAGCTGAAGTCCAGAGACATGAAGTGATTTGTCCAAGGACACTTTGTTGGCTAGTGGAAGAGGTGGGACCAGAACTCAAGTCTTCGGATTCTGCGGCCCCTGTTCTTATGACTAGATGGGCCTCAATGAAGGCCAGTTTATTCAGGGCCTGGTAAGCTCTGTCGGAGGAATTGCTCTTTATCCTGAGAGCCCTGGGAAGTCTTTGAAAGATTCTAGGCAGCAGAATAAGATGAACAGATTTTTATTTGTTTTTTAGAGCTATCTGGGTGCATTGGAGCATGATATACTGTAGGAAAGCAAAAGTGGAAACAGGAGGCTATTGCAATAGTTCAGGCAAGAGATGATGGTATCTAGTCTGGATGATGGCAGTGGATTGGAGAGAGGTAGATGAAATTCTGGGAAGATGGAAATTTAGGGCTGGAGCACACAATCCTACTCCCTTTCTGCTCTAGCTCCACTCCAACTGCCATCTGGAGGTTGGCATCTGGTGGGAATAGTGTTCAGCTTTCTGGGCAAGATAGGAGCCTGGAGATAAGAGGATAACCCTGGGGCAAAAAGTAGAATTATTACGAGGAGCTTCTGCTCACAGAAGGTCGGGATCAGTCCCACATGATCCTAAAAGCACTTGATGGCCTCCCTGCTCCGGGAGCTGAAGTGGAACTGCACTCGTGGACTGGGTGTCCCCCACCCCTGGGAGCAATGGTCTTTGTTGTGAAGGAGACCAAGAACTGAGAATCTTCTTCTAGTTGTTTCAGTAAGAGGAGAGGCAACTTGCTACCTGGTTTGGCAAATAGGCTCAGAGGCTGTGCTTTTCAATGTTCCTGAGTCTATCACCATTAAAAGTACTGCAATAGCTTGACCTGGGTCCCAAGACAGAACAGAGTCAAGATCTCACACAGGAAAGTGCAATACACCTAGAGGTGCTCAACAGCCATGGAGAGCAATAACAAGTAGAGAGAAAAGGATAATCACACTGCTACCTCTCTCCCAACAGTTTTTTCCCCCCTCTCATCCTAGGCATTCTTATCCATGCCCTTTATTTCAATTGCCATTATAGGTTGATGATTTACAATTATCTCCAGCCCAGACATCTCTTCTTTCTCTGAACTCTAGAATCACATACCCAAGGGCCATTGTTTCCACTTTTATGTCCATAGGATCTTCAAGCTCAATACTTCTAAACTCATCATTCCCCAACTGCCTGCCTTGCTCCACAATCTGCTTTTCCTCCAGTGTGGCCCATTTCAGGTAGTAGCACTGCCATCCACCCAACTGTCTAAATCAGAAGTGCAGTTGATATCCTTGACACTTCCTTTCCATCAACTCCCACCTATATCCATCACCAAACTCTCCAGAGTCTACTTCCTCTGGACTCCTATTATTCACATGCTTGTCCTCCTGAATCTATTCTCCCAAACTTATCTTTACTCTCATGATTTCTCACTGTATTTTTAAAATATGTGCTTTAATATATTTATTTTACTTGAACTTCAAGGTCATTAATATAGTTTTAAACAATGACCATCACCTCCTGAAATTTTAATAGTTAAAACTCATGGTTGTAGGCTTTTGTTGGTGTTTTTTCCTGTTTTCAGGAGTTTTAAAATACTGTAAGACTTTTCTTCAGTAAGTGTATTATTTTAAAAATAAGATTGAGATTTATCTCCACTAGCAGTTGTATTTCTGAAGGAGCTGCTGGGGCATGCTTTTAAAAATTCATTTTCTCACTTAATTTCCACCAATAATCTAATATATAAGGAAAGTGACATAAGAGAGGTCAAGAAACTTCCCCAAGATCATACAGTTGGAAAGTAGCAGAGTCAGATGAATGTTTGCAACTCCAAAGTGCTTTTTCCATTGTACTGTGGTACACCTTTCTTTGCGGAGTGACACTGGCAGCCAGCAGATTCAGGTTCCAACCCACATTATTCTTATTTTCACTGGGTTTTTATTATATCAAGACATTCAAAGATTTACCCTCTCTTTCTTCCAGAGTTAAGTACACACTGACAGCCTGACCTTTCAATATGTGGCAATCTCTTATTCTCCCAGGTTACTGGTTACCTCAGACAAAATGGTAAAAATGAGCTATCATTCTTTATGGGAGTCAAATGGCTGCTTCTTTGTTCTCTGTGAATTAAACTCTTTTATCAGCCATCAGCTGAATTCTAAATTATTCATAAAAGGGAAACCTCCCAATTCATTGATCAAAATCTTCAGGATTTAGCAACCCCAATAAAATAAAACAGGAACATCTGGGGCAATATTCAGTTGTTATTCAATCTGAGAGAAGAATTAGTTCTTGTTTCCTACTTGGAACATGCCTGATAGTCTCAGGATTGATATGAGTGACATTTCTTCTAACGTCATTATTTATTATCATCAAAAACAACATCAACAAGGTTTCCTGTAAATGGAACGCAATGTTAGGTGTTTGGAGATTCATTGGGGTAGTAGGTAAATCATACATCCCAGATCATCCAGATTTAATCATCAATACACTAGAATTTGTCAGAAATTTTGTCAGACTTTGGTTTGGAGACTCTGGGTGTTATATACATATCTTTATAGGTCTCCATAAGTACTTTGCAATTATCTCAGGTAGCTGAGCACATATAGTAATATACACCAGAAAATCTTATTCAATTCAACAATCATTAAAGAATGATGTTTATCCATGTATGTGTTATGCATTATAGTAAAAGAAGTAAAAGATGTGTTTCTAATTAAGGGTGGAAGACTAAGTATATAGATTTATTTCCTCTCCCTTCCAAGGTCCTTTAAAATAATAGTAAAATCAAAATTAGTTATAATCTACCTAAAATGAAGGGAATGAGAAATTTCAACAAATTTCTGGAAAGTTAAAATGGTGAAAGAGTAGTACCCGGTGAAACAGAGGAAAGGAAGAGGCTACGACTAAGAAGGAAACTTAAATGTTAACAGGCACTGGAACTGGAGCTATTGAGCATAATGGAGGGTAGAAGTGTATGTGGGCTGTAACTGAGGAATTAATTGGAATTATATATGGAACAGGTAACCTCTTCATCACTCCCTGCACTGAGCCGCTAGCAGGAACACATTTATTGCATCAGGCAAACAAACAAACCAACCAACCACAAAAAACAGGCTAAGTATCTTTAAATAAATTAAATGAACTACCTGGGGGAGAATCAAGAGGAATCAAATCTATGTGGGTCTTGCTGTCTCAAGACAAAGCCCTCTGTAGGGTGGCACTTAGGTCCCAGTCCCCTGACAAAATGGTGCTTCCTACCCATATAGCCTAATACAAAATATTTTGGTCAATAAGCCCCTCCACATAGCACACACCTGCAAACACACACAGAACTTTCAACCAGCTTTTCTTTTGTCTTAATTTAAAATTCAAATGGATAGCCAATGATACCAGACATTTGAAGAAATTCTGTATCATAAACATGAAAGGCAAAAATAAACTAATAGAAAAATGACCCTAGAGGAAGTAGAGATAATTTAGTGTCGCTGTAAGAGTTCTTGAGAATATTTCTTTTGGGAATCAAAAGCTGAATGCACCTTGTAAAAATGATCCTTTTTATCTAGTCACTAGATTAGTAAAGACCTGTAGGCCAAAGTTGTGAATTAATTTATGATGATATAAATATTGAGTTACATTTTGAATAAGTATATGTGGTTGAGATAGGATAAAATGGCTGGACACACATGATCATGGCTGATGAGAGCCATACCTTACCTTGTGAGTCTCATCAAGAGGGAAGTGCTGTCTCTGACTTTTCCCAGGGAAGCTTAATGTGGCAACTTGACATGGAGAATAATGACTCAACTCTATGGAGAATCTGTTAGCTTCTAAGTTGAGCTCCTACTCATATTTCTTTCTGCTGATTTGTGATTACTACCGCAGGAGGCTGACACTGTGGGGCATTTAACCTTTGGCTAAGAATTCTTCTAATTTTCCTTCTGAACCAAGAGGTAGTGGAAGAAAGAAAATAAAAATAAACCAGTGTCTTTAACCTGAAAGCCTGTGCATGGTGTGTTACTTGTCATTTGTCATAACAAAAAGTAAAAGAACCTGAGGTAAGTGTTTAACTGTTCAGTAACTAGGTGGCAGCTTTTGCCTTTTACTAACACGTTTAGAGGATAAAAGTGGACTTTTAAAAACATCTACTCACCATCTTCAGAGAGTTCCAAGAAGATAGCACATCTATAAATGCTCACCATGAAAAATGCAAAGTATGCTATGAAAAAGTTAATCAGAGAACAAGAAATAAGTTAAAAAATATGGAGATTAAAATATGAGTATCAAGATGGTGCCTTTCCCAATCAAGATGGTGGAGTGAGATGTTCAGGGCTTTGTCCCCCCACAGAAACTTTGAACAATCAGTAAGAACTGGCAGAAACATTTTTCTTAAAGCTCCAGAAAGCGGTTATAGGACTGCTTTACAGGTTGTAACAGGTTGAGAGCTGAATTAAGAGAAAGACTACTTAAAAGCAGTAGGATCTCATGGTTCCCTAGCTGGCTCCTCCCCCATCCTGCATCAACTGATCATGGAGCTGGCCCAAGCTCCTGAAGTCGATCCCTGGCTCTGGAAGGAGAGGAGTAACTCTTGTGCACATCCAGGGAACAGGGAACATATATGTCTGGCCCAATTTGTCTGGTGGTGGTCTGACATACTTGCCTTCCAGAACTTTTCCTGCATATAGAAGATAGTTCACAGAGCTGTCCTAGAGAATGGTGTGGGAGAGCAGTCAAGTCATGCTGTATGGGGAAATGGATTTCTGGTTGTAGGACATATAGTGCAGTGCCCAAGACCATGAGGAAATATTTCCTAAGGAAGAGGAGATATTTGGAACCATGTAAATGGGGAAATTCCTAGGGCTACACGTGCTTGCCCAAGACAAGACACGTGTACAGAAAAGATCAGGGAAGCCTCTAAGCTTTGGCCTGGAGCTGCTCTCCAAATCTTCTGAAAGAGAGCACTTGCACAGGTCAATCTGCAAAGGTTGGGAAATATATTTATTTATTTATTTATTTTGGTTAGCACCTGGCATTCAAGGAAAGCTATGTTGTAACACTAAGGTGCTACATGCGTAAGGAACAGACGCTTCAGAGTCTAAATTCGAGTAAGACATTAAAATATCAAAATATCCAGGTTTCAACAAAAGGCTACAAAACATAGAAAGATACGGGAAGTGATGACCCAGGCAAAGGAGAAGATTAAAACATTAGAAATCATCAATGAGGACCAGACCCGGGACATACCAGAAAAAGATTTTTTTTTTTTTAAAGAAAGGTCCTAAATATGTTCAAAGAGCCAAAGGAAAACATGGACAAAGAACTAAAGGAAATCAAGAAAACAATAGGTGAGAACAAAGAGAATATCACCAAAAAAATGTAAATTTTGAAAAGGAACCAAACAGAGCTGAAGACCACAGTAACAGAAATTTAAAAATTCCCTAGTCAGGCTCAATACCAGATTAGACTTGGCAGAAGAATTAGAGAACTTGAAGATAAGACAATTTAAATCATTCAGTCTGAGGAGCAGAAAGAAGACAGAATTAAGAAAAGTAAGCAAAACCTGAGATACCCTGTGGGACAACATCAAGCATTCCAACATATACATTGTGAAAGTTTCAGGAGAAGAAAGAGAATATTCAAAGAAATAATGGCTGAAAACATCCCAAATTTAATGAAAGACATGAATATACACATCCAAAATGCTCAATGAACTCCAAACTGGATAAACCCAAATAGACCCACCCATGGCATATTATAATCAAACTTGAATAACAAAGATAAAGAGAGAATTCTGAAAGTTGCAAGAGAGAAGCAGCATGCCATGTACAAGGGAGGCTCAATAAAACTAAGTGCCATTTTCTCATAGAAAACCCTGGAAGCAAGAAGGCAGTGGGATGATATCTTTAAACTGAAAGCAAAAAAAAAAAAAAAAAAAAAATGCCAAACAAGAATTCTGTATCCAGCAAAACTGTCTGTCAAAAAATGAGGGAGAGATGAAGACATTACCAGATAAAATCTGAAGGTGTTTGTCACCACTAGACCCGTCCTACATGAGATGCTAAGGAGAGTTTTTCAGGTTGAAAGGAAAGAGCAATAGACAATAAACTGAAGCTCCATCAAGAAATAAAGATCTCCAGTGAGGGGAATGCCATAGATAAATTGTATTTTGGTTTGTAACTCCACTTTTTCTTCCTATAGGATCTAAAAGGCAAATGCATAAAATGAAGTGATAAATCAGTGGTTTTAGACTCATAATGTATAAACATATAATTTGTGACAAGAACTACATATATTAGTCAGGGTTCTCTAGGGAAACAGAACCGATAGGAGATATCTGTAAGTATTATGAGATTTTATAGCATTATCTCATGTGACCATGGGGATATATGAGTTCAAATTCTGTAAGGCAGACTGCAAGCCAGGAACTCTGATGAAGACCCTTGATGAATTTCCCGGGAGAAACTGGCAACTGGCTGTCTGAAGTAGAGAAGGGAATTCTTTCTCTGATTACTGAAATCATTTCTCCTTTTAAGGCTTTCAATGGATTGGATGAGACATCTCTCATTGCTGAAGGAAATCTCTTCAGTTGACTGTAGATGTAATCAGCCATTGATGTAATCAACTCAGTGATGATTTAAGTCCATGAAAAGTCCTTACAGTAACAATTAGGCCAGAACTTGCTTGACCAAAAAACTGGGAAGCATTACCTGGCCGAGTTGACACATGAGCCTAACCATCACACTACATGAAGGTGGGGGAGGGGACAGAGGGATATAGGAGCATAGTTTGTGTACACTGTTGAAGCTAAGTTGGTATCAAACAAATGAGATTGTTATGGATTTAGGATTTTAAATTTAAGCCCCATGGTAACTACAAAGAAAATATTGAAGAATATGCAAACTCATAGAGACAAAAATTAGAATACTGGTTGCCAAGGGTGAGAGGCAGGGGGAATGGGGAGTTAATGCATAAAAGGTATAGGGTTTCTGTTTGGGGAGATGGGAAAGTTTTAGTAATGGAAGTTGGTTAGGCTACTGCAATATTGTGAATGTTATGAATTCCATTGAATGGTATGCTAGAGAATAGCTGAGATGGGAAAATTTATTTTGTACATGTTCACACAATTTAAAAACAGAAGAAAGTACAATTAAAGAGGCAATGACAATTAAATGCAATACATGATCGTGGATGGAATCTAGCAAGGGAGGAGAAAAGGCTCAAAGGGAAATTATTGAGACATATGAATAAATTGGAATATAAGCTATAAACTTTTATCAATGTTAAATTTCTTGAACTTGATAACTGTACTTAAGGTGGTTACATAAGTGAATATCCTTGTTCTTAGGCAATGTACATGGTAGTAATAAGTATTCAAGAAGCATGATGTATATAACCTATACTCAAATGTTCAGAAAAGAGAGAGAGAGAGAGGAGGAGGAGGAGGAGGAGGAGAGATTGAATGATATGGAAATGTGGCAACATGTTAAAATTGGTTGGTCTGGGTATCTGGGTGGGTAAGGGTGTGTTGGAGTTTTCTGTACAGGGTTTGCATAATTTTTGTAACTATCTTGTAAGTTTGAAAGTATTTCGAAATAAAAAGTTAAAAAATATGACTATCAAAATAGAAGATTCAATGGGAGAGAAAGAAGATAAAATTGATATCAATCAAAATAGGAAAACAAAAAAGAAGTGATGAAAATATGAGAAAAGATAATAAACATAGCAGATCAATATAGGAAGTTCCACATCTAATTAACTGGAATCCTAGAAAAAGAAGACAAATACAATTGAGGAGAGAAATTTGTCTAAGAAACAATAGAAGCAAATTCCTATAACTGAAGAGCAAGTCTCCATGTTAAAGGAGTCACCACATATTCAACACAAAGAATGCAAAGCAACCCATACCGTAACATATCATTGTGATGCAGAGAATCCAAGGATTAAATGGCTGAAGCCTTCCAAAAAGAAGAAAATAGTCTGTAGAGATGCAAAATCAGTCTGGCAAGTTAGAAATAGATCTGTCATGTGACCCAGCAATACCACTATTAGGTATATACCCAGAAGATCTGATAGCAGTTTCACGAACAGACATATGCACACTGATGTTCATAGCAGCATTATTCACAATTGCCAAAAGTTGGAAACAATCCAGGTGTCCATCAACTGATGAATGGATAAACAAACCATGGTATATACACACAATGGAGTAGTATTCAGGTGTAAGAAGAAAGGAAGTCATGAAGTGTACGACAACATGGATGAACCTGGAGGACATTATGAGTGAAGCAAGCCAGGCACAAAAGGACAAAAATTGTATGATTTTGCTATTATGGACTAAATATAATGAGCAAACTCATGGAGTTAATTGCTAAAGTATATGTCACCAGAGAATAGAATGTGGTTAGAGAATGGAAAGTTGAGGTTTAATCTGTGCAGAATTGGTAAAAAGGTTGTTTGTAAATGTTTGGAAATGAATACAAATGGTGAAAGCACATCATAGGGTTCGTAATTAGTAGCACTAACATAAGGGTATGATGGTGGTTGAAAGGGAAAGTCTAAGGACATGTATATCACTAGAAAAAAGCTTAAAAATGAAACATGGGACTGTATAGCATAGCGAACCTTATTGTGAAAAATGAATATGGTTCATAGTGCTTATATAAGAATGTTTTTCTCTGAAACAGAAGAAATGTATGTTAATGTTGTAAGACGGTAATACCAGGGTGATATTTGGGCAAAAATAGAATCAAAACAAACTGGGCAGTAGTGTATAGTAATATATTGATAATCTCCCATCAATGGTAAAAAGGAAGCATGCTAATTGTAAGAAACTGACAAAAAATATTACATATCATTTGACTCCATCTATGCAAAATGTAAATAGAAATAAATTACAGAGACAGAAATAGATTAGCAGTTATGTATGGCAGGGGAAGGATAGAGAGACTGAGAGGTGAATACGAAGGGATAGGATTTTTTGGTGTTCATTTGCTTTTGTTTTTTTTTCTTTTTTTTTTTTTTGAGTAATGAAAATGCTCTAATATTGATTGAAATGATGAATGCACAACTCTGTGATTATACCAAATGCCATTGATTATATACTTTAGATGAATTGTATGGTTTATGAATATATTTCAATAAAATTGATTTTAAAAAAAGCAGTTAAGGAAAAAAAAAGAATCATCTTGGCACCAGACTTCTTGTCTGCAACATCAGATCTTGGTAATCAGTGAAGAAATGTCTGCAAGATTCTGAGGGAAACAATTTTTTTTCTTAAAAAAATTTTTTTTTTATAAGAGCAGTTGTAGGTTTACAGAGTTCCATATTACCCTCTCCCTTCAGGGAAAAAGAATTTTAACCTAAAATTCTATACCTTGAAAATTTAATTGTCAAATGTAAGGGTAGAATTATTTTTAGACACATAAGGAATGGGAAATTTTATCTCCCTTGTGCCTTTTCTCAGGAAGTTGCTTGAGGATGTGTCAAATTTAAATGAAAGAGTAAACTAACAAAGAGAAAGAAGTGGGATCCAGAAAATGGTAGATACAACCCAGGAGAGTGGCAGAATCCGTTCATCAGGTCTGGATACTTAAGAGATTAGACTAGAAGAGGACTTTCACAGGGGTAGTTATTAATATAATTGGACAGTATGATTCAGAATTCATTGATTTTAAGCTTCTTTTTAATACATTAGTGGTTTAAGTTGAATCCCAGACATTTTGATATGTGGTGTTTTCACTATCACTTAAAATATATTCTCATTTCCATTGTGATTTTTTCATTGGTTATTGAAACGATGTATTTCTTAATTCCTAAACATATGGGGGCTTCTAGTAATCTTCTGATTTTTAGCTTAATTTCATTGTGGTTAAAGACACTCAGTTTTATTTCCATCCTTTAAAATTTGTTGAGACTTGCTTTATGGCCCAGCATATGGTTGGTTTTTGTAAATGTTCTGAGTGTGCTTAAAAAGAATGTGCAATTTGCAGTTGCTGGGTGCAGTGTTCTAAGTGTGTCAATTAGGCTAGGTTTGTTATACATGTTCAAATTTTCTATATCCTTATTGATTTTTTTTGAGTTGCAGTTATTGTTTATTTTTGGCAATGTTAAAATTTGCAAGTTAGTTTGAAGCTGATATACACTAGTTTTTCTTAGATCTAAGTTACATTTTTTAAAACAAATCAATTTTATTGGTACATGTTAATAAAGCATAAATCCATCCAAAGTGTGCAGTCAATGGTATTCGGTGTAATCATATATCTGTGCATTCATCACTTAATTCTTAGAGCACTTTCATTATTCCAATAATAGTAATAATAATAAACAAACAAAACTCAGCACCTCTCAATCGCTCTATGCTTCCCCTGCTGTACATAATTTGTATTTGTATTTATATTTTGTAAAAATAGTCTTACATATGCAATACCACCCACATTCGTGTTTTACATGAGGTTTCACTACCTTATAGAGTCCCGTGTCACAGTTTTTTTAGCTTTCCTTCTAGTAATAATATACATGACCTTAGACTTTCCCTTTCAATCACTGTCATACCCATATAATAGCACTGCTAGTTACAAACACCATGATTTGCTTTCAACATTTCTATTCATTTCCAAAGATTTCCAAACAACATTTTTACCAATTCTGCACAGATTAAACCTCAGATTTATGTTCTCTAACCTTGTTCTATTTTCTGGTAACCTATATTCTAATTATTACCTCCATGAGTTAACACAATATATTCAGTACTTAATAGCTCAATCATATAGTATTTGTCCTTTTGTGTCTGGCTTGCTTCACTCAACATAATGTCCTGCAGGTTCATCTATGCTTCACGACTTCGTTTCTTCTTATCGCTACATAATAGTCCATCAAATGAATACACCACAGTTTGTTTATACATTCATCAGTTGATGGACACTTGGGTTGTTTACAATTTCTGGCAATCGTGAATAATGCCGCTATGAACATTGGTGTCCAGGTATCTGTTTGTGTTACTGCTCTCAGTTCTTCTGGATATATATCTAGTAATGGTATTTCTGGGTCACATGGCAAATTTATATTCAACTTCCTTAGGAACTGCCAAACAGTCCTCCACAGTGGTTGTACCATTCTACATTCCCACCAATAGTGAATAAGTGTTCCTATCTCTCCACATCCTCTCCGACATTTACAGTTTTCCAGCTTTTTAATAGTGACCTAATAGGTGTGAAATGATACCTCACTGTAATTTTGATTTGCATTTCCCAAATCGCTAGTGATTTTAAATATTTTTTCATGTGTTTCTTTGCCATTTTTATTCCTTCTTTGGACAATTGTCTTTTCAAGTCTTTTGTCCATTTTATAATCAGATTGTCTTTTTATTGTTGAGTTGTATGATCTCTTTATATATCATGGATATTAAACCCTTATTAGATATGTGATTGCCAAATATTTTTCCCCATTGAGTCAGCTGCCTTTTTACCCTTTTGACAAAGTCCTTTGAGGTGCAAAAGTGTTGAATTTTGAGGAGGTCCCATTTCTCTATTTTTTCTTTTGTTGCTTGTACTTTGGGTGTAAGGTGTAAGAAAGTAACACCTACCACAAGATCTTTTTTTTTTTTTTTTTTTTTACTTTATAACAAAGTTTATTAAATCAAAATTTTATGGCACTTATTATTTTAAACTTTGTTGTCTAAAGTTCTATGCTAGTGAGACCAAGGCTACAAGTTCAATTCCATTGTATACCAGCTGGTTTCACAGTTTCTTACTTCAAAGGCATGGACTATGTTCATATGAATGTAATCCATCAGGGAAGGGTAAAGCCATTTTGGGATGAAGTTCTTTATCAGCTCCCTTGAAAAAACTTACGTAGATCACTAATCCTCTCTGGACCTCCACCCACTGGGCTGCGGCGTCCCCCTCTGCTGGGTGTATTTGCAGCTGGGCATGCAGGCACTGCTACAGGAGCGCCCGGGCCTGAGGTGTCCTACTGCCCTCACTCATGGCTGGAGCCAGCGCCTACCACAAGATCTTGAAGATGTTTTCCTACATTTTTTTTTCTAGGAGTTTTATGGTTGTCGATTTTATATTTAGGTCATTAATCCATTTTGAGTTAATTTTTGTATATGGTATGAGATAGGGGTCTTCTTTCTTTCTTTTGGATATGGATATCCAATTCTTCCAGTACCATTTGTTGAATACATTGTTCTGGCTGAACTGGGAGGGCTTGACTGCCTTGTCAAAAATCACTTGACTGTAGATGTGAGGGTCTATTTCTGAGTTCTTGATTTAGTTCCATTGGTCAATGTGTCTGTCTTTATGCCAGTACATGCTGTTTTACCATTGTAGCTAAGTAATACATTTTAATGTCTGGAAGTGAGAGTCTTCCAAGTTTGTTCTTCTTTTTAAAGAACTTTTTGGCTATTCGGGGCCCCTTACCCTTCCAAATAAATTTGATAATTGGTATGTCCACTTCTGCAAAAAAGGTTGTTGGGGTTTTTATTGGGATTGTGTTAAATCTGTAAATTAGTTTGGGTAGATTGCCATCTTAATGATATTTAGTCTTCCAATCCATGAACATGGAATGTCATTTCATTTACTTGTCTTCAGTTTCTTTTAGCAATGTTTTGTAGTTTTCTGAATGCAGGTCCTTTATGTCCTTGGTTAAGTGTATTCCTAAATATTTGATTGTTTTAGTTGCTATTATAAATGGAATTTTTTTCTGATTTCCTCCTCAGATTGCACATCAGTAGTGTATAGAAGCGCTATTGATTTTTGCCTATTAATCTTGTATCCTGCTACTTTGCTGAACTTGTCTATTAATTCCAGTAGCTTTATTGTGGATTTTTCAGGAGATTCTAGATATAGGATCATATCATCAGCAAATAGTGAACATTTTACTTCTTCCTTTTCTCTTTGGGAGTCTTTTATTTCTTTATCTAGCCTAATTGCTCTAACCAGAATCTCTAGCACAATATTGAATAATAATCGTGACAGTGGACATCCTTGTCTTGTTCCTGATCTCAGTGGGAAAGCTTTCGGTCTTTCACTATTGGATACAATGCTAGCTGTAGGTTTTTCATATATGCATTTTACCATATTGAGAAAGCATCCTTCTATTCCTATCTTTTGGAGTGTTTTTATCAAGAAAGGGTATTGTATTTTGTCAAATGCCTTTTCTGCATGAATTGAGAGGATCATGTGATTTTTCTTCTTCAATTTATCAATGTGGTTTATTACACTAATTGATTTTCTTGTGTTGAACCACCCTTGCATACCTGGGATAAAACCCACTTGATCGTCCTGTATAATTCCTTTAATGTGCTTTTGGATTCTGTTTGCAAGTATTTTGTTGAGGATTTTTGCATCTATATTCATTAGAAATATTGGTCTGTAATTTTCTTTTTTTGTAGTATCTTTATCTAGTTTTGGTATTAGGGTGATGTTGGCTTCATAGAATGAGTTTGGAAGTATTCTTTCCTGTTCAATTTTTTCATAGAACTTGAGCAAGATTGGTATTAGGTCATCTTTGAATGATTGGTAAAATTCACCTGTGAAGCCATCTGGTCCTGGGCTTTTCGTCTTTGGGAGTTTTTTTTTTTTTTTTTTTTTAAGATTAATTTAATTAATTTATTTCTCCCCACCCCCTCCTTGTTTGCACTTGTTGTGTCTGTTCATCTTCCTTGTTTCTTTTAGGAGGTGCGGGGAGCTGAACCTAGGGCCTCTAATGTGGGAGGGAGGCACCTAATCGCTTGAGCCACCTCTCTTCCCTGCTTTATTGTGTCTCTCATGTTTTTTTTTTTCTTCTTGTGCTTCTTGTTGTGTCATCATGTTGCGTCAACTTGCCATGCCTGCCTGTTGCGTCAACTCGCTGACTTGTTCATCTTCTTTAGGAGGCACTGGGAATCAAACTAGGGACCTTCCATGTGGTAGGTGGGAGTTCAATCACTTGAGCTACATCTGCTTCTTTGGGAGATTTATGATGACTGTTTCAATCTTTTTACTTGTGATTGGTTTGTTGAGGTCTTCTCTTTCTTCTAGGGTCAGTGTAGGTGGTTTGTGTGTTTCTAGAAATTTGTCCATTTCCTCTACATTGTCTAGTTTTTTTTTTTGGCATACAGTTGTTCATAGTATCTTCTTATGATGCCTTATTTCTGCGGGGTCAGTGGTAATGTCCCCTCTCTCATTTCTGATTTTATTTATTTGCGTCTTTTCTCTTTTTTTCTTTGTCAGTCTAGTTAAGGGTTTGTCAATTTTGTTGATCTTTTCAAAGAACCAACTTTTGGTTTTGTTGATTCTCTTTATTGTTTTTTTTTTGTTCTCAATTTCATTTATTTCTGCTCTGATCTATACTATTTCTGTCCTTTGGCTTGGTTTGGGAATAGTTTGCTATTCTTTTTCTAGTTCCTCCGGGTGTGCAGTTAGATCTTCAATTTTAGCTCTTTCTTCTTTTTTAATGTAAGCATTGAGGGCTATAAATTTCCCTCTCAACACTGCCTTTGCAGTGTACCATAGGTTTTGATATGTTGTGTTCTCATTTTCATTCATCTCAAGATATTTGCTGAATTCTCTTGCAATTTCTTCTTTGACCCACTGATTATTTAAGAGAGTGTTGTTTAATCTCCATATGTTTATGAATTTTCACTTTTTCCATCCATTATTGATTTCCGGCTTCATTCTGTTATGATCAGACAAGTGTTTTGTATAATTTCAATCTTTTAAAATTTATTGAGACTTGTCTTGTGACCCAACATATGGTCTATCTTGGAGAAGGATCCATGAGCACTTAAAAAGAAAGTATATCCTGCTGTTTTTGGGTACAATGCTCTATAGATGTCTCTTAGGTCTAGTTCATTTGTCATATTATTCAAGTTCTCTATTTCTTTATTTATCCTCTGTCCAGATGTTCTATCCAATACTGAGAGTGGTGTAGTGAAGTCTCCAACTATTATTGTAGAGACATCTCTTTCTCCCTTCAGTTTTGCCCATGTGCCTCATGCATCTTGGGGCACTCAGGTTAGGTGCATAAATATTTAGTATAGTTATTTCTTCTTGGTGAATTGCCCCTTTTGTTAATATATAATGACCTTCTTCATCCCTTATAACAGTTTTGCATTTGAAATCTATTTTGTGCAATATTAATATCACTTCTCCAGCTTTTTTTTGGTTACTATTTATGTGGAATACCTTTTTCCAACCTTTCACTTTTAACCTGGTTGTGTCCTTGTGTCTGAGGTGGGTCTCTTGTAGACAACACATATATGGCTCATATTTTTTTTATCCATTCTATCAGTCTATGTCTTTTGATTGGGGAGTTCAATCCATTAACATTCAGTGTTATTACTGTAAAGGCATTACTTACTTCATCCATTTTGTCCTTCGACTCTCTGCTGTCATATCGTTCTATTGTCTATCTTCTTATCCTTTAGTTTATCCTTTCTAAATATTCCTTTCTAAACTCTTTCTGAAATCTCTGTTGTTTTTTTTTTCCTTTCAGGCTGCAGCACTCTCTTTAGTATCTCTTGCAAATCTGGTCTTTTGGTAACATATTCTATCAGTTTTAATTTGTCTGTGAAGACTTTGAACTCACCCTCATTTCTGAAGGACAGCTTTGTTGGATACAGAATACTTGGCTGGCAGGTTTTCTCTTTCAGTACCTTAAATACATCCTACCACTTTCTTCACATGTCCATGGTTTCTAATGAGAGGTTAGCACTTAATCTTTTCGAGTTTCCCTTGTACATGGTGCTTTGCTTTTCTCTTGCTGCCTTCAGAATACTCTCTTTATCACTCATATTTGACGTTCAGAATAGTAGGTGTCTTGGAGTAGGTCTATTTGGATTTATTCTGTTTGGGGTGTGTTGTCCTTCTTGGGTATTGATATTTATGTCTTTCATAAGGGTTAGGAAGTTTTCAGTTATTATTTCCTTAAATATTCTTTCTGCCCCTTTTCCATTCTCTGCTACTTCTGGGACACCAATAATGCAAATGTTTGTGCATTTTGCATTGTCATTCAATTTCCTGAGACTCCGATCCATTTTTCCCATTGTCATCTCTTTGTGTTCTGGATTCTTTTCCAGTTCAGATGTTCTGTCTTCGAAATCACTAATGCTGTCTTCGAGCATTTAAAATCTGCTCTTATGTGCCTCTAATGTATTTTTAAAATCTCATCCATCATGTCTTTCATTCCCATAAGGTTTGTTACTTTTCTTTGCAGGCTTTCAAATTGTTATTTATGCTCACCCAGTGTCTTCTTAATATCCTTTATTGTTTAGTTCTATTTTCTTTAAGTTCTTTAAAGTGATTTAGGAGAGTTGTGTACTATGTTAATTGTCTTGAATCTTGTATCTCTTCAGGATATTTGGTTAGTTCTTTTGGCTGTGCCATCCCTTCCTGTTTCCTAGTATAGCTTGTAATCATTTTTTGCTGATGTCTAGGCATCTGAATATGTTGGTGAACTTACTCTGATGTCCAATTTCTCTCTCTTGCCTATTTTTTTTTTTTACAGCCTTTCTTTGATATTTGGTTCAACTTATTCTAAGTCTTTATAATTGCCTGGCTTAAGTTATCAAAATTGGATCAGGGACTCACTAGTGTGGCACAGGTTCTCTCCCAGGGGTTAGGATACAAACAGAACTGTGTTTTCATTCATGCAATTTCCAGTCTGGCCAGCAGATGGTGCTCATCAGGGCACCATTCCACAGAGGTGTTTCAGTCTGGGCTTTCCTGTTTTCCTGTGCTGAATGTCCAGAGCAGAGATTCAAAGCAGGCTCTGCTGGCCAAATTCACTGAAGAAAAGCCCTCCAATCACCCTTCCTTTTTCTCTTGAAACAGCTGACAGGGAGGAAGGTGTCTGTTTCCCTCTTAGTTGGCTGCAGTGAGCCAGGGGTTTTACCCCAGCTTGATTTCTTGGGGGTTTGGGAGGGGAACCCTTCCCTGCTGCTGCAGGGCCTTGGCAACTCACATTTGTTGTTTTTGCTTCTTTGTTTCTCTGTCCTTCACCCCCCTGGGAGTTGTGGAGCACTGTCCTGGTCTGCTGACAACCAAAGCAGGTCCCTTGGATAGCTTTTGGCTCTTTCTCCATTGTTTTTGTGAGAGCATTGAACTCTGCCTGTTGGTGCAATGCCATCTCCCCACAATTCCTTTCCTTATTTGATTTTTCTGCTTACATCAATTTCTGAGAGAGGTGTATTTAAATCTTCCACTATTTTTATAGATTGATTTTCTTAGTAGTTCAGTCAATTTTTGTTTCATTTATTTTGAAACTAAGTTATTAAGTCCATAAAAATTTTAAATTGTGTCTTCTTGGTAAATTAAGTGTTTTATCATAATAGAGTATCCTTGTAATCTCTAGTAATGTTTTTTTTTTTTTTTTTTTTTTTTTTTTTGCCTTAAACGGTATGGTGTGCCTACCAGCTTTCTTTGAGTTAACATTTGTATGGAATATCTTTTCCCATCATTTTACTGTCGATGTCTTTCTTTGCTTATGTTTTATATTTATCTTTTGTCAATAGCACATGGTTAGGTTTTGATTTTTTTATCCAGATAGATAATCTTGTCTTTTAATTAGAGCACTGTTTCTATTTACATTTAATATAATCATTGATGCATTTGGGTTTTAAACTCCTATTTTATTCTCTACTTTCTGTTTATTTGATCTGCTTTGGATTCCTTTTCCCTGTCTCTCTATTTCCTTTTAGATTAATCTTTTAAAATTTCATTTCCCACCTCAATTAACTTTGAAGTTATACATTCTATTACTTTTTTTATTGGTTACTTAAGAGACTACAACTTGCATTTTGACGTATTATAGTCCAATATTAATTGATACTTTTACCCTTTTCCCAGAAAATGCAAAGATCTTAGATTACTTAAGCTCCTTTTATCCCCTTCTGATTTATATGCCATTGTGTCAAGTAATTTAACTTTATTATTGGCTTATACAAGCCAATATTGTCCATATAGTTTTCATTTTCATTCCTCTTCAATTTCTTCCTCCATCTTTTTCATTCCATTCAAGGCTAATTTTCTCCTACTTGAAACACTCAATTTAAGGTTTTCTTTAATGCAGGTCTGCTTGTGACAAACTCAGTTTTGTCTGAAAACGTGTTTATTCCAACTTCATTTTTGTTTTTGTTTGCTTTTTACTGGCACCTGGGGGCCCTTAACCAGTAGTTCTTAGCCAGGGGTCTATGGACTCACAAGGGTTTGGTGGGATCACCGTAATCCAGTGGCAGGGGTGGAGATGGTTGAAAGCTTCTGCAGTTACTTTAAGGACTGGTCTGCCTCTGGTTCACTCTCACAGTCCTTTGGGGTTTGAAACAAAACCATGAGGAGTTTGTTAGGATCCCCCACCCCCATACACATACATCAAATTGTGTCCTCCAAGTGCCTGGAGATTTCAAAAATTCTGAAATAAGCCTCTTCTGAAATTAGCAAATATCTCCAAGGGAAAGATTTTGGTCTCACTCCTCTGTTTTCTATAATTTCCATATTTCCTTCTTCTTCCAGATCTTGGCTGGTGAGTCTTCATTATCCCATTAAGCTCTCCAATATCTTCAACTGACTTCATCCTTCTCCCCCTCTACCCCTTCCTCCAACCTTTCCTTTGTTCCTTGCATCCATACTCTCTGCCCTTACATACTCTGTCAAGCCCCGTGATAAGGAAGAGGCACAAAAGACATGGGGTCTCATAGTCTAGCGGGAGAGACATTTATACAGAAGGGTCACATCTGTTGGCATATTAACTTAAATCTGTGTATAAGGCATCAACCATTGTAATCCAGTGTTATAATAAGGTAACAATAAAATGAATAGGAACAGAGAAGAAGGGATGACAATTCCACTAGAGGACATTACGGAAAGTTTTGTGTACAAAGTTTTTGTGTAAAAAGGAGTATTTCTAAATTAACTGGAAATACTTTCACATATAGAAAACCTAATTTCCTGACACTATTCTATAATTTGAAGCATGCCTTAAGCCCACAGATGTTTTTGTAGAGATTATTTCAGTTTAGTGATATTAATTGAACTCCAAATGTTTGTCAGGCACTGTGCTAGGCACAATTGCTGCCCTGAGGAACTTATGGTCTAGTAAGCGAGACAAACTCACAGAAGATAATTCCACCTATATAGTAGAATGACTGTTGACAAGACATAGCTTTCATTGTATTGTATGATTCTTTATCGAGAAATAATGGTCCTTGAACTAGCAAAATCCGGGCACTGAAAACCATTTCCAAGGGAAATAGATAGCTTTGTTATACAGTACACTGCAAAGTCACATGATGGGACTGTTTCTCATTTTCTTTCAGAACATTTTCGTTCATCTTTCCAGGATCTTCGTCCTTCTTATAAGTGGAAAAAAAAAAAAAAAGAGAGAGAACAATCTCCCATTTGGATTTCATTCAGACCGTTTAAGATGGACCTTTTCAAAAGAAGGATCCAAATACAGGAAGACACGTGTATCTAGCTGTGGGACAAATACGTTGTGCTTTACCCTAGTCAGAGGACCCAAGCTTCAAGGTTACAGTCAGACTCAGATCAAGAAGTGAAAGAGCAAGTTTCAAGACCCAGCCCTGCCACAGTTTGGGCAAGTCATCTGGTACCACCCACCTCCAATGCTTGACACATTGTCTAATAGTAGATGCTCAGTAAATGTTGATCCAAACATTTTAAGTCTCATTTTCCACACATGAAAAATGAGGATAAGTGTTGTGAGGATGAGTTAAATGAGCTAGTGCAAGTGATGAAGCCATGCTAATAGGCAGCACAGATCTGACAGATCTGACAGGGTTGACTTAAGACTTGAATCCAAATCTGGTCAGGGTCTGTGAGCTTGAATTGGGAAAAAAAAACCAAAAAAACTTATTATCTTTATTTTCTTTGACCCCTAACTGACATCTAGCATTTCCTTCACTTAAGAATGTATGCAATAAATAAATTACAGTAGTATTCATTTCACCTGACTGGCAAAGGGGTCCGTGGAACAAAAAAGGTTAAGAACCCCTGGTATAACCTAATTGTATTATTGAATGTTCTGGAGCCTTCCTCACTCATTTATGAACACATAATAGTTATGAGCCTTCACTTAAGCCTTTGAGAAATAATTATGGTCTCCTTCCTTAATGAAATGAGACATTTTAACTGAGTTAGCCTATCAACAGCCCCTGATGAAACCTGGCAGATCACTTTTTGGACTACATAGGCTTGTAATGCCAGGGTGGTTTCCTTTCTCCACACTCACTTTACTGTGCTGAGTGAGGTATAAGAAAACATTTATGATATCCTTCAAGTCAGAATGGAATTAGTGCCTCTGAGAGACCCATATAGGATCTAATACTCTTGGACAATACCTTGTAGTGGACTGAATGCAGGAATAAGACTTCTGAGTGGGTGGATGTAGAGGATCTGATCTGGAGACAGGAAGGAAGGAGGAGGCTGAGGAGTTCCTTCTCAGAATTTCTCTAGGAGATGTATGCAGGTAGCTGCCACACTGAATTGGTGGGGCTGAAAGTCCCTTTTGGAGAAGGAAGATGCTGATTTTGATCATTTATTGGAGTCGTTGGCTGCAGTGGCCATCCATTGGGATATGGTTTCTAATAGGGCTGGTGAAGCTGATAGATTTCTCAACCTTGGGCCAGGAATGTGCATATCCTGGGTGGGTAGCACTTAAATGGACTGGGTTTGGAAGTTCACAGAAGGATACTGGGGATGGACATGGCAAAAGTAGGGGTTGGAGCCAAAGAGTCCTAGCAGGGAGACGGTGCCAAGGCAAATACTAAGCAGCTTGAGTATAGTTAGAGGGATTGGTGAGTCTACTATCTGGCCTTCTCCTTCCAAAATTCACTTCTCCCCTTCTGCAAATGCCAATACTTTTCAAAGGTTCATAGAAACAGAAAGAACCTGCATTTTAACTGTCAATAATGCTGATGAAAAAGAAATGTTCTTCATCTCTGTTGAATCAATAATGTCATACTTTAATAGGATAATGAGCTACCATTATTGAGCACATTCTACCTGCAAGGCACTTTGCTAAAGGCTTTACATGCATCATTTTGTTTTATAATTATGACAATTATTTAGAGTTAATTACTATTTACAGAGAAAGGAACTGAGATTCAGAGTAGATAAGTAACTTGCCCACCGACAGCTCATTTCCACTTGACACAAGGAAAAAGGCCCATTATTCATTCATTCACTCATTCATTCATTTATTCCAAAAATCCTCCTTGAGACATTTACTATGTACAGGATTAAAGTTACTAAAAGCCCACTACCAGCTTTCTTTCAGACTTCGCTTCATGTCTTTGTAATTTGCTCATCTAGTCTAAGAGCTCCTAGACAGATGGTTATTAACATTATTTTGAAAAGCCTCCAGGGAAGGAAGTTTCTTAGGCTTTATTGGTAATTTAAGCTTCCTAGTACTTCCAGGGACCTCTTAAGGCTAATCAAAGACTCTCTTGCTAAAATTGAAGCCAAGCCATTTTGAGGAGGTGGGGAAGAGTCAGATCAAGAGGGAAGTGTCTGAGAAAGACTTGCCTTAGGAGTAAAGCAGATGTTGCTGGAAGTCAGAGAATATTACAGCTGACAAGGACTTTAGAGGCCAAAGATGCTAACTCACCCACTTTACATGGGAGAAGATGAACCCAGAAAGAATGAATGATTGCTCCCAAATTACTAAGCTATTTAATGGCAGAGCTAGAAACAGAGTCTCATATTTATTTCTAAGGAGGCAGAACAATATAGTAGAAATAACTGGAGATTTAAGTCAGGAAGGTTAATATTCAAATGCTGGTTCTGCTACTTCCTAGCTGTGGGACTGGGCAGGCTTGGTTTTCTCATCTGTAAAATGGAGTTGGTACCTACCTCATGGAGATGTAGTGAGGATTAAATGAGATAATGTGTGTGAGTCCCTGGGGCATAGGAGGGAATCAGTTGCTATCATTCCTTTCCGAACCCAGGACCCAGTCTTTTCACTGACTTATTAGTTAAAGTAACAAATCACTCCCTAAAATTCAGTGGCTTAAAACAACAATAACCATTTATTATTTCTAACAGTTACTGTTGGTCAGGAATTTGTAAGCAGCTAGGTTAGGTGGTTCTGGCTCGGGGTCTCTCATGAGCTTGTCATCAGATGTCAGATGTGGCTGCAGTCACCTGAAGGCTAGACTGGTGCTGGAAGATTCCATCTCAAGGTGTCACATTCATATGGCTGGCAGGGTGGTGCTGGCTATCAAAAGTGGGTCTCACTTCCTGACCATGTGAGTCTTCCCGGGGCTGCTTGAGAGTTTTCACAATGTGTCTAGATTCCCCTAGAGTGAATGATTCAAGAGACTAAGGTGGAATCTGCAATGCCACTTATGACCTCGACTTCTGCCATGTTTTATTGGCCACACAGGGCAAGGTGGGAGAGGACCACACAAGGATATGGATGTCAGGGTGAAGATCATGGAGGATGGCTGCCACACTACCCCATGGATGAGGTTCTACTCCTGGTCCACATTGTGTCAGTGTGTCATGTCACCTCTTAACTTCCTATGTCTTGAGTGTTGCTTTAGTGGTGTTTAAGTCTTCCCTGGCACCAAGGGACAGACAGGGGCTGTATCCCCCTTAGTGTCTTCCGAGTTCTGAAAATGCTGTTTTTAATTAGCCAAGCAATTATCCCCACCACCGAGCTAACTCCAAGGCTCATCTGCTTGCTTCTCTGGAGGTTTTTAAATAGACAGGGATGTGTTAATGACATAGTACATTATCTGTCTGTTATTGCTTTGGCAGGCAATGTGGAAACGTGACTTTTTAAAGGAGGAGTTAATCAGTATTTTAGCAGTGCCTGTGGCGCCGGCATGAAGCAGGTACCAAAAGGCTGCTTGGGAAGTCTGAGGTTTCCAGAATGCCTGAGGCCTGGCACCATGCCCTGTGAGTGACTACTGGGTATGACCCAGGAGCAGAGATGGATCGACTGCTGGAGCCCCGACCCAGCCAGGCCTTGCATTGCTGGCAAATCCCCACTTTCTCTTCACCTTGAAAGCATTAATTCTGTTCCCAACCTCAGCATCGTTCTCTATGAGGAAGCCTGTGAAGTGCGGTTATTGCCTATTTGCTGCCGAATCTAAATGCGTATCTCCATGCTGCTTCCCACCACACTGTCTCCTGCACTCTACACTGCTAACTGTTCATTCTCATTCGGTTGTTCCATAAACAGGTTGAGAACTGAACTCACAACTTTCTTCCCACCCAAATTCATGTATCCTCCTGTGTTTTCTACCACAGTAGATGGTGCCACTATTTCCCCTGTTGCCCAAGCCAGAAACCTAAAAAGCATGGTATAATACTAAGGGGAAGGGCTAAAAGGATTGGAGCTTGACCACCTGGTTTGAATCTCAGCTCTGGCATTTATAAGCTGTGTTGTCTTTGGCAACTTGCTTAGCGCAATAACTCGGTTTGTTCTCTGTAAAAGGGAGATAATAATAGAAACAATCTAAGAGCGTTGTTAGAATTAAACAAGATAGTCCATGCCTGGCATCTCTCAAGAGCTCAATAAATACTCTAAGAATCATTAGGCCCTTTCGATTCCTTCTCCTAAATATTTCTTAAATTTGTCCACTTCTTTGCATTTCATGTTGCCACCCCCTCTTTGACTGCAGAGATTTTTATCAGGAAGATACAGCAGTTGCACATCTGAGCAATGATGGAGATATTTCAAAAGTACAAATATGAATGATGCCACACCCATGCTTTACAGCCACCTTGTTCTTAGGATTAGGAACAAATGCTGGCTGTGGACCAAAGGCCAAAGGGCTCTACAGGCTTTGACCTCTGCCTGCCTCTCCAACCTCATCACCCCTCTTCTTCCCCTCCCCCTCCCCTTGTTAAACTTTTCAGTTCCCTGATGGACCACAGGCCTCATGCAATTCTTTTCTCTTGTTAAGGAAAAATTCCCCCATTAAACCCCTTCTCAGGGTTCACCAGGGATCTTACTGCTGAGAAAGAAAGGGAGAGGCAGGTAGAAGTGAAATCAGGATGGGAGGCCAGCTTAGTTTCTTTGTTGTCTGAATACTGTGGAATGAGGATTTTTCAGGCCTGTCTTGGATTTTCCTGGCTGTGTCCTGTGATACTGTCAGTCCTTTTCACTTTGCCTGACTATCTTCTTCATCCTTTGATTTCAGTTAAGCGTCATCCCTTTGGGAAACTGGTCCTGGACCTGCCGGCTCCCCTCACCTCCACCCTTAGTCATGCTGGTTAAACAGCTTCTCATGCCCCCTCCCCCAATCAGTACAACTTCATTGAAATTATTTGTCAAGAGCCAGAGCTCAGACTCGTTTCTGTGTCCTTGGTGTTTAACAAATATGTGCTGAATTAATAAATGAATGGGTTGCTATAATGTTTCAAGTTTCTATGTACTATGATATTCAAAGGGCCACCAAGGCTATCCCTTTACTAATATTTTAATCTTATTACAGAATTAGGTGCATAGATCAATTCTTAGCTTGAATGTATTTGGCATTTCCTGAAAAAAAAAACACACAAAACATCCAGAATTCCTATTTTCATCCAACAAATACATATTGAACATGCCATATGTACCAGGAAATGTTGGAGATGCAAAGTTGAATACGACAGTCCTAGGCTTCCTGCTGTCTTGGAATTTTCAGTAGGAATTAAATGAGGAATTGAATAAGCATTTGTTGAATGAATGAATTAATGATGAATGAGAATTTAATCTATTAAAAAAAGGCAAAGCTTTTTAACTTTATATAATTATTTAGATATTACTGAAAGTGTGTTTGCTACTCTGCAGTTAGAAACCTCTCTGCAAATTCATTCATTCATTTATTCATTTATTCAGATTATAGTTTCTGAGCATTGATTATATCTGAGTACATGAATATCTGCTGGTTATTGGACAGAAGCCATTAGCCTTGCCCCCAAATGTGGCAAAACATCATGGGCTCTTCAGGACCAAATGAAATGTTAACAAAAAAGAGCTATTTGCAATGCAAATGTGAAATCACTAGCCTTTGTAATAAACAGGCTGATGAAACAAACCCTGAGAGGTTCTTGTGAGATCAGGTTTAGTATCTTTGATAAATTACACAGGCAGTGAAAATCTGTGGCACTCCTTATAATTTGTTTATCCTTCCTGTCTAAGGTCAACAGCATCAATCTGTACTTGGGCAGGACTGCCAGACCATTGGGCCTGTTTTTAAACCAACCAGTTTCTGTCTATAAAAGATTTCACTTTGATGGAACACATTCTCTTTGGAGAATCTGTTGAAAGCAATGGAAAATGTAGACCTAGCATGCTTTCATTCAGGCCTAGGGAGGATTCCCTTGGAGCCCAGAGACAGAGTCACATATCTGTTTCTGAAATGTTGCTTTCATTACTTTAGAGATGGAACTTGCTGTGCATGAGTGACTTTGTAATGGATTTGAGTGCCCCGGGAACATTTGGACATCAGTCTGCTTTATTTCCTGAGCACTTGAGAGCCACATCCTGGTAAGGGGCAGCCATGGTGGGCTCATGCTTTAATAAGGACAAATTTCCCACTGTTTTTAAACATTGCAGCTAGATCTTGTTTGCTGGAGCAGAGACCCAAAGCTGAAACCTGGAATTACCTGAACCTGGAAATACATTTTATTTTATTTTATTATTTTTTAGAAGGTACTGGGGATTGAACCCAGGACCTCATTCATGGGAAGCAGGCACTCAACCACTTGAGCTACATCTGCTCCCCTTGGAAATACATTTAATTAATTAATTAATTAATTAATTAATTTTAAAGAAACTTTAGATTACATAAATGTTACATAAAAAATATAGGGGATTCCCATATGCCTCCTCCCTCCGCCTCCCACAATTTCCCATATTAACAACATCCCTCATTAGTTGTGGTACATTTGTTACAATTGATAAACATATATTGGAGCATTGCCACTAAGTGTGGATTATAGTTTACACTATAGTTTAAACTCTTTCCTGCACAATTTTGTAAGTTATGACAAGATATATAATGGCCTGTATCAGTCATTGCAACGACATTCAGGACAATTCCAATGTCCTGAAAATGCCCCCATATTTCACCTATTTTTCCCCCTCCTTCCCCTCAGAAACTCTGGTGGCCACTGCCTCCACATCAATGATAAAAGTTCTTCTGTTACTAGAATAACAATAAGTCTATAGTAGAATAACTGTAAGTCTACTCTAGTCCATTGTTCATTCCTCAATCCTGAGGATTCTGGGATGGTGATATTCACCTCTAATTGAGAGGAGGCTTAGAACTCTCTTGCTTGAAGTTGTAGACTCTCTCTGTTCCTTGGGGTGGTCATTGTCCATCATCATCTCCTTGTTAATTGTCCTGAGTGAGTGCAGTGAATTGGAGAGTAGGTGTTGCAACTCTGTTGAGCTCTAGGGCCCAATTGGCACATGGAAAGCTCAAAGATTTAAGTCTCTTGGGCATAAACCTATCAACTCTAGTACCAACTATAGGTTCAAATAGAATGGGTTGAAGAGCCATGAGTAGGGAAACCACAACTGAGTCCAACTCTGTCATACTGGGGAACACACACTCCAAAGTAGGGCCCACTGGCAGGATAACAAACTGCTGAGCTGTCAGCCCTTCCTATAGTGTCTGGATGTCTTCAGAGCCCTTACGAGCTCCACCATTTGAAGTAATATTTACTGTGGCAGTCAATGAGATCCTGCTGAGAGGCACATAAGCGTAACCTCTGGAATGACCTCCCGACTCACTTTGAAGTCTCTTAGCCATATAAACTCATTTGTCTTTACCCTTTCCCTCTTTTGGTTAAGGTCTTTTTCTAGTTGCATTGCTAGTTGGTGATTGGTAGTAATCCCTTGGTACCAGGGAGGCTCATCCCCAGGAGTCATGTCCCATGCTGGGGGGGAATGTAATGGATTTATATGCTGGTTTTGGCTTAGAGAGAGGCCATATTTGAGCAACAAGGAGGCCCTCAGGACATAACTCTTAGACAACCTATAATACTAAGCTAAGTTTCCATTTCAAAAGAAAAGGTTCATAAGTACAGTCATCAATATCAATGACCCATCAATGGTCCAGCCTCTTTCACTAGTCACGGCCCCTGTACTTGGGGGATTCTTGCTCTCCCATTAGAGAATGTGGCAGAACCCCCGAGGATGGGAATTCAATATTTTTCAGTTATTGTCTGGATCTCCACCCACCATGACAATGCCTCATGAACACTTGAACTCATTCATATGCCTTATAAGTATACACCAGGTGACCCTCCTCCCATGCATCCCTCATCACTGATACCTTGCACCAATGATCTTCCCCTGCCACAGTTGTAACCCTTCTGTGATCCAATCCTTCTTAAAAAATGAAGCCAACAAAATAACAGAATAAAATTAATAATAAAATAAAATAATAATGATAGTTTTAAAAATATATAATTACAAAATTAAAAAAAAAATTGAAATAATAAAGCCAATGCTCATATGGACAAAATCTATGATAAGGTGGAAAGGTGCAGTTGTGCAGTGGATGGGCATGACAGTGGTGCAGTGATGCTATTGGGTTGGACGGTGCTGGTCAGTGAAGGGGGTAGTGTAGGGGGGGTGGGTTGCACTCTCCAGGAATTGGGGGGAGGATCAGGGAAGGGAGAAGATGAACTTGGAGGATTTGTGGGTATGTGGTTGAAACTACAATGTTCAGAATGTTCTTTTGGCAAACATGGCAGGGGAGGGTTACTGGTTTAGGGTATTGAATATTGAGGCATGTGGGATAGGGTGCACCTGGGGCAGGCTTCCAGGGAGTGTGTGAGTGTTCATTCTTTCATAGTGTGTTGTGTCAGTGCGTGGAGACCCACACAATGAACGAGAAGGTGTTGGAATCCCACCCTGGGGAGTACTGCTATGTTCTCAAATAGAGGGGTGGAAGTCTTTCGAGAGCATAGGCAGTGCCTAATAGGGGAGGACAGGACAGTATGTCAAGCACACAATGTTGTTGTAAGTAACTATGAATCTTTTTCTTCAAGGAGTGAAGCTTGGTGGTTGCTGTGGGTTCTGAGGGGAGGGAGAAGGAGGAATAGAATAGAGGGAACATGGGCCATTTTGGGGGCATTGGGATTGTTGTACATGATCTTGCAATGATGGATACAGGTCATGTTAAATTTTGTCAAAATTTATACAAGTGTGTGGTCCAAAATGTAAACCATAATGTAAATCATTGACCATGGTTAGTAGCAATGCTTCAATATTTGTGCATCAATTGTAACAAATGTACCAGCCACATGTAAAATGTTATTAATAGGGGAAATGGGAAAAGGGGAAGATGTTGGGTATATGGGAATCCCCTATATTCTGTACATGACTTTTCTGTAACCTAAAACTTCTTTGAAGATAAAATGAAAAAAAAAAAAAAAAAAAAAAAAGACACTGGGGGAATAAATGGAAGAAAATATCATTGTACATACAAGACAACAGATCTTACAGTGATGAAAGGAAATACATTTTAAACTGGGTTGAAATGAATTCTGATTGGCTGCCTTAGAGTATCACTGATATAATACAATTAGAGTTGGCAATGAGCAGCACCAAGGTTGGGGTTGGGTGGCGGTAAAGCCAATAGCCTTGGCTACAACTTCCATTCTCTCCCTTACCTCTCCTGTTACCATTCTGCTCCTCACTACAAGGGGAGGTAGGAGGTAGGAGAACACCTTTTTCCATCAGTATCAACTGATGTGTCAACACAGTTCTCATGCTTCAAGTGCTGGGAATCTTCACTTGACTCCCTTTTAATCACAGCACTTTTCTCCCTGGGAACCTGTCACAATTTCTTCAAGGGGCTGAGCTGGAAGCTAATTTGAGGAATTCTCCATTCATCCTGACTCCATCTCATCATAGGTTCCTTCTTCAGTGCTATTAAGGAGAGTGGGAGGCACATTTTCCCCCCAGGTCCTTGGTAGAAGAGGAGTGCCTTAGAATGATGTGGTTGGATGTCAGCCCAGCCTATATGGTCATAAATCAAATCAATCAAGTCCTGGCTGGTCCATCCCTCATCCCAGACAGACACACAGGATGTGCCAGGAATGGGCCACAGCTGCATAGATGCAACTTTGTTTATTAAAAACCCTGATTGCTCTGTGCCTGATTTGTGTCTGAGCCCTCCTGACCTTGAAATCCCTAGGAATTTTCAGGGCTGACTCCATTGCATGGTAGCTTCAGTGACATGCTGCTTCTGCCAGAAACTCTGATGCTTCACTTCAAGCAGGAGGACGTCAGGCCAGGGCTGGCGAGGAGCTGTTGCCAACATAAACCTGACAATGCCAGCCTCAGGCTTCCACCTCACAATTCGCCATTTTAACATGCCAGGGTTTGGGACTACACTACAAGCATTGCACGATACTGGCTGTTTGAAATATATTAGCAGCTGTTGTCATATCCAGCTGGCAGGGAGGCAGAGAAGGAAATTAAACTTTGCATTTCCCCCAGCTCTCCCCACCTCCTGTTAGCCAATTGATTCTCTTTAGATTGTGCCCGAGTGCCAAGTCTTGGCATTTGCCAGGACCATGGCACTGGAGTTCTCAGTGAATTCAGTCACCCATTTAGCTTCTGCCAATCCATTGACTGGCTCTGATAAATGTAATGTTATTCCATTGAGAAGGGTCCTTACTTGCCTAGTTTCTGATCCTGAAGTGAGTATAGCCTGAGGAGAAACAGAGAGAAGATTTGGTTGCCAACATCCTAATTTGACTTTTCAGTGATGGGGAGGAAAAATATAAAAGTCAGAAAAATGATACATGTCAACAGTTTAAGAAAACATCATGTGACTAGCAAATTATGGTTCTATTTATTCTAAGACAATAAAACTATAATTTTTCATTAGAGTGAAAATAATATTAAATGGAGTAAGTGTCTTCTTGTGGAGACACCAACAATTACTATCCCCAAGGAATATATGCCCCTCTTTTCTCAACCATTTTATGCAGATTATCTTTTGGCTCAGGTTTGGTAGGGGCCACAAAAGTGAGGAAATTCCCTTCTGGCCAATGAAGAATTTAAAATCCAGGAAGGGACACAGACATGCTCATTAAACAGGCAGTGATGAACACTTGTCTAGGAGAAGTATTTACAATTAACATGGAACACAGCTCACACCCATTCATTCATTCATTCATTCAGCATACATACTGAGCTCTTATCATGTTCCCCAAATGATTCTCACACTTGAGATTCAAAGAAGAAAAATAGAGTCTCTACACTCAAGGATTTCACAGCTATTGAGGATACAGGGAAAGAACATGGCCTGTGTAAAGAGAAGACTTGGTTCAAGTCCCAGCTCTGCCTTTTACCAGCTAAATAATCTTGGACATAACTTGTGCTTTCTCACCCTGAGCCTCAGTTTCCTCATCAATAAAATGGAGAAGAATAATGAGAACAATCTCAAACAACACTACAAACCATGTAAAGATGCTTTTGTAAGGAAGCAGTAAAACATTGGATCAATGTGAGTGATTCTGGGCTTGAAAGTGGGACTTATCCTGGGTTTGAAAGTTGAAGGTGGTTCAAAGTTGGGAAGGCTTATTGAGACCTCCTGGTTTGGACATCTCACTGCAAGACCTGACTGCTCCCCCTGCTGTGTCAGGGAATCCTGCAATCTCAGAGTTGTAGGGTGGGAGCCTGGGACGTACTACCTGTTTCTCTGCCTGATGGACTGGTATTTTGTGGGATGAGTCCTCTTGTCTGTAAAGGTTATCCATCCTTCTTCCTGTCAAGGCATCTGGAACCGTGACATTTGCTGAGAGCCTTGTTCCTAATTTATTTATAACTTTTATTCTAGAAAATTTTAGACTTATATAAAAGTAGAGAAAATAGTAAAATGAATCCCACCTATTCATCCCCCAGTGTCAGTATTCTTGTTTCATTGATGACCTCACCTATTCCTCCTGACCCCTGCGTTATTTTAAAGAAAAATACCTTTTTAAACACGCACACACACAAAATCACAATACCATATCACATCTAAAAATTTAAAAAATTATTCCTTAATATTATCAAATATCTAGTCAGAGTTCCATATTGTCCTGTAAATGTTTTTATGGAGCTGGTTTCTTCAAATCGAGATTCAAACAAGGTCCACACAATATATTTTGTTGACATTTTGGCATGCATATATACTGATGGGAATAATGTACATGGGAGGGGAAGGTTGTTGGTACAGAAAAGTGAGAGGATAATTTCAGGATTAAGTCCTCTAGTGGATGCAACTCTAGTGGATACAGCATAAGTGGAGATCTGACTTTAGAGAGGAGTGGAGATACTTTTCCATCTCAACAGCAGAGGAGGCAAAATATGTGGCTGTAGATGAAGGCAGGTGTGAAGATGAGGTGATTGTTACCAGATTGCTTCTAATGTTTCAAAAGAGTATGAAGAGAATAAGTTCTCTTCAGAGAGTCTGAGGACTTCTCTGAACAATCTTCTTTATTTGATAGATATAAGGAAAGAAGACCCAGAGAAGGGATTTGCCTAAGGTTACATAGCTTGCTAATGACAGGTTCAAGAGGAGAACTAGAACTAGGTCTCCTGTTTCTGAGGCTGGTGTTATTTTTATAAGCCTGACTAGCAATAAACAGAATACATGGTTCTCTGGCTTCCCTCTGGTATGGTGATCATTGGTTGGGCTCTGGTGGGCTGAAAGGAAGGGTGTTATCTCTAGGTATTACCATTTATATTCCCCTGATTGGCTTGGGCAAGTCTGGATATTGGGTAGCATGATTTAAATTCAAGAGCTTGGTCAAGGAGGGGATTTAGACCCACAGAATCTCATACTTAAAGAGGACTCTCAATGTTGCCCTGGCAAATCTGTGCCCTTTGCTAGAATATTCCCTAGAGCAGCCTACTCTTCCAATAAGTGATTGTCCAACTTCTTTCCGATCACATGCAGCTACTGGGTGCTCACTGCCTCTCAAGCAATGTGCCCTACTGTGGGACATCTCTAAGGGCAAAAAAAAAAAAAAAAAAAAAAAAAAAAAAAATTCCAGGCTGATGTTGTGTTGAAATCTGCCTCCCTGTAATTTCTACCCACTGAGTCTAATTCTGCCTCTGGAGCTATACAGTTAGACTCATCCCTCTCCTTCCTGACAGTCCTTCAGTTACTTGGAGCCGCCTCTCAGGTCCCCCTGCTGAGAAGTGACACTGCTTTAGAGCCTCGAGAGGTACAGCTGTCCCCAGTACAGTGGTCTCACCCCAGGTCTTGGAGGATGGGCTTCTCTTGGCAGTTCAGTTGTTGTTCTGTGAATTCCAGGAAATACACTCTGTTGTCTATCCAATTTTCTGCTTCTTAAAAGTGCTTTCTCTTTTTGTTTCAGTGCCCTGGAATCCCCATGCAAAGCTCTCCAGTGCACCCCATTTCTCTTCCAAGAATCTAGTCTGTGCCCTCTCATGTGCTCCAGGTCTCTCACTTCTCTGTTAGAGACCCACAAGAAGCTTCAAAGAGCCAAGCCTCAATCAGGAGACTCGTCATGCACCTACTCATTGATAGATAACCAATAAGGAGTCTTTGGCTTGGGGAATGCTCCTCAAAGTGGCAGAAACAGAAGTGGAACCCTGAATGGAGTCTGTACACTTATTGCTTGCTGTTCAAGTCCTCCCCACACATTAAGGCTCCACCTAGGACCGTCCTCATCCAGGGAGTCTCCCTAAACTACTCTAACCTGTATTAACCTCTCCTTTCTTGGGAATCGTAATTTTTTTTTTTCCAATCAAGAAAGAAGAAATACAAATGGCCAATAGGGACTCAATCTTAAGAGTGGTGACGTATAGGGGGACAATGCAATAGGAACCCTCTGTTGCAGTGGGGAGGTATATTTTATCACATTGTTTAGAACTGCTGGACAATGGAGATAATAAAAAGCAGACTTAACTTTAGTCAGTTTATTGTTGTTTTAATATCCTCTGTGTACAGGACACCCCTTATTGCTTGCACCTCCTTGGTATGCCTCTGCTTAATAGTGACTCCCAACTTGGCATGTGGTTTCTTCCCCAACTAAGGGATAAATTCTTCCATGGCTGGAATGGGTCTTATTGCTTTTACCCACCCCTTCAGAGCCTGGCACAGACCAGGCACACAATCGCTGTTACCACATCATTGCCTGATTGCATGAATGAATAATTGACATGGTCTTTGCTCCCAGCAATTCCATAGTAGTGTATTGAAATCAACTTTCTCTGTTGTAATTTTAGTCTTTGCCCTTGAAATGACCCTTCTAGATCATCTTCAAGGAGAAGAGGGATTGGAGTGACTGAGTTTGTATGTATGTATGTGAAAAAAGAAGAGTGACACATGGAAAAAGCCTGACACTCCGCCTGCCTCCACTGTGTGAGAAGGCAAAGACAGAATGTTATCTGGCAGGCTAGGTGTGCACCTACCCAGAATTCCCAGTTTAATTAGGGGCAGGAATCTGACTTTTGCTCTTTTCTCACCTGTCCCCCTTCTCACCTCCATCTTCCTTTCCTAATTACTTTGATGAGTTTTAAAAGACCCTTTCCTGACCTCAGCAGTCCATAGGATTTTATTTTGATTTTGCTTTGGCTGAGCTCTTGACCTGTTAAAATTATTTTCCCAAAGTGCCTGCAATCCCCAGTGCACACAAGCTAATTATCTGCAGAGCATGTACAGAGTAATCTGTCAGCTTCTGATGGATCTGGGGCTTTGTGGACCCATGTCTGTTTGCTGGGTAGGGGCTCTGGCTGAATGGCTTTGAGTCACTCATTCAGAGTTTTGGCTTGGGAGAGGGTCAATAAGGGCCGCTATGTCATACTGAGGCTGTGAGTAACACCCAGTCATCAAGAATAAGTTCTTCTTAGGTATTCCTTCCAACTATTGGGAGGCTGGCCTGCTTCCTGGGAATGAAGTCACGATGGGAAATAATTCCATCCCACTATTCACTCAATTTCATTTTCCTATCCATTTCAACATCTCTTGAGCACCTCCTTGTGCTGGTGTCTGATACAAAAATGAACAAGACACGGCCTCTGCCCTCAAGAGCCTTGGTCTACTTGAGATGACAGGCACACAAGAGAGTCTTATGAGCCGTAACAGAGGCACAGATCAAGAGCTAGGGAGGTCAGAGGAGAGGAGGGGAGATTTATTTTTAACTGGGAGGTTAAGAAAGTCTTCTTGGGAAAGGGCACATTTAAGCTGGGTCTGAAGGATGGGTTTAATGTGGATAAAGGGAGACAGGGGGGCAAAGAAACCTACTGTGCGAGTGAGTCTGCTTACAGGGACGCTGTGAGAGGCAGTGCTCTGTAGTGGCTGAGAGCGGAAGGTTGGGAGACCTGGACTAGCAATAAACAGAACTCGTGGTTCTCTGGCTTCCCTCTATTATGGCCCCGGACTCTCCTTGGACTCTTCTATTACCTAGATGTGTGGCCTTCGCCAAACCAGGTCTCAGTAGTCTTCAGTGGTTCTCAAAGTGTGGTTCCCAGAGCAGCAGTATCCTTATCACCTGGGAATTTGTTAATGCAAATTCTCAGCCCCACCCTAGACTTCCTGAATCAGAACTCTGGGGGTGGGGCCCAGCCCCTCCAGGTGATTCTGATAAACACTTAAGTCTTAAAACCACTGAGCTAGATCAGTGCTTCTTAAATTGTACTCTGTCAGAGAACCATTTGGGGAACCTATTTAAAATGAAAGTCCCTAGACCCCTCCCCTTTTCTGATTCAGCAAGGTAAAGAGAGGCCTGGGAACGTGCAATTTCACAAGCACCCGGGAGGTTTTGCAGCAGATCTTGAGATCAGACTTTTATTAACAGTGCGGAAGATGGTCACTGCAACAGCCTCTGATTCTGACTGGCTGGGAGACTTGGTACAAAGAGCAGCAGAAAGGCCGGCCTGAGAGTCAGATGCTCCACCTGCCTTCCAGTTGGGAGGCCCTCGGGAGGAACCGATGATGCCTGCACTGTGGGCCTACATTCTGAAAGACAAGAGGCTCTGTACCTGAAATGGGATAGTCTTTCCCCAAAATAGCACAGAGCAGTACCAGGGGGCGGGTGTAGGATTTCCGCCCCTTTAAACACCCTTGTAATTTTGCATTTAAAAATAGAAAGAAGCTCATGAATAATTTGTGAGTCATGAGCAAGTCCCTTCAAAATACAGTCATGAATAAAATATCCTGGTTTGCCTTCTCTAATGGCACTGGCCTTTGATGTTTTATTGATGGCTTCCCCTTGCCCTGAGTGCTTCCAGGCTGGTGTGCTTGCACTTGCCTGCTTACTCACACATAAATACACCACGCTGTTTTAGACAGTTTGAAGGGGCAGGCTCAGATCCCTTTGGAACATGAAGCACAATTACAGGACTGAGGGAACCCCTGCCCCCCCACCACCACTGAGAAGGTGGGACCTAAATCACTAGAAGCCATTGTTTGCAGCAGGTAAGCATTTAGAGCAGGTGCAAGTGTGTCTCCCACTTTATGGCTTCCTAAGAAGCCAGGAACAGAAAGCAGACATTAAGGAGCTGTAAATAATAATCTTCCAAAGCCTGCAGAGCAATGCCCTGGAGGTATGTGCACCATCCAAACAGGCTTCTGCCTGCCCAGAGGGGCCCATAAGGGTGAAACAAAAGCAGAAGCCCCAAGAAAGGCTTACTGAGGTGGGTCCTTAATGAAGGACTCTATGGAGTGAGGCTTGGCTTCCATTCTACCTCGGAAGCCTGTGGGCAGCTCCTACCTGAGGTCCTATTTATTGGGATAGCCAAAAGGGCTGCCTAGGGTGTATGTTGCTGTGTCTGCACAGAGAAAGTGTGGGATGGGGGCAGGACAGGTAACCTCATGCCTTTATTAAAAATATTATAATAAAATAAACTTTGTAAGAAGAAAAAAATACCATGGATAAGAAAAGAACATTGCAAGTGCAAATGACTAGCTGAGTCTTGACCAAAAGGGGACCTCCAGCTTCCCAGGGGATAACTTAGGAGGGCTAGGAATTCACCCTGAGGCAACAGGGAGCTAAGGGGCTTTGGGTCTGCCTGCAGCTCAGAGTGACTGTTGGAGGATGGGACAGTTTTGGGGTGGGTCATGTGGGGATCTTTCAAATGTCTTAGAAAAAAATATTTTTTAATTAGAGAAGTTTCAGGTTTACAGAAAATTCATGCAGAAATATAAATACCCCATACCGTTCCCCCGACATACACACAGTCCTCCCTATGACCAGCACTGCCCCCGAGTGGCACCCCTGTTGTAAATGGTGAAATACATCACTCTAATTATACCATTAACTACCTTCCATAACTTCATTAGGGTGCACTGTTTTGTATAGTCCTGTGTTTTGTTTTGTTTTTTAAGTTTTCATTCTAGGAAAATATATACCCCCCCTCCTCAAATTTCCCCATAAGTCATCTTCAGATACACAATTCAGTGGTGTTAATCACATTCACAATTTGAGCCACCATCACCACCACCTAGTACAAAACTTTTCCATCACCCCCAACAGAAACTCTGAACCAATTAAGCATTAACTCTCCATTCCCCATCCCAACCCCTGGTGATCTATATTCTAATTTCTGACTCTATGAATTTGTTTATTCTAATTATTTCATATCCGTGAGATCATACAATATTGTCCTTTTGTCTGGTTTATTTCACTCAACATGATGTCTTCAAGGTCCATGTCGTCGCATGTATCAGAACCTCATTCCTTTTTATAGCTGAATAGTATTCTATTGTATGCATATATCAGATTTTGTTCATTTATGGTTGATGGACATTTGATGGCAATTGTGAATAATGCTGCTTTGGACATGGGTTTGCAAATATCTGTCTGAATCCCTGCTTTCAATTCTTTTGAGTATATGCCTAGAATTGGGATTGCTGGGGCAAATGGTAATTCTGTACTTGATGTTCTGAGAAACTGTTAAGCCAAACCGTTTTCCACAGTGGCTGTACCGTTTTACATTCCTGCCAACAATGAATGAGTATTCTTATTTTTTCACATCCTCTCCAATACTTGTTATTTTCCATTTAAAAAAGAATAGTAGCCATTCCAGTGGGTGTGAAATGGTATCTCATTGTGGTTTTGATTTGCATGTCCCTAATGGCTAATGGTGTTGGACATCTTTTCTGGCCTTACTGGCCAAACATATATTTATTTTGGGGAAATATCTATTCAGGTTTTTTGTCCATCTTTAAAATTGGGTTGTCTTTTTGTTATGAGTTGTAGGGGTTCTTTATATATTCTGGATATTAAACCTTTATTGGGTATATGGTTTCCAAATATTTTTTCCCATTCTGTAGGTTGTAGGGCTGTAGGTTGTCTTTTTACTTTCATGATGAAGTACTTTTTTTTTTTTTTAAAGGAGATACTTCTGCTCCCCAATGAGAGGTTTTTTTTTTTTTTTTTTTTTTCACTTGTTTGTTTTGTTTTTAGGGGATACCGGGGATCAAACCCAGGACTTTATACATGGGAAGCAAGTGCTCAACCACTTGAGCTATATCTGCTCCCCAATGATAGAATATTTTGATACACAAAGTTTTAAATTTTGATGAGGTCCTATTTATCTATCTGTTCTTTTGTTGCTCATGTTTTCGTTGTAAAGTCTAAGAAACCATTGCTTGCCACAAGGTCCTGAAGATGCTTACCTATATTTTCTTCTAGGAATTTTATAGTTTCATTTGTATATTTAGGTCTTTGATCCATTTTTAGTTAATTATTGTATATGGTGTGAGGTAAGGGTAACTTTCATACTTTTGCCTGCAGATATCTAGTTTTCCCAGCAACATTTGTTGAACAGACTATTATTTTCACATTGAATGGACTTGAAACCTTTGTACACTATCATTGACCATGGATGTAAAGGTTTCTCAATTCAAATCCAGTTTGTATTTGTGGGAGTACCGTGCTGTTTTGATTACTGTAGCTTTTAATAAGTTTTAAAGTTGAGAAGTATGAGTCCTCCCACTTTATTCTTTTTGTCCAAGGTGTTTTTTTGGCTATTTTGGGCTCCTCACTTGTCCATATACATTTGATGTTTGCTTTTCCATTTCTGCAAAGAAGGCTGTGAGAATATCGATTGGGATTGCACTGAATTTGTATAGTATTTTGGGTAGAACTGACATCTTTACAGTATTTAGTCTTCTAATCCATGAACATGGAATGTTATTCCATTTATTTAGGTCTTCTTTGATTTCTTGTAGTTATATTTTGTAGTTTTCCATGTACAAGTCCTTTATAGCCTTTGTGGAATTTATTCCTAGATATTTGACTCTTTTAGTTGCTACTGTAAATGTAATTTTTTTTTTCTTGATTTCCTCCTCAGGTTGTTCATTACTAGTGATAGAAACATACCGAGTTTAGTTTGTTGATCTTCTACCCCACCACTTTGCTGAATTTGCTTACTGGTTCTTGTAGCTTTTTGGACTTCTCAGGATTTTTAATGTATAGCACCATGTCATTTGCAAAATAGAGAAAGCTTTACTTCTTCCTTTTCAATTTGGATTCCTTTTATTTCTTTTTCTTGACCAATTACTCTGGCTAGAACTTCCAGTACAAATTTTGAATAACAGTGATGGCCATGGGCATCCTTGACTTGTTCCAGATCTTAGAGGGAAAGCGTTCATTCTTTCACCATTAAGTATGATGTTAGCTGTGGGTTTTTCATATATGTCCTGTATTATGTTGAGGAAGTTTCCATCTAGGCCTAGTTTTCTAAGTATTTTTATCAAGAAAGGGTGCTGGATTTTAACAAATACCTTTTCTGTGTCAATTGACATGATAATATGGTGTTTTTCCCTCATTCTATTTATGTGGTATATTGCATTTATTGATTTTTTAAAATGTTGAACTATCTTTTCATACCTGGGATAAATCTTGCTTGATCATGTTGTATAATTTTTAAAATGTGTTGTTGATTGGATTTACTGTATTTTGTTGAGGATTTTTTCATCTATATTCATAAGGGATATTGGTCTGTGCTTTTATTTTCTTGTGGTGTCTTTATTTGGCTTTGGTATTAGGGTGATTATGGCCTCAAGATATTTCCTAATTTCCCTTGTTATTGCTTCTTTGACCCTTTGGTTGTTTAAGGGTGTGTTAAATTTCTACATATTTGTGATCTTTTCAGTTTTCTTTCTGTTATTCCATAGTGGTCAGAGAAGAAACATTATATGATTTCAATATTTTTGGGTTTAATGAGACTTGTTTTGTGACCTAACATATGGGCAATATTGGAGAATGATCCATGTGCACTAGAGAAGACTCTGTATTCTGTTGCTGTTGAGAGAAGTGTTCCTTATATGTCTGTTAGGTCAAGTTGGTTTATTGTATTATTCAAGTCTTCTATTGCCATGTTGAACTTCTGTCTAGATGTTCTATGCATTATTGTAGTGTACTGAAGTTTCTTACTGTTAATGTAGAACTGTCTATTTCTCCCTTAAAATCTGTTAATATTTTCTAAATATATTTGGGGTCTCTGCCATAAGATGCATGTATATTTATAATTATTATGTCTTCTTATTGAGATGACTCCTTTGTAAGTATAAAGCAGCCTTCTTTGTCCCTTGTAATATTTTTTTTTTGACACAGAGTCTATTTTAAATGATATTAGTATAGTTACTTCAGCTCTCTTTTGATTACTATTTTTGCATGGTATAATTTTTCCATCCTTTCACTTTCAACCCACTGTATTTTTGATTTTAAGATAAGTCTCTTATAAACAGCATATAGCTGGGTCTTGCATTTTTATCCATTCTATTAATCTCTGCCTTTTGACTGGAAAGTTTAATCCATTTACATTTAAAGCAGCTACAGATAAAGCAGAACTTTCTGCAATATTGCTATTTGGCCTTTGTAAGTCTTTTACTCTTTACCCCTCAATTCTTCCACTAATGCCTACTTTATATTTATTTGATTTTTTGTGCTGTACCATTTCGATTCTCTTCTAATTTCTTTCTGTATATATTTTTCAGATATTTTCTTTGTGGTTATCATGGGCCATAAATTTAATATTCTAAATCTATAGCATTCATGTTTTATTTGATTTCAACTTAACTTCACTAATATCCCTGTGCATTGTTCCTGTATCTTTTGGTCCCCCCACATTTTGTTGTACTTGTTACAAATTATATCTTTATACATTGTATGTCCAATATCATAGATTTATCATTACTATTTATGCATTTGCATTTCAGAACCAAAGAAATAAAAAGTAGAGGTACATACCAAAAAATATAATACAATAGTGCTGGCATTTATAATTACTTATATGGTTACCTTTACCAGAAGATCTTTATTTCTTTATGCTGCTTTGATCCACTGTCTAATATCCTTTTCTTTCAGTTTGAAGAACTCCCTTTAGCATTGTTTGTAGGGAAAATCTAGAGATATTGAACTTTCTTGGCTTTTTTTTTTTTTTTTTTTTTGACAGTAAAGAAAATCATTTATTTGGAGGGTTAAACTACAACAGTAATTTTGCCTCGTCATCTCCCTCCTTCCTTCAGTAATTTTTTAAAAAAAATTAATTTATTTTTCATTGTGGGTAAAAATCAAATTTTTTATAATACATACCAATATTTGTAAAATGATATATAAATATATATGCATATATGTGCATTTGCTTACAAAAATGTTATAAATATATATAATGTTATATATATATATATATATATATATATTTTTTTTTTTTAAGAGGTGCTTAGATTACCTAAATATTACATGGAACCTACAGGGATTCCCTTGTTCTCCACCTCCCACACCTCCCACCATAACCCACACAAACATCTCCCACAAGTGTGGCCCATCACCCTCAATGGACTTACACATCCTGGGGCCTTGCCATCAACCATAGACCACAGTTCACATCGTAGACCACACTCTCTCCCACACAGTTCTGAATGGCGTGTGCTGATTTAAAATGGCCCACATCCATTGCCATAACAGCACTCAGGACAACCTCCAAATCCTGAAAAAGCCCTGTATTTCAACTGCACATCCCCTCCCTGCCCCGAAAGTGTCCAGTGGCCACCGCCTCCACCTCACTGTTATATTTCTTCCATTGCTAGATTCACCATAGGTGTACAACAGAATATCATTAAATCCACTCTAGTCCATAGTTCTTCCCCCAATCCTGAGGGGACTGGGATGGTGATGTCCACTCCACCTCCAAGTGAGAGAGGGCTTATATCCCATGGATATGGTAGGTGAGATGATCCTGCCTGCAGATGCAGGCCCTCTCTATTCCCTGGGATGGCCGTTGCCCATCATTGTCTCCTCGCCAGGTGACTTGGATGAGTCCATTGAGCTGTAAGGTAGGAGTTGCAGCTCCACCAAGATTCCACTCACACCTGGCACATAGGTAGGCCAGAGGCTCCAGTCTCTGGAAGTATACCTAAAAACTCCAGCATCACATATAGGTTTGAATAGAAGGGCCTGATGAACCATGCGCAGGGAGGACTTATTTGAGTCCAATTCTGTCACTCTCAGGAGCGCAGATTCCAAAATAGAGCCCACTGATAAGGCATCAGTCTCTGGGGCTATCCCCACTTATATAGGACCTGGGTGTCTCCAGAGCTCTCAGGAGCCCCTCTGTGTGGGGTGATAGGCACTTAGATGTTCTATGAGCTCCTTCTGAGGTGTGCGTAAGAGTTACCTCTGGGATGACCTCCCGACTCTCTTTGAAGTCTCTTAGCCACTTGAACTCATTTGTCTTTACCCTTTCCCCCTTTTATTCAAGGTCTTTTTCCAGTTGTGTTGCCAGTTGGCACTTGGTATTAATCCCTTATTGCCAGGGAGGCTCATCCCCGGGAGTCATGTCCCACGTTGGGGGGAAGGTAATGTAATCATATGCTGAGTTTGGCTTAGAGAGAGGCCACATTTGAGCAACAAGGAGGCTCTCAGGTGGCAACCCTTAGGCACCCCACAACTGCAGGCTAAGTCTCAGTTACAAGAGCAAAGACTCATAAGGGTAGTCATCAATAAAAAGAACACATCAGTGGGTCCTCCTCTTTTGACAGACACTGTCCCTGCACTCAGAGGACTATTGCTGCTCCCTTGGAGACTGTGGCAGAGCTCTCCAGGCTAGGAATTCAGATTCCCTCATTTATTGTGTGATTGTCCACCCATCGTGACCATGCCCCATCTTTTGATCTTTAGAACGATTTTGTATATCTTTCATGTATATTCGGATGAACTAATTCCCATGAATCCCCCCTCACAGACACCCCCCACCAATAATCCCCTGCAGTACCCATTGTAACCCTTCTGTGATCCAAATCCTCCATGAACATGTAGTCCATAAAATAATCAAATACATTTACTAGGAAAAAGAAATGACTATGATAAGCTTACATGCAAGAGACAAACATAAGGAAACTCAGGGAAAAAAAAAAAAAAAAAAAAAAGAGAAGGAAAAAAAAAAAAAACAAGAAAAAAAACACACCAAAAACAAATAATCAAACAAACAAAAAAACAAAACAAAATATAATTAGCAGATTGAGACATTCAAAAAAATGGGCAAAAAAGCAAAGAAAATGCCTTTAAAAATATATATATATATATATATATATTTATTTATTTATTCTTTTTTTTTTTTTTTTTCCTTTCTCTTTTCTTTTTTTTTTTTCCTTCCTTTTATCACTGTGTTATCGGATGTCGGTGTGCCATGACAGCTTCCCCCTCTCAATCCCCATTGTCTCCCAATTTTTCATTTAATTTTCAAAGAAGTTTTAGGTCACAGCAAAGTCACACATGGAGTGCCGGAGACTCCCAGATACCAAACCACCCCCCAATCCCACCCCATATTACCCCCCTCCTTTTTTTTTTGGATGTTAGCATTGTTATAACTGTTATACAGAAAGCAAAATATAGCAACTAAACATTGTCAATGATTTACAGTATAGTTTACAATTTAGATGATACAGTTTAATAATTTTGATGATATTTACCATGTCCTATGTCCATTACTATAAGTTAATGAAAAACCTTCCCCATGACCACCAAACACCCCATTAGATCTTGACTGTTCCCTTCCCCCCAGCCCCCCAGGGCCCATGATACCACCCTATCCCGACCCATGGAATGTCAAGATTCACAGTTACATGCCCTGGGAATTTGAACCCGCCCTTCCTAATCCACCCACCCGCCAGTGCTGCACCACCAAACCCAGGAACACCACCACTCATCTGCCCCATCCCCCAACATGCAACCACACTCTATCCCTTTACCATAGATTATGTCCATATGGGTGATGGCTCAAAGCCTGCTCTTCTCTTACTCTCCTTTGTTAACCTATCTTTCAGACAATGGTTCTCAGAGACTGCTCACTTTCCTCAGTTCAGATCAGTGAGGTCATATACTGTTCATCCTTCAGTGCCTGGCTTGCTTCACTCAACATAAGGTATTCAAGATTCATCCACGTTATTCCATGTGTTAGCACTTTATTCCTTCTTACAGCTGAGTAATATTACATTGTATGTAAGTACCACATTTTGCTTATCCATTCGTCTGTTGATGGGCACTGGGGCTGATTCCAACTTTTGGCAATGGTGAACAATGCCGCTATGAACATTGGTGTGCATATATCTGTTTGTGTCTTTGCTTTCAGTTATTCTGGGTATATGCTGGATCATACGGAAGATCTATTGTTAGTTTTCTGAGGAGCCGCCAAACTGTCCTCCACAGTGGCTGGACCATACCACAGTCCCACCAGCAGTGGATGAGGGTTCCTATTCCTCCACATCCTCTCCAACATTTAGTGGCTCCTGTTTTTTTTAATAGCTGCCATTCTGATGGGTTTAAGATGGTATCTCATTGTAGTTTTGATTTGCATTTCCCTGATAGCAAGCGATGTTGAGCATTTTTTCATGTGCTTTTTAGCCATTTGTATTTCTTCCTTGGAGAAGTGTCTTTTCAGGTCACTTGCTCATTTTTTAAATGGGTTGTTTGTCCTTTTATTTTAAAGGTGTAGGATTTCTTTATATATGCAGGATATTAGGCTCCTATCAGATATATGGTTGCCAAATATTTTCTCCCATTGGGTAGGCTGCCTTTTTATTTTCTTAATAACATCCTTTGAGGTGCAGAAGTTTTTTTATTTTGATGAGATCCCATTTATCTATTTTTTCTCTTGCTGCTCGTGCTTTGGCTGTGAAGTTCATGAAATCATTTCCTATTACAAGGTCCATTAGATGCTTCCCTACATTATCTTCTAAGGTCTTTATGGTTTTGGCTCTTATATTTAGATCTTTGATCCATCTTGAGTTGATTTTTGTATAAGGTGTGAGACGGTATTCTTCTCTCATTCTTTTGGATATGGATATCCAGTTCTCCAAGCACCACTTGTTAAAGAGGCCATTCTCTCCCAACTGAGTGGGCTTCGTGGCCTTGTCAAATATCAGATGACTGTATATGCAAGGATCTATATCAGAACTCTCAATTCGGTTCCATTGGTCAGTAGGTCTATCCTTGTGCCAATACCACGCAGTTTTGATCACTGTAGCTTTGTAGTATGTTTTAAAGTCAGGTAGTGTGATACCTCCAACTTCATTTTTCTTTTTCAATATGTCTTTGGCAATTCAGGGCCTCTTGCCTCTCCAAATATATTTTGTGGTTAGTTTTTTCAGTTTCTTACAAAATACAGTGTTGACTTTTATTGGGATTGCATTAAATCTGTAGATTAGTTTGGGTAGGATAGACATCTTGATGATGTTTAGCCTTCCTATCCATGAACAGGGAATATTTTTCCATTTATTTAAGTCTTCTTTGATTTCCTTTAACAGTGTTGTGTAGTTTTCTGTATATAAGTCCTTTACATCTTTAGTTAAATTTATTCCTAGGTATTTGATTCTTTTATTTACTATTGTAAATGGTATTTTTTTTCCTGATTTCCTCCTCAGTTTGCTCGTTATTGGTGTACAGAAATGCTACTGATTTTTGAGCTTTGATCTTATAGCCTGCAACATTACTGAACTCCTTTATAAGTTCTAGAAGCCTTGTTGTAGATTTCTCAGGGCTTTCTATGTATAGGATCATGTCATCTGCAAATAATGAAATTTTTACTTCTTCTTTTCCAATCTGGATGCCTTTTATGTCCTTTTCTTGTCTCAGTGCTCGTGCA
>JAKSZT010054304.1:4781598-4956270 GCA_026826555.1 Tolypeutes matacus
GGTAATGTTGGCATCATAGAATGAGTTAGGCAATATTCCTTCTACTTCTATTTTTTGGAAGAGCTTGAGTAGAATTGGTGTTAGCTCTTTCCGGAATGTTTGGTAGAATTCAGCTGTGAAGCCATCTGGTCCTGGGCTCTTCTTAGTTGGGAAGTTTTTGATGACTGAGTCTATCTCTTTACTTGTAATTGGAGTGTTGAGTTCATCTATTTCTTCTTTCATCAATGTAGGCTGTTTGTGGGTTTCTAGAAACTTGTCCATTTCCTCTAAATTATCATTCTTGTTGGCATATAATTTTTCAAAGTATCCTCTTATGATACTCTTTATTTCTGTGGGGTCAGTAGTGATATCCCCTTGCTCATTCCTTATTTTGTGTATTTGCATCTGTTCTCTCTTTGTTAGTCTGGCTAAGGGTTTGTCAATTTTATTGATATTCTTGAAGAACCAGCTTTTGGTTTTGTTTATTGTTTCCAGTGCTTTCTTATTCTCTATTTCATTTAGTTCTGCTCTAGTCTTTGTTATTTCTTTCTTTCTACTTCCTTTAGGTTTAGTTTGTTGTTGTTTTTCCAGTTCCTCCAGGTGTGCAGTTAGGTCTTCAATTTTAGCTCTTTCTTCTTTTTTAATATATGAATTTATGGCTATGAACTTCCCTCTCAGGACTGCTTTCGTTGCATCCAATAGGTTTTGATAAGTTGTGTTGTCGTTTTCATTAGTTTCAAGGTAGTTACTGATTTCTTTTGATATTTCCTCTTTGACCCACTGTTTGTCTAAGAGTGTGTTGTTTAACTTCCATAACCTTGTGCCTAACTTGTTTCTCTGGCCCTTAGTGATTTCCAATTTCATTCTGTTGTGGTCAGAGAAATTACTTTGTATAATCTCAATCTTTCTGAATTCATTGAGAGTTGTTCTGTGGCCTAGCATGTGGTCTATTTTGGCGTATGTTCCATGTGCACTTGAGAAGAATGTAAATCCTGCTGTATTTTTGTGTAGTGTTCTGTATATGTCTATTAAGTCCAGGTCTTCTAATGTATTGCTGAGTGCCTTTGTTTCTTTATTGATTCTCCATCTAGATGTTCTGTCTAATGATGATAGTGGTGTGTTGAAGCCCCCTGCTATAATTGTAGAGGCATTTATTTCTCCTCTTAGTTTTTCCAGAGTTTGCCACACGTATTTTGAGGCACCCCGATTAAGTGCGTAAATGTTGATGATTGTTCTCTCTTCTTGAGAGATTACTCCTTTTACTAATATGTAGTGTCCATCTTTGTCTCTTACAATAGTTTTGCATTTAAAGTCTATTTTGTCTGATATTAGAATAGCTACTCCTGCCCTTTTTTGGCTATTGTTAGCTTGTAAAATGGTTTTCCAGCCATTCACTTTCAGCCTCCTTGAATCCCTGGGTCGAAGGTGGGTTTCTTGTAGACAGCATATAGATAGATCATATTTTCGTATCCATTCTGCCAATCTGTGTCTCTTGATTGGTGAATTTAATCCATTAACATTCAGTGTTATTACTCATAATGAATTTCTTACTTCAGCCATTTTTTCTTTGGGTTAATGTATGTCATATGTTGTTTTGTTTCTCTTTTTGCCTTTTCAGTTGTTTTTAAACTCTCCTCCAACTCTCTCTCTCCCTTATTTTTTCCTTTCAACTTGTAGAGATTCCTTTAGTATTTCTTGAAATGCTGGCTTCTTATTGACATATTCTCTTAATTTCTGTTTATCTGTGAATATTTTGAACTCTCCATCATTTTTGAATGCCAGTTTTGCTGGATAGAGAATTCATGGCTGGAAGTTGTTTTCTTTTAGTATTTTGACTATGTCACACCACTGTCTTCTTGCCTCCATGGTTTCAGCTAAGAAATCAGCACTTAATCTTATTGTGCTTCCCTTGTATGTGATGGTTCTCTTTTCTCTTGCTGCCTTGAGTATTTTCTCTTTGTCTTAAACATTGGACATTTTGACAAGTATATGTCTTGGGGCTGGCCTGTTGGGATTTATACTATTTGGGGTGCGCTGTGCTTACTGGATCTGCACATCCATCTCTCTCAATAGGGTTGGGAAGTTTTCAGCCATTATTTCCTTCAACACTCCTTCTGTTCCCTTTCCCTTCTCTTCTTCTTCTGGGATGCCCATAATGTGTATATTTGTGTGTTTTGTGTTATTGTTTAATTCCCTGAGTCCATGCTGGATTTTTTTTATCTTTTTGTCTAAATGTTCTACTATCTCTTTGATTTCAGCTGTATTGTCTTCCACATCACTAATTCTTTCCTCTGCCTGTTCAAATCTGCTGTTATGTGAATCCAGCGTCTTTTTGATTTCTTGGATTGTGCCATTGTTCACCATCATATCCATTATCTTTTTAGGCATGTTTGCAATTTCTTCAGTATGTTCTCCCAGTGTCTTCTTTATATCCTTAATCTCTTCCTTCACTTGTTTAAGTTGGTCCATGATATTTGTTTGCATAGCTTTGATTAGTTGTTCGATGTTCTGCATCACTTCCTGTTTTTAATTTGTTCATTGGACTGGTCCATATTTTCCTGTTTCTCAGAGTCATTTGTATTTTTTTGTTGCCCTCTGGTCATCATATTATCTTGATGGGTTTGTTCAGTTGATTAGCTTTTCTCTATGCTATAGAGTTTTATTTAGCTGGTGGTTCTGAGTGTGAGTTAAGTTTTCTCTTTGGCACTTTTTCTTCTTATTTTATTTCCTTGCTTCTTTCTATGTTCCCTTGAAGGCAAAAGATTAGGGCCAGAGGAATCAAAAGACGTAAGGAAGGCAGAAGGATAATAGTAATATTGATATAAGTTAGAAGAGGGGCCAAATGAGACTTAATGAGATGAATATTTAACTTGTGTAGGCAGTGTAGAGTAATAGGAAAAAAAGCGGAGTTCCTACAATGGACTGGGAAAACAAATGGAGATATATATATATATATATAGTAATTTAGAAGGCTAGAATTATGATGAGGGAGAGAAATAGTAAAGAAAGGGCTGAAAGGAAAAAGTTAATACTAATTAAAAAAAAAAAAAAAGAAAACAAAATAGATGGAATAGAAATTGACACCCTTATGTTGTGGGCCTATGAAAAAATGTTGTATCTAAGAGCCACAACAGAAAGCAGAAGGCAGAAAGATGAAGGAAGAATAAGCGATAGTTTGGAATACAAAGTCAATATAGACAGCGAGTGGGAAATTGCTGAAGAAGAAGCACAGCAAAGAAGCGACAAGCTAGCAGCACTTAATTTTAAAAAATGAAAGAAAAAAGAAAGGGGGGAGGAAAGAGGAAAGAAAAGCAAGAGACCAGAAATAAACAGAGAAAAGCCGAAGAACCACATAGGCAAGCAGTCAAACAGAGCTAAGGAGGGTCAATAATTCCCCTAGGGTCCATGTGGATCCTCTCTGCCTGCTTGTGTTTATCAATCAATTTCCCCACAGGGTTCTATATGCAGGTCCTGAAACAGCTTTTAGCTATTAAACTAAATTAAAAAGAATTTATTTTTCATTTATTGAAGTGACCTTCTCACTTTTTTTTTTTTTTTTTGTGGCAAAATACAGGACCCAAAATAATTCCTCCTCTAGACCAACCCCCTTATGGGGGGACCCCGTGGAAATTAATCAAGCACGTCCCACTTCCTGGACTCCCCAGGGTAGCTGTAGCTCTGATGTTAGTCAGTGCAGAGTGCTAAAGATGGCCGACTCCGCCCCTTCTGGAGCCGAGCACCAGCGTCACCGAGTTACTATGTAAGTCAGTTTGACTCTGCAAATTAGCCTCTCCTCTCAGCCTGATGCTGCTTCAGGTCATCTTATCTGCTCCCCAAAGCTATGGGGCGGTCCAGGCAGCCAGATGTTGTCCAAGAACGGAAAAGCGAAACACCAAAAATTCCCTTCCCTGTCTCCAACAGAACCCTCCCTCTTTTGGAGAGTGCCCCCTCTTCCTGGCTCCGCGGCGGCCCAGGGCTTATCCCTGAGCAGCTAGGCAAATCAACTCCCGCCCCGAACAGAATCACCCTTCCCCTCCACCAGGTGCCGATTCGTTCCGGCTGTTCTGTTCACCCACGGTCCAAGGAGCTCCAGGCAGCCAAATCTCCAGAAAATAAAACTCTCTCGCCCTTTTACCAGAGTCACCCCTCAGAAAGTGCCCCCTCCCACTAGACCCTGACTCCTAGTTGCCAAGCCCTGTTTGTGGCTCCAGCCGGCCATTTTATTTTTTTTCTTCCTTAACCGCGGGGCTCAGCCGTCCATGCCAACTACCACCGGCAGGCTTAAAACTCGCGAATCTCTACCGTTCCGTCCACGCTGTTGATCCGCGCAGATAGATGTCCCAAGCTTCTCATTCCACGCATGCACAGCACAGACTCCCGGGCAGGATTCCGTCCACAATCCGCCTTGCTCTGGGAGCTTGCAGTGTGTGCCCTCCTACACTAACGCCATCTTGGCCCCCCTCAGGCAGCCCACATTCTCTCCCTTGTTTTTGAAAGACAGTCTTGACAGATAAAAAATTCTTGGTTGGCAACTGTTTTCTTTCAGCACTTTAAGTATTTCATCCCATTATTTTCTTTCTTCCATAGTTTCTGCTGAGAAATTGTCCTTGAATCTTATTGGGATTCCCTTGAACATAGCTTTTCTCTTGCAGCTTTCAGAAGTTTCTCTTTGTCCTTGGCTTTTGACAATTGACTACTGTGTGTCTTCATATAGTTTCCTTTAAGTTTGGGGTTTGTTGTAATTCTTGAATGTGCATATTCATATTTTTCATTAAATTTGGGGTGTTTTCTGCAATTATTTCTTTAAATATTCTTTCTGACTATCTCTCTTCTCCTTGTGGGACTCCCATAATGTATAAATTGATACACTTGATGGTGTCTCACACATCTCTTAGGATCTCTGATTTTTTAAAAATTACTTTTTCTTTCTCCTCCTCAACCCAAATAATTTCAATTGTCTTGTCTTTGAGGTCACTGGTTCTTTTTTTCTAGCTTCAATCTACTTTTGAAACCCTTGAGGGAATATTTCTTTTCAGTTATTGTGGTCTTCAACTCCAGTAAATCTATATGATTCCTTTAAAATTTTCTAGCTCTTTATTTAGATTCTCATATTGTTCATTCATTGTTTTCCTGTAGTTCTTTCTCTGTACTTTGCTTCATCTCCTTAAGCAATTTTAAGATCATTTTTTTAAAAAGGCTTTGTTCAGCACGTCCACATTCTCATCTTCTTCATTGGTGTTTTCTCTATTTTTATCCTCTTCCTTCGAATGGCCCATCATTTCATGTTTCTTTGTTTGTCATATACTCTTGTTGCACACTGTACATTTTAATATTTTATAATGTTAACTCTAGGATTTACTCCTTGAGATGTCTGATTTTGTAACCAGCTGGTGATAAGACACAGATTTTTCTTGAGCTTCAGCCCTCCTGTCAGGACAGTCTGCCCAAGGCGAATGCAGTGTGCAAGGTTTTCCCTGTCCTACTGGGCCTCTGTCTTGTCCTGGGCTTTTGCTTGTTAGTTGTTTTGAAGTATCCCTTTTTACAGGAGTTTGGTTGTCCCTTCTTTTTCCCAGGAGGCAGATCTCCCTCTACTGGGTATTTGAAGACAGCAGGCCTTTGTCCCAGTCTGTTTGCCTCTATAGATTTTTATACTCCTATTGTTTCCTACTGATTTTGCCTGTAGGGAGGAAATTCTGGGAGGAAGTTCACTCCAGAGAGGACTTTGCCAATTCAGTCTTTTCCAGCCAAAGCAGGGCCAGGAACCCACAAAGGGGTTGCAGACCAGCTCCAAAGTTCCCTGTGGTGGAAGTCAGGAAGGGTGCCCAAAACTTCTCCGATAGGTCTCCAAAGCTGAGTTTTCGTGGCCTGCCCGGCAAATGCAGACCTTCAGCTAACTTTCCCTCGCATCCCTGAGGAAGCCCTGTTTCTTTAAATCTCCACCGCCTCCCTGGGGAGGGTTGAAACAATGGCTGCCACCACCTTTGTCCAGGGTGAGTTGAAACAATAGCTGCCCTTAGAGCCAGGACCGAGTGATCCAAATTCATTAATCAAAAGCCATCATCAGTGATTGGCCTGCACATACCTGTTTTGGGGAAAGAGGATTTTTTAAATATATTTTAAAAGATGCTTAGGTTACATAAATGTTACGCAAAAATTACATTTCCATGTTCCCCACTTCCCACATCTCCCATAACATCCTGCATAAACATCTTTCATTAGTGTGGCACATCACCTGCAATGGATATACACATCCTGGGGCTTTGCCACTAAGCATGGACCATAGTTCACATTGTAGACCACACTCTCTCCCACACAGTTCTGCATGTTATATGCTGATGTAAAATGGCTTATATCTGTCATTGTAATGTCACTCAGGATAATTCCCAAGTCCTGAAAAAGCACCTGTATTACAACAGCTTTTCCCTTCCCTGCCCAAAAAGCGTCCAGTGGCCACTGGCTCACCCTCACTGTTGTAATTTCTTCCATTGCTTGAATCACGTTATGTCTACAACAGAATACCATTAAGTCCACTCTACTTCATAGCTCTTCCCCCAATCCTGAGGAGTTTGGGATGGTGATGTCCACTCCACCTCCAAGTGAGAGGGGACTTATATCCCATGGATACGGTGGATGGGGTTATCCTGCCTGCAGCTGCAGGCTCTCTCCATTCCCTGGGATGGCTGTTGTCCATCATTGTCTCCTCACCAGGTGACTTGGGTGAGTCCATTGAGCTATAGAGTAGGAGTTGCAGCTCCACCGAGATTCCAGGCACAGCTGGCACATGGGCAGACCAGAGGTTCCAGTCTCTGGAAGTACACCAGCATCACATATAGGTTTGAATAGAAGGGACTGATGGACCACGTGCAGGGAGGAATTATTTGAGTTCAACTCTGTCACTCTCAGGAACACAGATTCCAAAGTAGAGCCCATTGATAAGGCATCAATCTCTGGAGCTCTCCCCCCTTATATAGGACCTGGGTGTCTCCAGAGCCCTCAGGAGCCCCTCTGTGTGGGATGATATCCACTTTGGTGTTCTATGAGATCCTACTGAGGTATGCATAAGTGTTACCTCTGGGATGACCTCTCGACTCTCTTTGAAGTCTCTTAGCCACATGAACTCATTTGTCTTTACATTTTCCCCCTTTTATTCAAGGTCTTTTTCTAGTCATATTGCCAGTTGGCACTTGGTATTAATCCCTCGTTGCCAGGGAGGCTCATCCCCAGGAGTCATGTCCCATGCTGGGGGGAAGGTAATTCATTCATATGCTGAGTTTGGCTTAGAGAGAGGCCACATTTGAGCAACAAGGAGGCTCTCAGGTGGCAACCCTTAGGCACCCCATAACAGTAGGCTAAGTTTCAATTACAAGAACAAAGACTCATAAGGCTAGTTATCAATAACAAGAACTCATCAGTGGACCATCCTCCTTTGCCAGACACTGCCCCTGCACTCAGGGGACTGTTGCTGCTCCCTTGGAGAATGTTGCAGAGCTCTCCAGGCTGGGATTTCAGTATTCCCTCATTTATTGAGTGATTGTCTACCCATTGTGACAATGCCCCACCCCTTGATCATTTGAACAATTTTATATATCTTTCATGTATATTCAGGTGAACTTCCTCCCATGAAACCCTCATCCCAGACACCCCCCCACCAATGATCCTCTCCTGCCCCCTCTGTAACCCTTCTGTGATCCAAACCTTCCTTGAAGATGAAGCCCATATAATAGCCAAATACAATTAATAGGAAAATGAAATAATAAAGATAAGTTTAAATATAAGAGATAAAATACATGGAAACTTAAAAAAATACTAGAAATAAAATAAAATTAAAGGATTGGGGTATTAAAAAAATGGGAAAAAACAAAAAAATTAAAAAAAAATTTTTTTTTAAACATTTTTCTTTTTATCACTGCATTATCAGGTGACCAGTCTGTACTGTGGCAACTGCCCCCTCTCACTCCCCGGTGTCTCCAGAATTTTCATTTAATTTTCAAAGAAGTTCTAGGTCACAGCAAAGTCACACATAGAATACTAGAGATTCCCATATACCCAACCTCCTTCCCATTTTCTTACCCCATATTAAAACCTTTTTTATGTGGATGGTAGCATTGTTATAACTGTTATACAAGTAGTGAAACATAGCTACTAAACATTGTCAGTGGTTTACAGTATAGTTTACAATTTAGATGGTACAGTTTAATAATTTTTGATGATATTTACCATGTCCTATGTCCATTACTATAAGGTAATGAAAAACATTTCCCATGACCACTAAATACCCCCTGTTTGATCTTTTCTGTTCCTTCCTCCCCATCCCCCTGGGGCTCATGACACTCCCCTGTCTTGACTCATTAGATGACAAGATTCATAGTTACATGCAACAAGAGGTCTTGACATGCTGCTTATCCTCTCCTATTAGGATCCACCCTTGTGCCTAAGAGACACCCACCTGTCTGTTTCTGGGTGAATCGGTCCTCCCAAAGATGGGGGTCCATCTCCTTCCCACTCACCCACCGTGTGGATCTCCACTCCCCTACACAACACATTATGACAGGATGAACTCTCACACACTCCCCAGAAGCCTATTCCAGATGCACTCCTTCCTGAATGCACCCCCAACCTACACCCTAAACCAGTGACACTACCTTGTCATACTGCCATAAGAGCATTCACACTCCTGCACTTTCAACATCATACCCACAAATCCCATGTTCATCTAGTCCCCTCCCATCTCTCCCCCCAGTATCCTGGGTATTCTCACCCGCCCTTCCTAATCTACCCTTCTTTTAACCCTGTACCACCAAACCCAGTAATATCACTGCCCACCTGTCTTATCCTTCAATATGCAAATATACTCTATCACTTTGCCATAGATTATGTCTATATGCGTGATGGCTCACAACCTTCTCTTGTCTTTCTCTCCCTTGTTAACCCATCTTTCAGACAATGGTTCTCAGAGACTGTTCATGGGAAAGAGGATTTTTAAGTCCCTTTCTGTCACCAACCACTAGCCAGGGTTGGGCACTGGTAGCCACCGCAAGAAAGAAAGAAATTTACAGTTCTTTACTGTAATTTATCAGTGTCTTCCTCCTGCTCATCGCTGGATGCTGTACAGTGTTCTTCTGGCCTCTGGAGTTTCAAAAGTAGTTATTTCAGACAGTTCCTGCCTATTTAATAGTTGTTTTGGTGGAAGGACTGAGTCCACCCAAAAACTCTGGGGTGAAGAAATGAGCCATGCTGGTATTTGGGGCTGTCAAAGCCAAAGGAACAGTCAGGGAAATGGGGGAAATGACTGGATGTTCTGTGCCTTTAGAGGTCCTCACTGAAGATTGAATGAGATGACCCATGAAAATGTTCTGTACAGAGCTCAATAAATGTTAACAAAAATGTTACCCTCTTCCTAGGTAACATTCACATTTATACCTTAACCCAGAAGTGTGTGCAATATAAGAGTGCTGGGCCCTGTGGTGAGGCACTGGTACAAGGCTTTGGAGACTAGAAGCCTTTCAGGCTGGTGGTGTCTACTCTACCTCCACACAGGCCAGAGAGTCACTTTTGGGAAGGAGGTGGGAGATGGGAGGGGGTGTTAGGATAGTGGGTGGGGAACTTTTCCAAATGTATCAACCTGGTCCTTCTCTTAAGGGTTAATAGGAAATTCAGGTGAGGAGTCCTAGATGTGAGTATTTTGTAAAGCTCCTTCCCCCATTCTGGTGATTCTGATACACAGCTATGCCCCTCTGCAATCCCTTCTCTCCTACTCTGTGATTGACTGAGAAGTACTGGGCCAGAGCCCCAAGACAAAGTCTCCTATGGAGAGCCCAACACTGGTCCCCATCAAGATGCAGAAAGAGCTCATGGAGGTTGAGAAAGATTGAAGCCATAAGAGAGAAGAAGCCCTGGAGGAGAGGAGGGAAGAGGGCACCTGCATCCCTTCCTGTGAATCAAGATAGCAAGGTGGTCAGGAAAAAAATGGCTCTATCCTGTTGGGGATGGGCAGTACTAGCACTAGACTTTTTATTGCCAGATGCCAGAAAATTGTCAGAAAAATGTACAAATCCTCAGTGATTATGATGCACATGGTATCCCTAGAGTTGTGTAGTATACCACCAGCCCTGGTGGAGGTGGATAAGGGACTCTCTCACCACTGTACCAGGCTTCCCTTCTTGGGGTAAGTGAGTTTTAATAAGGATCAAAGCCTCATGCAAAAGGAAATCATGACATTGCCCACAGAGAGGAGGGAATAGGTATTTGCGGGATGCTGGCAGTAGAGTTCTCCTGAGCCTCCTAAAAGGAGATCATGAGCCTGTCATTAGTTCCACCCACACCCACACAGCTTTGGGTATAGAGGTCTTCCTGTTTATCCAGTCCTTTTATTCTGCTCTTATTCATACTTGTATCAAGGAGTAATTCCAGTCTTTGGGTCTTAGTGTAGAGCCAATATTCTGGAGTTAACAGTGTTGGTTTGACATATTTTAAAATGGGTGCAGAAATGTCAGGGGGGGGAGGGAGGGAGAAAGAGAAATGTTGAAATTGGAGGCTGTGAATTAGGAGACATTTCAACACTTAGAAGCTCACAAGAGGTGAGAACAGCTAATTGCTGTCTTGTCCACACAGTCTGGGGAGACAAGGCAGAATCAGGCAGTACTGAAATTCAGGAGAAGCAAACACCTCAGAGGGGAAATGGCAGGTGGGAAAACAGGAGGCCAGAGGAGAGAGGAGATAGTTAGATTTCAGTTCGTGTTAAACTGAGCATTCTTTCTCCATAACCTTCCCCCTAACCTTATCCAGATCCCCTTTGTTCAGGATTTGTTCAGGAGGCAAGAATGTGGTCAGACTATGGGCTTTAGAGTCAAATGGCCTGGATTTTAATTATAATATTGCCAGTTATGGACTGTGTGCCCTGGGGTAAGTTACTTAATGTCAGTGAGCCTCAGTTTCTTCACCTGTAAAATGATGGTGTGTTAGTTTGCCAGAGATGCTATAACAAAATATCACAGACTGGTTTGAAGAACAGGAATGTATTGGCTCACAGTTTGGAGGCATAAGTGCAAAATCCAGGTATCCACAGGCCACACCTTCTCTGAAGCCTAAAGCGTTCTGGTGGTGGTTTGCTGGCACTCAATTTGACGGTGAGTGCAGCCGAATTTCCTCTGCTGATAAGAATTTCTGTCATATTGGACTAAGTTAAGGCCTACCTTGATTCAGTTTGGCCTCATCTTAATAGGATCTTCGAAAATCCTATTTACAAATGAGCCCAAACCCACAGGACTGGGATTTGGGCTTGAGCAGTCTTTGTGGGGCACATGATTCAGTCTACCACAGATGGTCATTCCAGTAGCTTACAGTGTTGCCACCAGGATTAAACGAGGTGCTGAAGCAGGTGGAACTTAGTGAAACTAGTAGGTGTAATTTTCCTTATTTCTTGAAGAGGAATGCAAAATGTGGGAAGGGCAAGAATATGAAATATGATGAGATAAAAACTTTGTTGAAAATATATTATGTGCATATAGAGATCATTCAAATGTGGCAAAAGGGTGCTCTGTAAAAAACAAGTCTCCTTCTCACCCATCCTCCTAGTTCCCAAGCCCCTTCTCCTAAGAGACAATAAGGCTTTCTTCTGCTCCTTGAAGGGCTGTTTTGCAGAATCTCCTCTGTTTTATTCCTGAGCTTTAATCATTTCGACTTCTAAGATTTTTCATGTAGCTTCTCTTGCCTGGGAGCCACTTTCACAGAAAACATGATTTGAAATGTCTAACAAATAAATAAGCATTCTCCACATTTGCCCTACAAAACATTTGTTTTCCCACACCCTGGTGCCCCAGACAAAACGTCTGCCTCTCTGACATCTTGAATGGCTACTGATGTGCTTCTGTGTGATGGCTGAGAGGCAAAAGCTGGTGCTCTGAGTTCATAAGGTGTGAGAGACAAATGCCATTTTGGAGTGGGCTTCTGTAGGCATTTGGTGGAGGCTATAGCTGTGCCACTGCCTCCTTTCACTAAAGTGTGGCCTATCCTGGTAATTGGCTCCTGCAAAACAGCCTTCACTGATGGGCATTCTAGAGCTAGCCTCTGGATCTTTGAAGTAGCAAATGCCAAGGCTGAAATCTCACTTTGGAAAAAGATAAGCAACCAAATCCAATGAAAGTTTCCTTTTTCCCTCTGGTCCCCTAAAAAGGCATTGATGTAGATTCTCGCTTGGGTTTACCCTATGGGCACTTAGTACCAGGCATGGAATCCATCTCCAGGAGGAGAGGCCCAGCCCCGTGTCTCCTGCTAGGTCCTCATGTAGACAAGTGCCCAAGAGCTGGGCTGTGTCCAAGTTATTCCAGCTCTGGGAAGCATTGTCCCACTTCAAGGATCTCAAGTCCCAGGCCTATGTGGGAAGGGAAAGATGCTAACTGTTTTAGCATTATGCCAGGCTTGCCTGTCAGTCCACAGACCCGGAAGGCAAATAAACTAACTCCAAAAAGAAAGTGTCCTGCTTTAATGTAAATTCTCCCTCCTTGTCATTCCTCATGGCCACAATAACTGTTGTCAGAGCATCAGGTTCTAAGGAAAGTTCAGGGACCCTAGAATCTTATATACATTACTCAAAAACATCTACCATAATGCCCTTGGGGCGTGGTATTGCTGCAGACGTCAGGGAACTCACAATAAAAAAACACAGAACATGTTATGTGATACCATGACAGAGTTCTGTATGAGTGGGTGGAACGAGTGACCAAGCCTTAAAGCACAAGTCAGGGCAAATGAGGAAAAGGCTGGTCAGAGAGGGAACAGCCTATGCAGAGGCACAAAGAGAGGAAAACACTGGGCCTCTGCAGTTCATTAATCACATCGGCTTGCTCCAGCCTCAGTGCCTTTGCACAGGATATTTTCGCTGCCTGGTGAGCTCTTTCTCTTGGTAGCCACATGACACAGTCCCTTCTTTAAAGTCTATGTTTAAGGGCTACCTTCTCAGTGAACCTTCCCTGACCACCCTATTTTATTTTAAACCCCTCATCAATCTATGTCCCACTTTCTTGCTTTATTTTCCTCCAGAGCACTTACCACAAAGTTAGCATATATTTATTCACTCTATTTATTTTCTATCTCTCCCACCCCCAATCTAAAAAACAAGTTCCTTGAAAGCTGTCCTGCTTGCTTCTTTGCTCCCAGCTACTAGAGTAGCACCTGGCACATAGTAGGTGTGCCCTACATCGCTGTTAAATGAATAAAGGAACTGATATTTCTGAGGGCTGAATAATGGGACTGAAGGGAAGTCAGCAGGCCCATCCGGCTTGTCTGCTGAGATGCTGGACGGTGGTTGTGGATCCAAGAGAGAAAACTGGGAAACTCCTCTGCCAGGTTTCAAGCCCCTGCTCCCTGGACTCTGGGGTCTCTTTCCTAGAGTCTCATCTCTCTCTACCCAACCCGGGTCATGCACACGCTTCCAGTTTCATTCAGGGCTTGGGACTGGGAAGGAGCCCCTTGCTCCTCTTGGCTCCTACGCATAATAGTTTCCCCTCTGGGTGTTTGTTAAACTGAATGGACCACCCCCTCACTATTCTCTGACAGGCCTCCTTACCGCAGGCAGTATTTTTCTAGCATAGCTTGGCAGCGAAGGTGTTAAACAAGGGAAACAAGAATTTCCTTGTCCACAGCCTCTGATTTCTGCTTACCTGAAGGTCCCAGCAGGGACATCTTCCATTCAGAGGGAAGGGATGTGACACCAAGGTGAGCTGCTTGGGCAGCATTGTTGCCGTTTTCCCTGCTGCCTCTGCAGCAGCCTCCCTGCCCCCGGATCCCAGGCTGTCTGGTTATCCAGAAGCACAGGGCCTCTGACTGGCTGTGCAAGTACAGTCATTTGGAATGATGCTAATCTTCAGTTCATCCATCCTGAGACCTCCCAAGACTTCTCCCCTGTCTTTGGAGGGGAGCACAGGTTTGTGTGATAGGAGAGTGGCACAGGAGCAAACTGTGACGGAAAATACCACAGGGAACAGCTGGGATTGGGTCCCGCCTTGGGCCTCTCCACCAAACTGGATTGTTCCTTCCCAGAGCGCATGAGTCAGCTGAGAATTCTCTTAAAATCAACCTTCCAGGAACCGGCCCAGATGAGGGGGGCTTCCTCAGGGGTGGGTCTGGGAGATGTCCTCAGCCTTTGCTGGGGCCTTGGCAGGGCTCCCAGGCAGTAGATTCCTAACCCTCTCGGAGCCAGCTGCATGGCACCCTTTTCCCAAAGCAGAGAGAAAGAAACTCAGGTGTGGAGGGGCCCCAAGCATTGGCTAAGCAGGTGTGTGGGGCATCAGCTCTGCATGAGCTGGTGGACTCCGACAAAGGCTGCCTCAGGGTGGCTTCCTTGATGTTCTGGAAGGGGAAACATGGGGGTCTCACATCCCAAAGAGGTGGTTTTCTGGGGCACTCCAGCTTGCTGCGTAGCTTTAGGCATGGGAAGTCAGACATGAAACAGTTTATCTGGTGATCCCCAAGAGACCCTGCAGCCCTCCCATGGCTCACGGTTTAGAGCAAGAATTCTAGCCCTGGGGCAGTTTCTTGGAGGCTGACAGTACCTGGGGGTTTATCTCTGCTGGAAGCTACGTCAAGCCATTCCAGCAGAGCCAATGAGGGGCAGAGAACAGGAAATAAGTTGGGCTAAGATCCATCCCAGGCCAGGTCAGCTCCCAGGGCTCTTTCCTGGGGGTGGTAGCCTCTCCATCTCTGAGCTTGGGCAAGAGTCTACCCAGCTGAGTGTTGGGGGGAGGGCGTCTCTCCCTGCTGTGCTCAGGACAAGTATGTGGCTAAGCTAAGTGGGTAATTGTTTGGACCTCGGTTTTTTCATCTCTAAAATGGCAGGTCTGCGTGATATGCAGGCTTCTTTCCCAGTCATTGAACAGACTAAAGACTGGGAAACTCCAGTGAAAGTCCCAGCTCTTTAGAGGTTGGCTTTCAACCTCTTTGAGCCTCTATTTTTCATATGTAAATGAGGACCAGTGATACCCACAGTGTGGTTGGTGGGATGAAATGAAGTATTATATGTAACAAAACTTTGTATACTACTAGGTTTTATACACTTGGAAGTGCTTAGGGATATCTGAATCTGAGAATGAGAGTCTGTGTGGAAGTCAAGGAAGATTGGGCCTTGACCCTTGGGAAGCTGGGCCAGCTCATTTCTCTCTCAGACTAAAACTGCTTATCGTTGCAAGTGGATGGTAGTTTCACGGTAGCTCTTTATTTGATAGAGGAGATTTTTGCATATCATTAACTTAAGAGAATCAGAGCCCAGGCCATCTCTTGACAACCTCGAAATGTAGCCTGGTCAGGGGTACTGCTTCTCTGGAGAATGGGCTCTCTACAAGGAGATGGGATTATTGGGGGTCTTTTTAGCCCCCAGTTTGATGCCTGGAAATTCAGAAGAAAGAGCCAGAATCAACTCAGAATCACCCATGGACAAATCCTCCAGCAGGCTGTGTCTGCCTTTGCCTTATGGACCCCTCTATTTGGGGTGAGAAGGGGATGTTAGGAAGAGATGACACTCAAAACTCTGCCCCAGGTGCCATTTTTACTCTCTCAGAACCCTATCCAAGGATCCCTGAAACTTCAGTTGGAGTTCATTTCTCTCTGTCTTTACTCAGTGATAGAAAAATAATTGGTTCTCATCATCTTCAATGTAGATAATCTCACTAGGGTGAACAATTGCTATAACACCTGACTGGGCTGTTGGGCTGAAGCAAAGAGAAGTTCCAGACTTTGGAGGATAGATTTATTTGATTTAAAATATTTTTTTCTCTTGGTCAGGCTAGGGGCCCAAATTTTTGGTCTGGGAACTATGATCATTGTGATTTAGCATCTCCCATATCTTTTTAATTTATTCCTGGAGTTCTTTCATCTTCTTCTATCATGGTTCATCCTCTATCCCTTTCCCTAAAAATGAGACTTGCCCATTTCCTTTCATTTTGAAGCCGGGCTCATCATTCTCCAGCTTCTCTTGGAATTTTGATGATGAGGGACCTCAGAGGCAGGGAAAAACACTTTTATGCATCCTCCATGCTAGGGGGCTCAGGGTTACTTGTCTTTCTTGGCTTATCTAAAATTTCCCACTCTAATCATGGGGAGAAAGAGCAGGCCACACTTGGCAGCTCTGTGAAGGTGCACTTTAATTTTATAGAGCATTGTTTTTTGAGGGCCAGTGCATTCCCTTTGAAGAAGCACAGGGATTGGGCAGCAAGATTTCAGAGACATTTTGGAAAGTGCAGTATGCCTCTGTTCTTGTATTGTGCATCTCCTAAGCTCTCCCAGAAGTTGAATTCAGTCTTATTTACTGGCTTAGACCAATGGACTCAGTACCAGCTGAAAGAAAGTGGCACTTTCTTTCTCCATTGATTGGGATTACAAAGAGGAAGCAGAGGCCTAGAATAAGACAATAAATCCAACAACTGGTTGCTCACAGCCACACCTACACCCCTGGGATCTGTCACATAAATTCCCTTTTCTCCACACTTATGCTGTGCACACAGTGCTCAGCAGCTCATACATAATAACGGCCATGCACCCAGAGTGCCTTCAATACGTTTAGTGTGATTATGCAGGATTAGAAGAAGGCTTGCCTCGAATCCATTTGAATCGAATAATTAGTTTAGATATATATAAAATATATACTGTTTTAATTTCTCCAACTGGAGTAAGGATTGCTTTGGGAGTTTTGTGCAGCGTGTTATAAAAATAACTCCCTTTAATTATATTTATTTGCTTAATGAATCACACAGATAGTAGGTAAGTGGAGTTTTGAGAGAGCCGGCAGAGTTGTTCCCAAACCTTGCATTTGTACCATGCCTTATGATTCATAATGCAATTTCACTTCCAATCTTATCTCATGTTTGCAGAGAACTTTTCATGGTTTTGCACAATTAGTAAGAGCCAGTGCTGGAACTCAAGTTTTAGTTTTTCTAGCTTCATGCTTTGTGCCTTTCCAAGTGCATTGAGAAAATCATTTGATGGAGTCAAAGAATTGTATTGGGATCCACCCGCTCACACTGAATAACCATGTGACCTTGAGAAAGTCACTTAACCTTTCTCAGCTGCAGATGCCTTATCAGTAAAATGTAGTCTCCATGGCTTGCTGTAAAGGCAGGAGACAATATATGTGAGACTGCTTTGATGGTATAAAGTGTAGATCTGAAGCATTACATGTAACAGGATGCCTGTTAATGCAGAGATTAAATGGGGTGCCTGGAGAGGCAGAAAGTAATTTATTTATATTAATTAAGTAATTAATTAATTCATTCATTCATATTTTTAGCAATTGACAGCTGCTTCTTGGTATAGGTCAGGTAGAAAATTAACTAGAAGCAGATCTTCCGGCACTCTTGATCCCCCTTATTCTTCCCCCCCCCATAGTACTTTTCACCACCTAACATATAATACAGTTTCCTTATTTACTATGTCTACTGTTCATCTCTCCTCCCACTGGAATGGAAGTTCCAGAAGTTCTGCATTTTTGTCTGTTTGGTTCACTGAAGAATTCCTAGCATCTAGAATAGTGTCTGGCACATGATGGTCACTTAGTAAATATTTGTTGAAATAATAAATCTTTTGGTTTTACAAGCACTCCTTTAGTTATGTAAATGTAGGATGAGTGGGCTTTCAAGAAAGGGGCATGGAAGAGTCGATCAATTCACAAAGGGTACCCAGAACCTTCTGTAAGGCAAGGAATGATATCTCAACTCCTTCTTCCCAAGGCTTGAAGTTGGGATACCCATTGAAATCCAAGGTGGCCCAGACCTGGGCCCAGAGCCGAGGCAAAGTAGTAACTGATTTGAGGTTGGCTGGGGTATAGGTGGATGACTGGGTATAACCCTGAGGCTCAGAAATTTGTGAGGACGTGTGGCTTCCATATAACGTAGGACTGATTTTGGGAAGCCCTCCAGTCCTAGTCGCTTTGGCATAACTGTGCTTTGGAGAACCGTGACAGAACATAGTGTCCTGCCTAAGGCCGTACCAAGCTGCTCTGGGTTGAACTGTGTCCTCCAGAAAGATTTGTTGAAGTTCTAGCCCCTGGTACCTGTGAAATAGGGTCTTTTCAGGGATAATCAATTTGAGATGAGGTTGTACTAGATGGCGGGAGCAGGTTGATATGACTGTTCTTTCTGTTTGGTGTTTTGACTCTGAATTTGGGCTGAGTTTAAGTCCTAGGGTTCTTGAGAAATTAGGTGTTGGGTGGGCTTGGAATCCCCAAGCAGGAATCACTGGGCTCTCTGCCAGAAGAAAAATAAATTTGAGTATATTTGTACCTCAAATTGATTGGGCAGATTATTGGTCTTCATGTAGGTAACTAAATGTAAAAAGGTTTGATTTTAATATCCTGCTCTTTGCTTCCTCAAGTTTCTTCTATAAATGTGTGTTTTTAAAAATTAAACACATCCTTATTTCCTTTTCTGAATTATTACAGAGGTTAACATGGAATTCTAGTTTCTTTCTATATGCGAAAGAAACACTACTTATATTTTCGGGTTGCCTCAACTGTCATTATGTTCCATCCACACTCACATTTGAGCTGTATACACACACACACGAATGTACTGCAGTGTGTTTAGCAATTGCCATTTCATTATTTCTTAAAATGAAATGAACCAAGAAAAAAAGTGCAAATTGCCCTTTCATAGAGAGTATTCTTCAGATCATGCTTTCTTCTGGAGACAATTCAGGGACACTTTTGCTAAAATGTGTCTAGGAAGTTGCTTCCTACAGATTTGAGCACGTGCGGCTTGGCTGCCTTAGTGGGGGGAGGTGTCTTAGGTTAAAAATATGTTTGTTTAAAATGTACCCCCCTGGTGGGCCACACTTGTGGGAGATGTTTGTGTGGGATGTTGTGGGAGGTGTGGGAGGTGGGGAACATGGGAATCCCTGTAGTTTCCATGTAATATTTAGGTAATCTAAGCACCTTTTAAAATATATATATAACATTTTTCTAAGCAAATGCACATATATGAATATATATTTATATATCATTTTAAGAATATTGGTATGTATTGTGAAAAATTTTATTTTTACCCACAATTAAAAAAAAAAAAAAAAGTACCCCCTTGCTCCATGATAAGCATGACAGAGTTTTCTTTTCCTGAAATATTTTTTTACTAGGGTCGAAGCCACTATTTACTACTCTTTATTTCATTTTCTGGGTCCACTTATTCCCCCTTTTTTGAATAGTGTCTGTGTGTGTGAAAGAGAGAGAGAATTTGCGACTTTCAGTCCTCTTGAGCCTATTGAATCCATAGAAGCATCACGTGTCTTGCAGAAAATAGCCAAAATGGATTTGAATAAAAGGTCCAGTAGAGAGAAGAGCTGTTAACTAGATGACACTAAGCACTTACCAGTCAGGCGCTGGCTTCCAAAATAGAAAAGCAGGGTCAGGGTACAGGCAGTGGGGAGAGGAAGGAGGTGGGCCCTGATGGGCTGGGGCCGAAGGAGCATGGCCTGCCGCTCCTCACATCCATAAGGCTTTCAGAGCCGGAGTCCTCTCTCCCAACCCTCCACTTACCCGTTTATCTAGAAGAAGTCTGGCCATCTAAAATGCAACTCTGAGGCAGGGAAGGAAACATCCCAGAAGCCTTAACTGTTGTCAGGAGTTAGCACCCACTGACAAAACTCTTACCTATTAGAGAATAGGAGCCTGAGAGATGGGACAAAAAAATCAATTGTTGGAGTGGATGTGGCTCAAGCAGTTGGGTGCCCGCCTCCCACATGGGAGGTCCCCTGTTTGGTTCCCGGTTCCTCCTAAAGAAGATGAGCGAGATAGCAAGCTGACATGATATGCTGGTGCGGCGAGCTGATGCAATGTGATGATGCAACAATATGATGCAACAAGGAGATAAACAAGGAGATACAGTGAGAGACACAACAAGCAGTGAGCAGATGTGGCTCAAGTGATTGGGCACCTTCCTCCCACATGGGAGGTCTCAGGTTTGGTTCCTGGTGTCCCCTGAAAAAAAAAAAAAAAAAAAGGAAGACCACAGACACAGTGAGAATATGATGAACAGACACAGAGAGCAGACAGTGAGTGCAAACAATGGGGGTGGGGGGTGGGGAGAAATAATTAAATAAATAAATCTTTTTTAAAAAATCAATTGTTTTGGTCAGGTCCTAGATGGCAAATGTTAAGCTAAAGGAAGATCGTTCAGAAAAAGAAAAGCAGAAACTGGTCAAGCGTGCTAGAGGGGAGGAGTGGTGATAGAGAGGGCATGGAAGGGCATTTCTAGAAAGTTCTCCTTTCCTCCATTTCACAGCACCAGGTCTTATACCAGGATAGTGTATCATTAGAAATAAGGGTAAGAAGCTCCCCACCTTTTCCCTTATCCACTGCCACCCAGGCTTCTTTCTTATCTTGGAAGTGCCTCTTGCATCAAATCTGATTGCAACCTCTGCCTTAGCCTGCCAGAGTGCTCCTAGCTGGGCAGGATTTGTGCCTCCACCCAGAGCTTGCTTATTCCTGGGGCCTTTCCCAGGTTTTGTAGAAAACCAGGTATTGCATTTTTAAGGATCAAATTAAAGAGGAAACATACTCTGTTGTGCTTGTTGTTTAACTTTTTTAATCCCAGAGAAGTGAAATGCAACATCTATTTGAGTTTATGTAACATCCAAAGACTGACAACTCAGAATTTCCTAATTAAAGTCATTTTTAAGGCACTCTGCAGAACCAGCGTTCATCTCTTCCTTCGTTGGTTTTTTCTCCAAACTGTAGCAGAATACCTGATTCCTCTTTCTTCAAAGTGGTACATACATGCTCATGCTCTTAATATGCTCTTTTGTCCTCGACGACACCAAAAAATAGCACAATTCCAAGGGGAAAACAGTAAAGGAAGGAAATACATTGGGAGAGGTGGTAAGGAGAGGATACATACAAGTAAATTAACTGATATGATGGTAGCAGAAAAAAGGAGTAGTAGGAGGGAAGTGGGACAGGGAGGGTTGGGCCAGGTGGCTGGCTGGTGGCCAGTATAAAGTAGGCTATGTCTCCCAGTGAGGTTTAAATTAATCTAGCTGGGTCCTTTTTTCCCTTCCATTTTTAAAGATAGGGCCAATATAAGAGAGGTGTCTCAAAATTATGGTAAGTGTGTGTGGGTAAATGTGCTTGCCTGTGCTCATGCTCTTATAAAGGTTGATCTTAGAGATGGGTATGATTTGGGGGGCTCGAAAAAGTCCTCTTGATAAAAAGCAATCTCCCTTACTGGCCCACTACTGTGCCTGAAATTATCACCATTAGAGCCACTCCTTCAAATTAAGGCATTATCTGTAGCCCCTATTAAAACATAAGTGTCACCTGGGGAGGGTACTACTCAGCTCTTTAGCACCCACTAGCTAACCTCTTACCTATCAGAGAGTAGGACCCTGAGAGATGGGACAAATGGCAGGGATATCTTGACTAATGGGGAAAGGCTTGGTGGTGGGGGACACCGCATGGGGAAAGGCTGGGCAAGTGAGGCTGTGAAATCGTATTTGCACTGGGGAAGTTAGTACATTGGGGGAGATGGGGTAAAAAAAGAACACTTCCCACTTCACAGGTTTCCCTAGACTGTGTGTACATGTGCATGTATGTGTGTGTTTGTGTCTGACAGTTTGTATATATTATAATTCCTATATATACCTACTCTGGAATTTACTTGGGCCCATTGTGACCATAGTACAGTGCAACTCCATTGAGAGAAAGACAATGAAAGTCCTTAATTGTTTTCATGTAAAGTATAATTATATATAAAATGAAACCCAACATTTCTATAGATCTAGATGGTTTGTATATAGACAGTGTATGGACGGGTATACACACACACACCTACTCTCACTCAGCAGTGGAGATCTCGTAAGTGTGAAGTGGGAGATGTCACTTCTCAGCCATCTTGAATTTGAATGCACGATGGCGGTTGCCAGGTTGCTGGGAGGAGGGCTACCTTGGGGAAATGTGACTCCTTCTGTTACCTGGTAGAATAATTCAGTGGCTCTGCAGAAATGGCCAAGGCTTGGGTTATAAGGACTGGGTATGGGCCTTACCATTTGGCATTGGGATTTAGAGACAGGAATGCCACTGAAGTGCCTTTAAACCTTTGGCTTTTGGGAGACTGGTAGAGGTACAGATGGAGAGAGAATCCAGCAGATGGTAGGTTTCTGCTCCTAGAAAACCTGGAAATTGGCTGGGTTCAGGTAGTAGCCTCAGAACTACTCATGGAATCTGCCAGTTCTTCAGAGATCTGCTCAGGCTGATTGAACTAATGGGGAAGGCTCAATGAGAAGGAGGGGCTAGTGGAATGGGAAGAGAACTTTGTCTTTCATCAAAGACTTTTCCCATTCTTGGTGCCTGAGGAAGCTTGGGAATCAAAGGATGAAGGGATCTAGGTGGCAGGGAATGACAAAGGAGGGATGATCCTAGAAGTGCTTCTCAACCCTATACTCTCACTAGAATCATCTGGGTAACTTTTAAAAAACACTGATGCCCAGGTTCTAGCCCCTGAGATTCTGCTGCAATTGGTCTGGGGGAGGGAACCAGGCATGGATATTTTTTAAAGTTCCTCAGATGATTCTAATGTACATCTAGCATTAAGAATTCTGCATCAGTGAAATGCTGAGTCTAGTCCTGAGGTGGTCAGGCTGGGCCCAGCTGGCCAATCCCACCATGTGCATGAAGGAAGAAAAGGGGAGGACTAGGGCAAGGAAGCGGGATCCTTAGAGCTTCGGTTTGGACAGTCACGCCTCCGCTGATTTGTGCTGCTTAACGTCCTCACTAGCTGGTGGTTTCTGAGCCCATTTCTAGTTGAAAATATGGCTGGGTGGAGGTGTTTGGGAATATGGAGGGGATTTTCCCCCTTTTCTGTGACTTCAAAGAGGAATAACTTACTATGCTCTATGGGGCCAAGAAGACAAAGTCTGGGACTGGGTGTTTCAATGATGGAAGCATATTTTCTGCTGGATAGTAAATACATACTTTATCAATAAATAAATCAGTAAGCTAGATAATAAATAAACAAATAAATCATTGCACACCATTTTTGCCCTCTTAAGGTGGTTCTCTCCTGATCCCATTGACCACCATATACTTTGCCCTCGGTCAGCTGAAGGCAGCCAGCCTGGCCGCAAAGGGGGGAACCAGGACTGCTTGGGCCCTGGCTCTCCAAGGGTCAGAGACCTTCAAGAAATCTCAAGGGAATATTAATTCTGGCTGTTCACATGGAGAAGGGAGGAATAGGGGAGACATTCTCTTTGTTTCCTACCCAAAAGTATAGAGAGGGAAATTTGGGAACCAGAGGCCGGGTCATGTTGGGTATGTGAAATCCAGGCTGTCCAGCTCTTCATCCCTGGGAGACTTCACTTAGAGGGTTGGGAATAGACTTGAGCTCTGGATGAACCCAATCTTTCCACACAGAAAAAAGATACAGCAGGCACAATTCCCACTTCAACACAGCTCCCCACGAGCCAACTGGACAGACCAGCCAGCCCATGGTGAGTGCTGCATGGCACGCGGTAGGGGTGAGTAGGAGGTGCTGGTCATGGGATGGAAGGATGGTGAGGAGACAGTCAGGACGGCGCTAGTTTTAATGGGAAATCGGCTGCCCAGGGCTTCAGCTTCTGGAGCCACCAGCCATTACTCATTTCCTCCTCTTTAGTCTCTGCCATGTGGTTCTGCTTGCTGGGCTTGCCTTGTCCTACTAGGAGACCTGCACGTGGACATTGAAACACGTAAATAAAATGGGCATTAAAACAGTGACCAAAGCAATGTCATCCCTTAAAATCAGATATTCATACTCTGGGCTCCATAAATAGATTTCAGCAGGATTATGACCCTGAAATCCTATGTAAAATTGTGTGTATTTATTTTCATATGAATTTCTCTGTAAAGAGAGTCTGTAGCTTTTATCTGGTTCTTCAAAAAGGATTAAAAATAAAATAATATTAAGGGATTCCAGGTCATCTATGTAAGTAATCCCTTAGCATGTCCCATACAGAAGTGGATGGGAATTCCCAATCCCCCATGGCACTGTTTCTCAGCATCCCAAGGCATAGATTTGTAAGAATTGCTGATTCAGCAGAGCGTTACAGCTTACCCAGTATTCCCGTGCGTGGGCTCACTCCTCAAGTGTGCTAAAATTTGCTTCCTGACTATGTGTCTCTATTATTCAATTTGGAATTGTCAATTTTTTTAAAAGGGAAAACTTGTTTCTATTACTTTTTTGTAGGTACAAGTATATACTACTTTAGGCAATATTTGTGGTCCTAAAGAAGGAGTGGGTGAATTGAAAATTTAAACTAAAAAAAAGTACTTTTAAATGCCTGAAAGGAATTTCTCTGAGGTAGAGCCAAGCATTGGACCATTTTTCTCTTTCATATGTTTGGATTGCTACTACAATGGCATCCATCACAGCAATGCACTGCTGTAATAGCATGACACATTTCTGTGATTACAAATTAATTAAAACTGTTGCATTTTCAGATTTTATGCATGGTTTCAGTTTTAGGAAGGAAAAATCCCAAGCTTCTATGTAGATGGTCAAATAAACTTGTTCCAATCTTTTGAAGTTGGCAGACAACTCCATTATGCATACAAAGTGGAACTTAATAGCCTGGAATCCACTTAGATCATGTTTCTCTGTACATCTTGTGTTCTGGAATAGCTATCCTGTTCTTTAGTGCCAAATAAAATGCCAGTCCCACTTCCTGAAACAGTGGGATTGGTCAGAGGCATTGATTGTGCCAGGTTCTACCAGCCCTTGGTACCTCACTTGGCACAGAATGACAGACAAGACAAGAGGCAGGGAAGAAAATGGGGTAGGATGTGGGCACCTGTGTGTGGAGAGCTTGAGATGACCTCAGCACCTGCCTGCTGCTCATGGACCACACTGGGGAGATGCCTGTGTGAAAGAGCCATGTCACCATGACTGCTTTACCACCATGGGCTGCTCATTACACAATAATGGTGTCTCTGGGTTAGCATAATTTTATATACTGTAACTGCATGATTGAGTTTTTGCATATCAGTTTTCCCCTAGGCAAGGCACAAGAAGCTCAGAGTCCCCTGTCAATATGCTCTCATAAGCCTAAACCCTCTGAGGGGGTAAATATGGCCCCAAGAATGAACCTTCTTCCCATTTCACAGGTGGAAAAGTGAAGGCTCCAGAAGTGACCTGAATAAAGCCAATTCAAATTCAGACTTAAGGGTGGTCAATTAGGCCACCCCGTGCCAATGGACACCACATTTGATACAGGGAACTGGGTTGGGAAATGTCTGCGTCTTGACCATAGAGGCAAAAATTTTTTTCAGCTGCACAAAGTTGAAAATCCAAAATGAGTTTAAAGCCATTTATTCTTTCACAAAAATGCCCTATTTCCCTTGTGATAAACATGTCCAAAGAAGGCATTTCTCTGTTTGATTTTGTGAGTGGCTTCTGGGAGCACGTATTTCATTGCTGTTTCAGAAGACCTGTGGGATTCTTTAGGTGAGACAGTAGATGAGTCTTTAGTTTCCTAATGTGTGTGTGGTGTGCTGCATGCACAGGGAGGTAGGTAGGGTAGCCTATCTGTCCCTGTTCATCTGATGTGCATATCCTTCTTTCTTTTCCTAATTAATTAGAAGTAATAGCTTTCCATAGCTTCTGGTACGTGAGGGAGTGAAGTAGGAAATAATTTAATTGGCTGTCTTGCTTTCAAAGCCCAGTTTAATGAAATGGTTCTCAGCCCGAAGTGCATGTATTATCTTTCCTGTTATTTTTCCAATTAACATTTCATTGGATCACGTCTGTGTGGAATATTCTAATTGGTTTGAAGGGTGGGGGTGATGGCATAAGAGCAGATGGAGAGAGAACCAGCTGTTTATTTCTTTCATCACCAGGGCCTATGCATGTCTTGAAGTGGTGTAGGTTTTCCCTAGTGCCTTTCTTGGGAAGAAAACAAGTACCTGGCAAAGGTCCTGCCTTCTATCACCTTATCCACCCTCACTGAGCCCTTGAGCCTCACAGGCAGAGTCTGATGCACTGCACAGGAAAAGGACCAAGGGAGCACTTTCTCAGGTTCTGGGGTTCCTTGCAATATGTGGCCCTGAGGGGGAAGGAAAAACGGCCCCCAAAGCTTCCTGTGAACATTTTCTTGCCGAGGGCAGGGACTCTGTTTAGCCTGGCATATAAGTAGACACTCAATATAAATACTTGTTCAATGACTGAATATTCAGAGGGATCCCAGTATCATCTCCCTCAACTGTCCTTCTTGTGAAGAAAGCACTTAGTAGAAGGTGGGCATGAAGAAGGGCTGGGGCTAGGGTGAGGCAAGTGAGGCTCCCAGCCACAGCATTTAAGGAGGCATGCTCTCTTAGGGTTGTGCAAGGGCAAAGCTGGTACTTGCACAGACCTCAGAGTGAGTGTCTCAAGTGTTGCATCCTGGACGCCTCACTTTCCTCACCCTAGTCCTGGCCCTGGTGTAAAGCAAAGCATTCCGTCTTCCTTTCTGTCCCCTCCCTGCTCCCAGTGCCATCATCACAGCAGGCCCAGACTCAGCAATCTCCCCAAATGCTTCACAGCCCCGTGTTTGTGCCCTTCTTGTGGTCCACACAGTTGGTGTGGGGCTGGGTCAGGGCTCTGTGGCCAGGCCCTCTCCCATCCTTGGCGTCACTCCCGTCTCTCTTTTCCCTTCTCCTGGGGGCATTTCTGACCCAGCACTTAGCTGTTTTGAGGATTGACCTATGCTTTCTGGGTTAGCCAAGGAACCAACATAGGCTTGGAGGCAGAGGACAAGCTCCTATGCTTGATACACTTGTTCTGGTGAGAAGAGCTGCTTCGGTTCTCTTAGGGACCACCCTGCCAAGGGGAAAAATTTTCCCATTCCTCAGGGAGAAGGAGGTGGGAGGCCCAGGTGGGAGAGAGGCAAGGCATGGGATGGAGGCGCGGGGACTGGGGGCCTTGGGAGGAAGCCCTGAGGAAAGCTGTGTGTCGGGGCCAGGTGGTGCCTTGTGGCAGTGCAGAGAGAGGGAAATATGCCTCCTGTGAGCAGAGCCACCCTGGGAGGGCACAGGTAGGTGCTGTGAGGCAGGGCCACCCTGGGAGGGCACAGGTAAGTCCTGTGAGCAGGGCTGCCCTGGGAGGGCATGGGTAGGAAGGAATAGTTCATTTTACTTACACTCACAGGACCAAGTCTCTAATGCTACCTCCAAATTGTAGGGTCCCAGGCAAGATCTGGGGCACCAGAAACTGTGGACAGACAGGCTAGTGCAGATCAATCTAAAATTCTGTATAAATCTATATATTTCTTCCTCTGTATTTGTTGCCTGAGCCCATGACAGGAAAAATGTAGCTGGCCCTGTTTAGCTTTTGCAGTCAGCTTAAACTAAGTAAATCGTGCTGAAATGTCAAGTCTGGCCCAGATCTGATGCTCAGCCTCTTCTCCCTTCCAAAAGGCCTCTTGGAAGTTCCAGCTACAAATTCTGCACAGAGCTGCTTCCTGCAGGGTTATGCAATAGTCTTCTCTCCTTCCCTGACCCCCAGAGTCCAGGCGCCTCAGCAGGTGGACTTTGCGCCATGTTATGTGTTGAACTGTACTCCCCCAAAAGACATGCTGAAGTCCTAAGTCTTGGTCCTGTAAATGTGAACATATTCATAAGTAGGGTCTTTAAAGATGTTATTCGTTACAATGAGGCCAAACTGGATGAGTGTGGACTCTAATCCAGTATGACTGGTGTCCATATTATAAGGAGAGAAAATGTGGACACAGTCAGCAGGGTGACAGAGAGAAAGAGACAGCCACGTGACAGGGACAGAGACTGAGTTATGCCACAAGCCAAGGAACATCATGGGTTGCCGGCCACCACCAGAACCCAGGAGACTTCTGAGGAAGCACGGCCCTGCCGATACCTTCAATCAGACTTCTCGCCTCCAGAGCTGGGAGAGCAGACGTTTCTGTTGTTTACGCCGCCTAGTCTACCGTTCCAGCAGCCCTGGCAAACTAGGAAGCGCCTTCTCTGGCAGGGTGGTTTGGGGGTGCCTCAGAGCCCACCACCCTTCAGAGGCAGAGGCAAGGCTTCGCTTGGTGGGGAGAGTGGGCTTCCCTCAGATGCTTTTGGACTTCCCCATGTGGGGCCTGAGGGCCTGCAACCAGCCTTCCTTACACCGAGAGTGCTCTCAGACAGTATATCCCCCCGCATCCTCAGGACTGCAATCGCCGGGCTGTGTTAGTGGCTCAGGCAGCAGAGGAGGAAACCAAGGCCTAGAGAAGTGAAGTGCTTTGCTTACGGTCTAGCTGGATCAAAGTGGGCTGAGGTCCTGGGCTCTGACTCCTACCTCCAGTGCAGCCAAAGGCTGCGAAGGCACAGAATGCAGGCCGCCTGGACCCAGACTCCTAGGAGAGCTTATTCTGTCTTGTCAAAACGCTTCTGGGGGTCAATTAGGGCACCTTGCAAAAAATTCCTTCTTCATCTGCCCTGCACAAGTAATAGCAGTGGCTGGATAACAGAAAAGGTGCCCTGTGTGTAACTGGGGGAGAACGTTCCATGAGATTGGAGACAGAAGCCTGAACAGCTCAAATCCCTGGAGCACTATTAGCGAGACCTCGGAGAGATCACTTGGCTTGTCTCTCACATCCCTCTGTAAAATGGGGAAATAGAGCTGACCTTACAGGATTGCTGAGGATAAAATGATAAAATATTTGTGACTGTGCTGTGTAAACTAATCAAAGAAGAATTATTGTGATTAATAATAATAAGGGTCTTTCTGTTTGGACAGAAAGATAAGCCCAAAGATTTCCAATCTCGAAGAGAGATGTTTTTTACTCTCCGCAAAGGAAAGTGAAAACCCTTTATAAATGGTAAAGCACAGCGCACATGAAAGGAATTGCCAAGAAGACTGGGGTTCATGGTAGGGATCCTAATGGGACAGTGTCTGGCTGACCTGGAGCCTTCCAGGAGCCCTCCATCTCCCCAGCTGCATCTCTGTAAAAGTGTTTGGAAATGCCCAAATAACCTTGGCTGGCCTCTGGCCACCAAGCAAGCAACTCCTCTGAAGGCCTCCATAGGTAGGTGTCCTGCCAGGGAAACTGGAACCAGCTGTACTCAAGATCTCAAAAGAAATTAACGGCGAGAAGACTCTGGGGTAAAAAGAGCCGTGCAAACTGAGCCTGCTCAAAGCTCTCTTTCTATCTAAGGATCATTTGGGCTTAATGATAGAGTTCAGGTGTTCATTGGGCTTCTGATTAATTTTCTTTTCAGCTTGAAGAGCGTGCAAGTGTAGTGAGCCTGTGTGTGTGTGTTTACATCTTTCTTTGCCACTCAGTTGGGAGCTGGCTCTGGCAATGTTTAATTGTGCCCTTAATTCTAACAAGACTGTTCAATGTGCCAACCGCAGCTCAGAAAGCCATTGTTCCCACTGCCTCCGCCCCATGGGCTGCTCTGCCTGCGTTGAGGGATGGCGGGTGGCCGGGACCTCAGCTGCGGGATGCGTGCTTTCTGGCCCCTTTTGTGCTCACGGTGTTTAAGGGATTCTGAGACCAGGAAAGCAGATTTCCCACTCTGCTAATTACAAACACTGCTAAAGAGCCGCTGAGTGACAGCCAGCTCACCCACACTGCTGCCCCTGCCAGGCATGCTTCTGGGCCAGCCTTCCTGGGGATTACAAGGTTCTCTGTGTAAGGAAACAGTGTTCATTCTCTTATTTTTAATACGTCCCCTTAGTAGAGTGATAGGGACTACATGACTGTGTAGGTGAAAGTGACTTGCTTTCTCGTTTCCTTCCTTCTCTTTTGTGCCCTCTAAGCAGGGACCAGCTGGGAGGCAGCACAATATAGCAGAATGGCATGGTATTTGGAACCAAAAGGTTCAGTTTGAATTCCTGGCTCCTGACATTTTCACTTTGTGTGCAGGTCAGCAATTCACTTAACCTCTTTGGATCTCAATGTATCACCTGTGAAATGGGGATAATAATAATAATATCAACAAGAGTATTATACTCCTCCTAAGATGGGATAAATGAGAAAACTGTATGTGGAAGCCATTTGTAAAATGCTCTTTAAATCATAGTTCTTTTACTTTACTGCTCAGAATTGCTGCTTAGAACATGATTTTGACTGTGAGGTATCATTCCTCACACCAGGAGAAAGGGAGTTGTATCAAGGTACAAGGAATAGGAGCGGGTTAGCCTCCAACCCTCTCAAGTGTAGTGGACCAGATGAATGACCTGGGAATGTAAAATGCATGCAGCAAAGAGCCCAGATTAAGGGTTCAATTTCAAAAGAGATGTCACAGATAAAAGGGGATATGGAACATTTACTTTTTGACATAATAGTAATAAGGATTTCTGCCTATTCTTTAAAGGACGGATTCACTTATCTCTAGTTTTCAGATTAGTTGATTTGTAGGTGAATGGTACAGGAAGGATGACAATGTTTTGGCTGGAGACTTGGAGAGGACTGTGGGCCCCAGTTAAATGTGACTGTGCAGTGATATGACATATGCGATTGTGGGGACAGGCAGGGCCTTGTCTTGATTAGGTATGTGATCCTTCGTAGAAGACTAATTTATCTGGGTCTCAATTTCCTTTGAGATCATGGACTAAAAGATCTCAAAGATGTCTTGATTTAAGAATCCATGACCTTTTAATATTGTTTGTATGTTATCACGATTAAAAAAATGAAGAGACAATGACAATTAAATGCAATATATGATTCTGAACTGTATCTAATAATGGAGGAGAAAATGACCAAAAGGACCTGATTAGGACAGTTGAAAAAGTGGAATATGGACTGTATGCTTTATATTAATGGTAAATTTCTTGAACTTGATAACTATACTAAAGGTGGATACATAAGTAAGCGTTCTTGTTTGCAGGAAATGTACATGGACATGTTAACTATTAGAGAAGCATGATCTATGAAAGCTACTCAAATATTTAGAAAATAGGTAGACAGATAGTCAGAAAGTTAGAAAGAGATAACAAATGTGGCAAAATGCTAATAGTTGGTAAATTTGGGTATCTGGGTGGAGGGTACATGTATTGTTTCTGTATTTTTTTGCAACTGATATGTAACTTTGAAATTATTTCAAAATAAAAAGTAAAAAAATAAAAAGTAAAAAAAAAAAAAAAAAAAAGAATCTATGGTCTTATGGTATGCTTTTATCCAGACAGGAGTTCAAAACTCTTGTATCACCAAGAAACTGTATGTGTTTGTGTGTGTGTGTTTAAAATCCAAAAACAGTTCTGAGACCACCCAACTAAAATGTAATCAAGGCACAAATGAGCCCCTTTAAAGAGCTGGCATCTGGCATCAGACTCAGGTACCAGCAGAGAAGGAAGGCCTGATGGGAGGCTGGAGGTGACCCCCACAGTGATTTCAAGGTGAAGTCTCTGTTAAAGAGTCTTTCATTTGGTTATAGCTTGACTAAGCTGAAAGGTAATGATCCAAGGATGACAGAAAGAAAAGGGGTCATTTCCTTGTAAAACAACTATAACTTTAAAATTATCAGCTGCAGGGCAATAGAATATTCTGCCTGGCTGATTTCAGAATTGAGAGACCCAAGTGTAGAGTTCACAGTAGTATCCCTGACAATAATCCTAAGGTATATTTGCATAGTGCTCATATCTTTGATAAGCATTTTTCCATCTAATTTTCTCATTTTGTCTTTACATAATTTTCCAGAAACTGCCTTGGGGTCATTTTCTTTAGTACTCTGAAAAGTATGAGCATTCAGGACTGGGATGGGGGTGGTATGGGGAAAAGCCTGGCTAAATAGGCTGCGACCTGCTTTATAACAGAGATGCCCTTGAAGAAATTACACTATATATAAATATACTTGTGTAAGTCCTATCTTATTTTAATGGATTAGGGGAATTTTCAAACAAATCTTGAATACGATTTTGTAATATAAGTAACCCTTTCTCATTGATCTCTTTGTTAAAATTTTGGATTTTTAAATTATCATGTTTTCTTAAAATGGGACACATATGAATTAGACTTCTTTCATTCTTTAGTATCCCTAAGACATTCCTGAGGAAAGAGCACCTCTGGCCTTTATGAATTAGATTCCAGGATCAGAGTCTACCCTCGTGAATCCCTTAACAGTGGCATCTCATTCAATCAGAAGGAGAGACTAATGTTTCGGATATCAGTATGGAAAATAAGTAGCTTTATACTTCAGCCATGGAGATCTCTGGGGCTCCCTCTCCCATAAAAAGCAAGGAAGCATGGGAAGGGGCAGAAGAATCCAAATGTAGCAGCTGAATTATTTCTAAATGGAATGTCTCCAGGTTTTCTGAGAGTCACTGACATGTCATTAATGTGCTGTTATAAATAGCTCAGCTTGCCATCAATAACTAATCTATTAAGAAAGTAGCTGGTGGTTGAGGTGTGAAATTAATACTACATAATTTGAAGAGGGTCTATTAACCCTCTCATGTAAATAAGCACCATCTCTTGGGACTAGAACCTGAAAAAATTAGGCTAAATTGCAATTTTCATGAAAGTAATAAACAAGTCCTTCTGCTTTACCTTCTCCACCTCCAAATTCTGGTGGCAGACAGATCTTTGAAGCAAACCATGAGAGTGTGATAATTGCTCTGAATCTGAGCTCTCTCACCTCAGAAATTAGGCTTGCAGTCTTACTAATAAAATGCACAATGATATTGTGAGAATTTCATGATTTGTATGTATGAAGAATTTTCAAAAAGGCAACATTGTATATATTACAACTTGCATGATTGAGAATAAAGGGAAAAGCCTTTTTGGGGGGTTATTTAAGCTAGAAAACCTGGTAAATCCTAATTGTAAACACTGGAAACTCTTTAAAAAGTTTTAGCCTGACTAAAGGAAACATGCGTTCTCATCTTTATTGACTATGCCTCAACTATACAGGTTTGCTTAACATGAAGAGCTCAGATTCTCATCAAGGTGCTCTGAAGTAAAGCTTTATGAAGCAGATCCTCACAAATGCTCAAGCAGTTAAAGCTGAACTTCTGTGAAGTACAGCCAAAATAAATACATATGGATTTACAGTGTGTGCGCTGTGTATGCATAAAGGCTACATGTACATATGCAGGCACTGCTGGCAAATCTGCTAGTAATTATGCTATCCTAGTGTGTGTATGTACACTGTGTGTTCAAATAATTCAGAAGCTAAAAAAATAGATAGAAAATACTTTTCATATTTGTTGAAATGTTCTTGAAATCCTGTGTGGAGTCATCGCTTAAAAACAATTATCTTTTTGTGAATTTAGGGCTGATGATGGGAACAGAATAAGCAGCTGTAAACAAAATCACAATTTGGGTTTCACTGAACAACATGATAGGGCCCAAAATATCATAGCTGCTGCAGAACACAGGAAATATGCATACAAATACTATAATTAAAAATACTTTGAATAAATAATTTTTGGGAAGGGGTGGGTAGATGGCACCTTTGAGGGCTCCTACTGTTTAGTTCACATCAGCACCTTGGACAGTTCCCAGGCAGCTCCACCTCAGCATGGGGCAAATATCATTTCTCTAGTTTCCTAGGTGTTTCTTTCATTCCAATGAGCGTCTTGATGATCTGGTGATCAACTATGAAATTCACAGGTATTAATTGGTATTAACAACTTACTCTTTCCTTTCCCCATCACCCACTCTCTTTACCTCCCGGCTTTCATTGCACCCCTTTCCCCTGCACCCTCCAGTCAGGCAGTGGGACTGTCTTACGGACACCTGGAGTGGATGTTTTCACTTCCACTTCTAATTGGCTGGGAAGCAGCATTTGCCACAGGCACTGTATAATTTCGTTTCCATCCCCTGCATCTCACAGGAAAGAAATGGTCAGTAGTTCTGATAAAAGAATCATCCGGGTCAGCCCCAAAATATGGCTACTTGCATGGTAATCACAGCAAGTCTGTCAAATCAGTGATTTCTTTACTCCTGAAAAGATTATGGTTCTACCACCTAAGGAGCAGCCCTTCTCTTCACAAGTGGCTGCAAAGGCTGGCAAACTGAGAGGTCTGCTTTGGCTCAGAAACTCAGTTTGGCTCCTGTCACCCCTGGCAACCTTGCTGCATGTCTCAGTGACACGTGCTCCACACACAGGCAGGCCAGTCTGCTTCTACTTAGGAGGAATCACAACTAGAGGTGGTCCCCGCTTGGGCCTCCACATGAGGACCTGGGCATCGTTGGCGTTGGGTTTCACTAGTGCGTTTGGGGGGATGGGTTCCATCCGGCTCAGGATCCGGGGTTGCTCCTGCTGAGTCCTGCCCACCAGCCGGGCCCGTTGCCCCAAGAGCTGAAGAGGGTCCACCTCAATGTCCACCCTCATCCTCCACTTGATGGTCTGCAGAATGATCTTCTCCTTGGTGGTGGTGTTCATGGCCACCAGCCAGGTAGTGAAACTTTGGTCCCTCTTGATCCTTGTGAGCAGCGGCACATTGCTGTCACTCACTGGCACTGCCCACGTCACACTGGGGTAGAAGTTGTCATTCATGCTGACAGAGAACCTGGAGACCTTGTTGGTGGGGCCAACCAGTGTCACAGTTTCTGTGGTGTTTCCGTACCAAGGGTAGCTCACCCCATCTGAGTCACTGATGGCTTTTACTCTCCCTTCCCTCAAGTCGGGCAGTTCCCAGCTTGACCTGGCAAAGCAGAAGAGATGCACAAGAAAAGAAGAGGCTGAATGAATGTTTCAAAATCTGGAGAGGTGCCCACCACTTACTAACATGATCAACTTGGGCAAAGTGGGAAGTTCAGAGGGCAATTCAGGTCATAAAGTTCTATGCTATGCTGTTTTAGGATTAAATGAAAACAAAACAAAAATAAAAAAGCAATACCCCAAGCAAGCTAAATAAAACCATTGCCAGCCCAATGGGAAGCATGAAGGTCAAAAGGCAGCTGTAAAGACCCACAAAGAGGTGTCAAGTAGCTGGGATAGTGGAATTGTAATCAATCATTTAGAGGCACTCCATCGCAAGAACCACTTTTGTGGGAATCATGAGTGTGTGTAAGATTTGTTGGTTGGGAAAAGGTGGTGGTTGAAATTTGATGTACTTGGAAGGAAGTATGTATCAGGTATCAGGGAAAGAAAAACTTTACACTGATTTCCTAGGAAATCACAGTAGTAGAATTTCTGCTCAACAAAGAAGGTTGTTTAAATTCCAGTCAGCAGCCAATTTAGCATATAGAAAACTTTGGCCTGGAAAGTGATAAATAAGGAGATAATGATCACCTTCTGGATCCCACCTCAGTGTGAATGCTGGCTGTAGGGACTGGCATACATGGCTTCTATTATGCTGTTCTCTCATTGGCACATGTGACACTCTGGGCATCTGCCTACTCCACCTGCCTGTCCCTGTCCTTGTACAGAAGGAGGGAGGAGGACATATCCTCCACTCTTAGCCCATGTCTACCCCCCCCATAGACTCCTGCTGCTGTAGATAACTGATACTTATTAAGGGCTTATTCTGTTCCAGACACTATGCTAAGTATTTTACCTATGTTATCTCAGTAATCTTCAAAATATCCCACAAGATAAATGAATTTTTATTTCCATTTTGCATATGAGAGGATGGAGGCTTATAGATGTTAAGGGGCATGTCGAGGGTCCTACAGATTGTAAGAGGTGGAACTGGGAATTTTATGACTTCAGTGTACATGGTTTTGAGCACTATACCATACTGTTTGCTGCAGTGCCCTTACGTGATGCTGTAGGAAGCTGGCGAGGAGGGAACTTAGGCTATCCAAGGAGTTAGCAGCCATGGGGGTGGGATGGGGTAGACAGGACCCTCGTAGGGGCAGAGGTTTAGTCAGCAGAGCCTGATCGTGTGTTCTCTCTACATCTACTTCTGGGACCAGAAATGATACTCAGTAATAATGCATAAGAATTCAATAATTAAAGAAAGAAATGAGGCTGCTTCATTCATCAGTTAAGAGGTGGTAGCCTTGTTTTACATACAGTTCTTCCTCTTACAAAATGACAGAGGACTCCTGCATGGCTTTATACAAATGGCCTAAAAGAGAGTTGCATTGTCAAGTTGAGGCTGATAACATCCCAGCGTCCCTTACTGTCACGTGGGTTCAGGGGGACACTAAATGCTGCCTCCTGCTGGCCCCCCACAGCGTTTCTTGTGCCAATCAGCCCCAGGCTGAAGTGAAGGGAGGGCTGGACTGCCTGGGAAGGAGGTGAACCCACAGCTGCAAAAGCCTTTTCTCTTGTCTCTGTAACTGCTGGGAATAATTGCAGTGTTTCATGGTTGGCAGAAACAAAGTAACAGGAATTGACCTGACTCAGGAAGTCAGAGAGAATCCATTTTGCTACACATGCTAGTTACAGCTCTGTCAAAGGGGTAGCTCCCAGATAATACTATAGCTATTTCTCACTGGGCGAAAAGGAGAATGTGTCGTTTGAGTGGGATATAATCATACAAGGGACAGAGGTCAGCAGGAGACCCAATCTGCAGGTTGGGTTTATGAGATGGCCACAATGAACTCAGCTTGGTGCCCCCAGCCAAAGTGTGGGGATGGTTATTCAGTCACTGGGCATTTATTTTCTGTGTTACCTAAACTGTTCTTCATTTTGGTCAGTGCTCAGGCCTTCCTGGCATTTGGATTTCTCTGTGGGATTGGTGGGCAGGTATTCCCAGCAGTGCCAGATTATACCTGCCCTCCTGTCCTAAATACCCTCCCATCTGGCACGCTGCCTGGGGAATTTGATTTTGAGCAGTAGAACATTTTATTCTATTACTACGCTATCCTGTTCAGGACTGGTATCTTGCTGGACAGTTTAGTTACTCTGTCTCTAGACACTTTACTGTTCATATTTTTACCCTCATCTTCCTTCCTAGAAGTGTATGAACAGAGAATTGGGCTCAGAGTCTCAAGGTTAGTTGTGTGGAAAATTACAAAACTTAGTTTAGGTGCTGATTTTCTGAAAGTAGAGATAATACAGGACAGTTGCGTTCTTGTGCCTGCCTTGAGGATTCTCTGGTATAAAGGAATGAAAGAGCCTTCTCAGTCACCCCGAGTGCAGCCACTGTTTGCAGCACCCTGGCATTCCACACTGCCGCCACCTCTGTGCGTGCGCTTTTGAAAATACTTTCTGGGCTTGATGTGTCTTCTCGGCACAGTCCCAGAGATTCCAAGACTACATCATTAAGGGAAGGTTTGATATGGGAAATAGCCAAAATTCATTATGACCTAAGTGCAGTGAATCAGAGAGTGGATTTCCTTTTTGAAAAGTAGTATTATTTTTATTTCCTTTATGAAAAATATGTACTAATGTGCATTCTAAAGCAGTGACTTTTTTTGTCAAAAAGATAGCTATGGCCATAAAATGTGTGACTGATTTATGTAGCTGATAAATTGGCTTTGATAATGGTTTTCAGAGAAGTCCCTGAAAAATTCTGAGAATGAAAGCATCACTGGAGACACTGCATGACCTTTTAAGGAGACTACTTTGAATGGGATGCCAGAGGCACTGCAAATTCCACAAAGCCTAAACTGGATTCATTATCTTCACCACAAAGCAGGCCCTCTGCCCCTGTCTCTGCTGCAGGGGCCAGCCCACTGGTCACCCAGTCTCCCAGGCCAGGACCCTGAGGGTCATCTTTGGCTCTTCCCATGCCCTCATCTAGACCGCCACAGCTACTGAATCACCATAGCCTGTGGATCCTGCTCCCTAAGTGACTTTTGAATTTATAACCTTTTCTCCATCCCAACTTTGCCCTCATTTAATCCAAGCCCTCAGCATCTCTTCCCTGATCTACTGTAATGGTCCATAACTGGTATCTCTGTATCCAACCTTGATTCCTCTTCAAATCCATCTTAAAGGCTGTGCTATTGTCCAAACACACAAATCTGACCATGCTCTTTCTACATCTAACATGCTTCAAAGGCTCTACATGGACAGATACCACCCATAGAATAACATTCAAGTTCCTCAGCAGGACATATGTGGCTCTCCATGACCCCTTCCCAACACACCATGCTGATTCTCCATCCCTGTGCTCACGCTATGCCTTCTGCCCACACTGCTCTTTCCCCTTCTAAAGTTTCACTGTGTCTAACTACTAACCTTCTGAGAATCATGGTATGTATCACCTCCTGCAGGAGGCCTTCTCTTCTGTGCTTCCACGCTATATCCATTAGACATATGTCTTCCCCATTAGACTATGATTTCCCCAAGGCTTGGAATTTATTTTTTATTTAAAAACTGTATTATTAGTAAAACATATATAACATAAAATTTTCCATTTTAACCATTTTCAAATGGACAATTCAGTGACATTAACTACATTCCCAGTATTGTACAACCATCACCACTATCTATTTCCAAAACTTTTTCATCACCCCCAGCAGAAATTATGTACCCATTATGTGACATTTTTGAATCATTAATGTCTAGCACATTGTTGGCACAAAGAAGATCTTAATACATCTTTGTTGAAAGAATAAATGAATATTTTATATGAATAATTTTCATGCCTATATATGTGGAGTTGGTAGAACTTCTATATAACAAAGGACTTTATCACAGTTTTACATTTTATATATTCACTCACCTTTAAACAACATCTACTATTCATTTATAATCTATTATTAAAGTAGCACCATGCTTTGAACTGAAAGTTATTTGCCCTTCGGTGGCAGAAGTGGGGTGGGGACAGCGGCCAAACCACATGTAAATAAAAACGAATGAATAAATGAATATAAATGTACTTACTGGCTATTTATGTCCTCACTTACCGCATACAAAAATGAGTAGCACAAAGCCAAAGAAATACAGGAATTAAAAAACGTGGGCATCCGTGCAGGCTATATGTAGTTGCAGGGAAAGTATGAACTGCTGGGATTAAAGAAAGGCACTATAATAAAAAATAAAGAAAGAAATGTTGTTGGGAATAAAAAAAGAAGGGTCTATCATAGGCAAAAGCTTGACATCAAGTATGAACATGGAGTGCCCAGGAAATAGTGACGAGACCCCCTGACAGGGAGAGTGTTGGGAAGAGTGGAGACAAAGCGGGGTGGGCAGGACAGGGTCATTTTGTGGAGTGCCTTTAATACTGGGCTTAGGAGCTTGAGCTTCATTCTGGAGATAGTGAGACTTGGAGCAAGAAAATGACATGCCCAGGAAGAAAATAAAGTAGAAAGGAGAATTAGAGGGATAAGGGGAGGCAACAAGGACATCGAGGAGCTTTTGAGCATTTAGCTACATTCCATGTGAGATTTAATGAGGCCTACATCTAGTTGGTGGCAGAGGAATGGAGAGGAGGGGCTACATATGAAATAATGCAAAGTTAGATTGTCTGAGGTTTGGTAACAGATTGCTTAAGAGACAAATGAGGAGATAAAGTAAAAATCACTCAGAGGAGCCAAGTCCGGGTGACTGGGGAGGAAGTGGGTAATCATTCACAGAAATATCAAGGTGTTCTCTCCCTGTTGGTAATATTCCACATGCATTGCTGGACATTGTAGCAGTTTGGTATTGTTTATAAATTCCAAAAATAGATATTGGATTATGTTTGTAAACTGGTGTGTTCCTCTGGGTATATTAGATTGTATTAGATTCAGAGGTTTCACTTTTACTTGATTAAATTAAGATTGGGGTTTTGATTTGGCCACGTCAGTAGGACATTGAGTCTCTGCCCCTTTGGTGGGTAGGGACTCACAGAGAAAATGACACGGCAGAGGACAGAGTTGAGTTTTGATGCTGGAGCCCTGGGAAATAAATACACAGAGAAGCAGATATGTGAGGAAAGAGAGAAGGCTGCATTAGACACGGCAGAGGCCCCAGGAAGAGAATGAGCCTGATAGTCTACAGCTGACCTTGTGAAGAAAGCAGAGCAGCTAAGCCAGGAAAGAAATGAGCCCTGGGGAGAGAGAGAGAGACAAGCCTTATGCTAACCTACAGTTGAGAACAGAAGGAGCTGGGACCACAGAGCCTTAGGAGGAAGGGGAAGGTTGAATCCTTGCAGAGACCGGCAGCTATCTTGCTCCAACACATGGCAACAGACTCTGGTGTTGGAAATAACTTATGCTTTATGGCCTTGTGACTGTAAGCTTTTACCCCAAATAAATATCTGTTATAAAACCCAACAGATTTCTGGTACTTTGCATCAGCACCCTTTTGGCTGACTAATACCTACCCCGCCCCCCTGCCCCCAATAGTATTTCAGCGTGCAAATCCCAGACTCCTCCATTAGGGAGTGAACTTCTGGACAGTGGGGATGGAGTCAGGTTTGTCTTTGTTTTCTTTGGTGACTGACTGGCACAGGCTACATCCTTACTATTCTTGTCTCTCCTTCTACCTCTTTTGCAGTGTCCTTTTCTGGTTCTGCCTCACCTCTCAACCTCTTAACTTTGGAAGGCCCCAGGGCTCAGTCTTTGGTCCTCTTCTCTTTTCTATCTCCTCACACTTCCTTGGTGATCTCGTTCAGTCTCATGGCTCTAAGTACCATTTGCACTCTCATCCAAATTTATATCTCCAGCCTGGGTTACTTCCCTGAGTTCCAGATCCACATACCCAGCTGTTCACTTGACATTGCCACTTGTACATCTAAAAGACATCTACAACTTTATCCAAAATTGAACTCTTAATATCTACTTCTTCCCTACCAAACCTGTTCTTCCTGCACTTTCCCTGTGTTAGTTAATGGCAGTTCCTTCCTTTCTGTTGCCAGGCCAAAAACTTTGGAGGCACTCTTGACCACTCTGTCATGTTCCACACGCTACCAACAGCAAATCCTGTTGATGTCAACATCAACATATACCTAGAATCTGGTATATTCTCCACCTCCCCCACCGTTACCCTGGTCCAAGCTACAGTTACTAATTATCTTTGCTTTGCTTCTCCAGTCTATTCCTAACAGCAGCCACAGTGATTTTGCTAAATATATGTGAGATAATGCCACTCCTGTGCTCAAAATGCTTCCATGGCTCCCACTCCACTCAGAAAAAGCCCAAGTCCTTAAAAGTGGCTATGTAGAACCACATGATCTAGTTTCCCATTTCCTCTCTGACCTCATCACCTTTTCTCTTCCTCTCGATCACTCTGGCCTCTGTACTATTTCTTGCACATGCCAGATATACTTCCACCTCAGGGCCTTTGCACTGGTTGTTCATTTTACCTGGAACAGTCTTCCCTCAGAATCCAAAGGCTTACTCCCTTGCCACCATCATTCATGGCTCAAATGTCATGCTCTCAGTGCAGCCTTTCCTGATAACCTAATTTTAATTTGCAATGTCCTGCCCCAGCATTCCTCACCCCTTGCCTCTGCTTTATTCTATTCTATAAAAATGTTAATATACTATATAATTTATATATAACTTTATATCATTTATTTACTTGTTATGATCTATCTCCCCCACTGTACTCCCCAAATGTAACCCCCAAGAAGGAAGGGCTTTCATGTTTTATTCACCACCATACTGTACCTAGAAGAGTTCCTGATGCATAGATGGAATTAAAAAATATTTGTTGAACAAATGGGTATTGAACTAATCTGAGGTGAAAGATGGGAGGAGACCATGAATTTCAATTTGGATACTGCTACTTTTATAGAGTTGACTAGACATATGGACATTGTGTCTATGTGGCAGTTGCAAAGTTGGGTCTAGAGCTTAGGATAAAGTCAGGCCTAGAGATGTTAATTTGGCAATTGTCTTCATGGAGAAGATCAGTTGATGACATGGCGAGATCTTTAGGGATGAAAAGAGAGATCTTAGGAGCTCTGTTTAGAAGGTCAGAAGATAGAGAAATCTGAAAAGTAGAAGAAGATCCAGTGATGGGGAGAACTAGTATCCAAAGTCAAGGAAGGAGAGAATTTCAGGGATTCAGCAGTCTCAAAGACTATATGTTAATGGAGAAGAGCGGGGTTAAGAAAAAGCCATTTGATTTGGTAATTAGTACACTGGTGATAAATATCAAGACTTTAATAAAGATATTTGAGTGGAGGCCACTCTGTAAGTGGTTATGAAAGGAATGGAGAAGCACAAGAAAAAATTAAGAGTTCAGGTAATTCCTTCAAGAAGTCGGGCGATGAAATGGGGAGATGAAGCAGAGGGCTGGCCTACCATAGTGGCAGAAAGCAGGTTTCTGGAGCCAGACTGCCTGGTTTTGTAAACCTAACAGCAGCCTCTAGACCCAGGTGAGGGGAGCCCCTGCCTGGGCCCCACATTTTAGCACTACCTCTTACTAGCTGTGTGAGCTTGGACAAGTCACTTGCCTTTTCTGTACCATTTCCCCATTTACAAAATAGGAATAATAATAGTACCTACTTGACACACTTGGTGTGATGATTCAATGAGAAAATGAATGGAAAGTACTTGGCACAGTGGGTGGCACAAAGTAACCATTTACATTTAGGCATTAGTTGGCAACAGAGATGGGTTAGAGAAAGAAGAAAAGTGCCTTTTTTGAACCCTTCTATGTGCCAGCTCTTGACAGTAACCACACAAGGCAGGAACTATTATACTCTGTTCATACACAAGGAAAAGAGGCTCAGAGTAAATTGTCCAAAGTCATACAGATGGGAAGTGGCAGAACAAGGATTTGAGGCTAGTTCTTCTGACGCAAAGTCCTGCCCTTTCTTCCGCACCACACTTGTGGGAAGAGTTTCTTTGAGTTCCTAACCTCATCTTTCCTTCTTTGAAGGCTTTGGTGTGGTGAATGGATGAAGCACCAAAACTGCCTTCAGGAGATTGGGTATTAGCCCTAAGTTAACAGCTGACCGACCTTGGGCAAGTCACACCTGTCGGCCTCAGGCTCCTCATGTGCAAAATGGGAAGAAAAATAACTGCAGTCCCCCACTGCATCTCAGATCAAATGAAGTGATGATATATGAGCCAGTGCTTTGTAAACTAGAATACATTATGTCAATATTAGTTATTATCTCATTCCCCTCCTCCTACAACCTTTTTCACCATGATAAACACAATGTTTTCATTTTTAGACAATCAACCATTGACCCAAAGCTCACAGCTAATGAACTTGTCAATGGACCTCATAATGAAAGCATGTTATTACAACCATCATGCTTTTTGCATTCCATTTTCAGAAGAAAGAGGCATACCCCAATCAAACAAGCTTATGGGAAGCATTTTATTAAAGTAAATGGTCTCCAGGTTCAGGTCCAGGACCCACCTGGACCCATCCTCTCTGAGGCCTACTTTCTCCCCCTGAAGTCCTGCCATCACCCGGGGCAGGGGAGAGGCTGGCAGCAGCATTCTTGGAGGCAGGGAGCGGGCAGGTGTGCAGAGGCACTACTGATACTAATGGACTCGATGGAATGTGGGATGGGAATCAGGGACAACTGTGTATGCAGGACTGGTAGTTTCACATCTAGAGAGCTCCCAGTTGCGACTTGGAGATCCAGGATGGTGCTACCTCCAGACCCAGGTGAGGGGACACCCTGCCTGGGCCCCATATTTTAGAGGGCTCCACTCTGTATCTTCTGGTTGTGACTCCACATTGGGCAAGGAGTCTGTGGACTAAGAGGGTGTGCCTACCTGAAGTCTGTGCCCCTCCTCTTCAGTGTTCCCAGCCCAAATGACCCCACACAGGCCTCCAGGTCTGTGCAGTCCCTGGACTCTCTTCCCAATGGCCGTTCACTCCATGGAGTTCGGGTGTCCACATACATGTACGTGATGCCTCTCTCGATATGGTACAGAGTCAGGAGTGGGAAGAGAAGTGGTTGGGGTCAGGGGCCGAGGGCCAGCTGTTCTCAGGCTGTCATTCTGGCACAGAACTTTGAGGAGTCCAAGAATTGTAAAATCAAACCTGGCCCCCCAAGCTGTGATAAAGGTATTTTTGTCAAGGTAGGAGGACAGAACTTATTTGATTCAGCACTTTGTTGGTTTGACTTGTAACTTTCAAATATTTAGAAATATGGTATTTGGGCCTTTGTATCCTTAGCCTGTATGGATCCTGTAAATGTTTGGGATGGGTTGAGGTGGGCGAGCAGATCTGCAGCTCCAGAACCCTGGACAGTTCCAACATTGTGTTATTTTTTGATATGTTTACACCTGCTTAGTCTTAATATTTACAGAGGATGCCCACAAACAGCATTACATCCACTTCTTACATCAGTCCCACAAGGTGGGTACATACTTTCTGTTTTACAAGAAGGAACTTGCTTAAGCTCATACACTCATTGAAGGCCAGAACTGAGTTGAAAACCTGACATCTGATTCCACATCACCTGCTATCCTCACAATGCCTTCCTGGTATAAAGAATTGATGGTCCCAGGGTTCTCAAAAATAATGATAATAGCCATGGATGATATTTAGCTGATACTACTTTGACCATACCCATTGTTAAAATATTGAAACATTTTTGGAACTGGTAGACAGGACCGCAGGTGCCTCCTCCCATCTCTCTGCTATTCAGGTTCCTCCCCAGAGTGCCAAACCTCTCCAAAATCCATCAACCAAAGGCTTAATGCCAGGCACAGACCCTGCTTCAGTTCTAGGGCTGGGAACCAATTCTGATAATACTACCCTTGATCATTACTAACTCATAACTTCCTGTCCTGAGAGTTTGTGGTCTAACCATGAGGTTGAGCCTGCTCTTCAAAGGAACACTGCTGTGTTAACTTTACTGCACTTAGGGGGTGGGAAAAGAGGCTTCTATCTTCTTTCTTCACTGCCACAGCTCAAACCCAAGGCACTCCCAGGAATGAGGAAAGTTTAAAGAGATCATCACATTCTCTGATAATTCAGTTTTCTCTACCTAGCACCAAGAAGAGCAAAGCGTCCACATTACCCCACGGCTCACGCTCAGCATCGTTTCTAACTTTCTAGAGGAAGCACCGCAGTACCCTTCCCACCTCCAAACCCCTTGCCAACAGAAGTTGGAAAAAATAGTCAATGGCAGTGAGGACGAGAGAGAGAGGTGTGGAGATAAGGCACTTTTCAAGGAGCAGGTGGGTGCAGGGTCCAGGGCTGTGTGGACAGCTGTGTGGGAAGAAAGGGGAGCCAGAGGGGAGTGAAATCCATGCTGCATGTCTACCTGGTGAGTCACGAAGCCCAGCGCCTCCGGGACAGCCTGCTCAGACACCAATTCCCAGCCCTGGTGCGGGTGCATGTCCCGATTCTCAGATGGTTTGCTCCATGATTACAGAGTAAGGTTTAAATTTAGGTTTTTCCTCATTCTGCACTGTTTATGTCAGACTCTGAGAAGCCTGTAAATACTACCCTCCTACCTCCCCCGCCACCTCCCTTCCTTTCTGACCACATCCTTTTCTTTTTGGCACATAGGAAAGAATTTTTTCCCATAGCAGAAGAGATAATTTCCAGTGTTTTTTTTTTTAAAAGAGTCATCGGTGTTGGGAGAGGCTCCATGTTTAAATTGGCAGGGCTTCTTTTGTGACCCACATTCAATTCTGTTTTACCTGAGTATCTCTAGGCACTAACCTGCAAGATTGGAGAGACCTTGTCATTATGTGTTTACCTGTCACTACTTGGAGACAGTTTATATTGTGTCCCCTAAATTGTCCCGGCTGGGTTCTCAGAGGCCTCTGCTGGTTTGTTTCTATTTGACAGCCCTGAGGTTTTGGGTCAGTGGCTGGTTTTCTGAGTTATGTCTGAGGATGGTTTACCTCTGACTCCAGTTCTGATCTTCATGGAGCAAAGCTCCTTTCCCCACACAAAGTGGCTGCAGAAGTTGGAGTAGCCTTAAACTTGGTGGCACCCTCTCCTCCAGGGTGGGCAAGCAGAGGCTGTGTCTGTTCTGGAGCAAGCCTTTTTGATTCCCTACCACGCTCAGAGCATTGTGCTGGGCATGGTGGGGTCTCTTTCTGTCCTCAAGGGGAACACACTCTACCAGAAGTGACAGGTTGTATACCTTCTAAATGGGGGAAAAGAAATGCTGCTCAGATCCAGGCTTCACACGTAACAAGAGGAAGCAGAGGTGACTGGGTGCTGGGCCTTTTACAGGGGAGGTGGAGCTTGAGTTGGACCCCACTGGATGGGTGGGATTCAACGTGGGCCACATTCCAGGTGAAAATGCAAGCAGAGTGTGCAGAACCCTGGCTTTTCCTCATCACTCCACCAATCCTCACCACGCTCTTCTCTGAGCATGGTTTCTTCACTCCATCCATTCCTGTGGATGGAATTTTTCCTTCTCTCTAACTTCATGGCTACCACCCGTGTCCAAGCTATTTCTTCTCTCTTCAAGATGATACAACAATCTTCTTCCCCCAACTTGATTCCAAGCATGCCCTGGCCGTCCACAGGCAAAGAATGTGTGTGTGTGTGTGTTTTTTTAATAACCATAAATCAGATCATCCCTCATCTCTCTGAGAAATCCTACAATGGCTTTCCACGGCGCTTATAACATTCATGTCTGCACTTGTGGGCCGCCACCTGTTCTCCAGCCTCAGCTCCATCATCTCTCTCCCGGCTCTTTAAATGCCAGCAACACCAGCGTTTCTCTTTCTTGAACAAGCCAAGCTCCTTCCCACCTTTGGGCCTTTGGACTTGCTTTTCATGTAGCCCAAAGCCCTCTTCCCTTAGCTTTTTAAATGTTTGGCTTCAATCCATACTTTATTTGCAGCTCAAAGTCAGCTCCTCAGAGGGGTCACCTGACTATTGTCTGTATTTAAGTGTGCTGCCCTGGTTTATTTGTTTCTACACCTGTCTTCCCCAATGGACTGTGTGCATCTCAAGGACAGGCATTGACACATCTCCTGTGAAGAGCCCAGAGCAAGGGCGTCCTTCAAGCTGCTGCAATGAAAAGAGCAAGTGTTTCCTGCGGGTAGGCAGGTCTGGCTGGTGAGGTTAGCTCAGGAAGGCAGCAGAGGTAATAAACACCAGGGAGAGGCCAATTTGTCAGCTGAAGGGATCCAAAGGATCAGATGCAGACACAGCAGGACAAGTGTCCCCAGGGTCATGGCTCAGTGCTGGGGACCCTGTGTCTGACAGTCAGTGTTGCCTATGAGCCCGGCCCTATGCTGTGCTGGAAGAAGTGGGTTGGGCCAGGTGGTGGTGGAGATGGTCGGGGGTGCAGCCCAGTCCATGGAGGTCAACTGAATCCTCTACTTCTGTCCCTTGAAGCCAGACAAATAAATGGTGGGTAAGAGGAGAGGGAAGTACACATGAATTTTTTTCCTTCTTATTTTGGAATCCTGTTACTAAAGGTAGAACCTTAAAATTGAGAAAAGACATTATTGGCTAAGTACACGAAAATGTCTAAAGTGGTTATCTGTGGTTATGGGATTATAGGTGTTTTCCCTTTATTTTTATTTGATATTTACCCTATTTAAAAATAACTAATTTCATTTATTCTGTAATAAAAAAGTAATGTCTTACCTCCCAGGATTGCATAGCATGATTGGGAAGAGTTTTGAGGAAAAATAAAGAGGAAGAGGAATGGAAACATTCTGGTCTGGGCTGAGCTGGGCAGGCCAAGGGGAGTTTAACTTGGAGAGGCAGCATGGTAGGGGAAGAGGGTGAGATGGGAGCCACTCTCCCCAAATCTGGACACTGCCACCTGCTGACCAGGTGGCCTTGGGCAAATGGCCAGGCCTCTTTAGATTCACTTTCCCGTATCAATGGGGATCATAATAAAATCTACTTTATAGTAGGTTTTTGGAAATAAACAGAAATCCTATAAAAAAAACCATCTGTATAGTGCCTGGTACGTAGTAGGTGCCTCATAAACGAGAGCTTTCATGGTTTTTGCTCATTGAAAGGAATGTTGTCTAGCTGGGACCCAAGCTTCTTCAAAGGGTAAGAGCCTGCAGGTGACATGGGGCTGGAAAACTTAGTATTTCCCCTCTGTCCTGACAATTTAACAGGAGAGTAGATGGCCACACTTCATTTACATAATGAGAACACTGAAGTAGAGTGATATGCACCAAAAAAGAGTCATATCACATATACATTTAACAAGGATTTTTTTTTGAGAGCCTACTTTGTTCCCAATGTTGTGTTAAATTTTGTGGATAGCACAGAGGAGGTAGAATACACACATACACACCAAATTTTGCAGACAGTTTGGTGGAGGAAGGGTTCCCAGTGTAAAAACACTTGTTCTGGAAGCTACCATCGTGACCAGAGACCAATTTGAGCCTCTTCCCCCTAAATTTCTTCATCCATAAGACTGAGAGGGTGGAATAAAGAACTTTGTGGAAAAATGATATCTAGTTCTTACATTCTCTGACCAAAGACCTCTGTCCTTGTGCTGATAGCAAGTGAGATTTTCAGCACCATAAAATTATGGTTTCAGAGGAGAGAAACTCAGTGGTTATTCCCCAGGGATGAGCTTCTACTCTCAAAATCCAGGGCCCCACACAACTAGTCTAACCTGGGCTCTGTGGCCACAGGGGACTCAAGGCAGCTTCCTTGTCTGTGCTGGGCCCGGGTCCCCATTCACTCTGGCATCTGCCTTATTGAGTCTCTTACACCACCTGCAGCTGGGGAAGCACTGCAGCTCTGGAGCCCTAATGGATGCCTGTGATTTGCTGATCATCAGGCTTCCCACCCGAGCATCAGGTGTGGAGGGAGACACTGCTCTCTGCCTTCATGCTGCCTGCATCCCAGCCCCAAAGCCAGGACTCCCCTTGAGCTCCCGCTGCAGTCTAGAATCTGGCAGGTCCTGAGACCACGTAAAGGCCTCTGACACTGTTAACACACAACCTCTTTCTTTCTTTGCATCTTTTCCCTTTTGTTCCTTATCATTGACTGGGAGGAGGTGTGGTTCACTTATTTCTTTTCCTTATTCAAGTGGGATGCCTAGCATGGCATCTTCTGGTGAATTCCTGGAGGAGGAATTTTTGGGGTCCCCCTGTTTACCCTGCCTTGGTTAACTGACACAGTCTGCTGCTCAATGCTCTGCAGCCTCATGGAATGTTTTAGCACAGAACATCTGCAGTTTTAATGGTTATTTATAAAGACACAGCTAATTTTCTGAAGCGAAATCAGATGGTGGCACATGCATCTGATGGAGACTGTGAACAGTGGGGACAGCTGGCCGGGGGTCGTAGGCAGCCCCGAGGTGGAGGACAGCCATGCTGCCATCCCCTGACACCTAGACCAAAAGCTGGTCTTTCAGCCTCGGAAGACTTTCTTCTCATCTGACTTTGGGAATCGTTAAGGGGAAATATTCTTCAAGGTCAAGGGAGTATTGGTAATGACATACGTGCCAAATCTGCCCCGAGAGATGAACAGGAAGTCTGAATATTTATCAGATGAATGAATGAATGAATAAACCCACCCAGGACTCCGGGTGTAGGTATCCTAGAAGGAGAGAAGGGACACCACCAGCCTGCTGGTCTCAGACAGCGTCCTGCCCTTTTCCTGCCTCACTGGTTACAGAGGCCTCAGCAACCCAGAGAGAAGTGACCATGTGACTAGCACACGCCCACATCATCCTTGTTTAAATCTTGTGTGTGTGTGTGTGTGTGTATGTATATATATATTTTAGGGCAGTTTTATTTATATATTTTGGTTCTTGTGCAGTTTTCCTATTCTGAGACTGAAGAAAGAATTGACAATTTGGGGCAAAATGTAGATATATTTGTTTCCCTTATTAAACCTTAAAAATATCTGTCTGCAGAGATATAGAGTTTCGAGTTTCAGTAACATCTGTACTTTTTGGGAAACTCCTTTCACATGTCACCACATGAAGTGGCCTGCTGCAATTGGGAAACAGGGGGGCTGCTTTGACCATGGCTGCCTGAGGTTTGCTGATCTCCAGAGGCTGCCCAGCCTGAAGGGAGATGATCCTCTTCCACTCCTACCCACCCCACCAGCTAACCCCCTGGAAAGCCCACAGCGCTCAGGCTGCACCGCGGCGCATTTGTTACGGGGTGCTGGAACTGGGAGCAGCTAGAAAGGCCGACAGGCTAGGATAGAGCCCCTGGTACCAGGGCTCAATGCACAGACTGGAGATGGAACTCCTTGGCCTCAGAGATCTGGAGAGGTTCAAAGACTAGAAACGAGGAAATAAAGTCAAAGAGACCTATTTATTGAGGCAAGAACAAGGCCACGGGAACCAGGAAGCAAAGTGGTTGTAGGGATCAGGCTGATACAATCAAGGCAGGCAGAGGGCAGGAATCCTGCAAGACGAGTATTATTAATACTGCTACTATTGATAATAGCAGCTATTATTTACTGCAGTCTTACCACGACCCAAGCATTCTGCTAAATGTTTTTTACAGCAGCCTCAAAGTATGCACGATGTTACCTTTTTTGGTATAGGGAACTGAGGCCCAGGCCCTGCCATTTGCCAATGTCATAAAGCAAGTAAGTGGCAGAGCTGGGATGAACCTAAGTCTGACTCCATAGCCCTCACTTTCTAGCACCTGTGCCCACTCCTGGTTCAGAACCAAAGACTGTTGGCAGCCAGTACTGACCGAGGTCCTCTAACCTGATTCCCGCACCCCGACTATTCCCAAAGCACTGGTTCTCCCCGCAGGTGACACTAGAGCTGGGTGGGTCCTCGGCAAAGGCATGGCCGCAGAGGGGCAGGACTCCACGGTAACTTCTCTCACTGGCCCTGGGAAGATGGAAACAGAGCCCTGGCAGAATACCGATGTGCCTCACTTGCCTTTCCCCAGCTGCTGAGCCCACCCACTTCTTCAAGGAGCTTCCGGTTCCGACCAAATAATGGCCAGGAGTGTGTGTGTGCAGGGGGGAAGGTAGCAAATGCATCAAGTTCTTGAATGCTGAGCAGAGGAGGAAGGTAGACACAGGGAAAGAGAGGGGGCGAGCCTTATTAGCAAGGGGGTGGCGAGGTCTAGCGGCACAGACTTTTAAAATCAGAGTTTATTCTTCTCACTAACTTTCCGTTTTGTGTTCTTCACATGCCGCATTTCACTGAAGCTGGGACAGAAGGTAGAAGGATGGCAGTGGCTCAGCGTGTGCCTGGTGACACACGCTGTGGAAGTGTTTTGTTCCTGCCTAGCACATAGAAGGGATGCCTGCCGGCAGCACATGGAAATGAGCCACACCGACACACGCAGGTGTGGACGGGGAAATTCACAAGTGTATGCACCAAACCAGAGGTGCAGAGAGATTCCCACATACCTGGGGACATCGAAACGTTCCCCCCTGCCGCGGCCACATGCAGTGTCATCCAGCTGGGGATGCCCCGCTGGCTATCAAAGATGTGAGTGCTTTACACACTTGTTCTAATTTAGTCCTCACAACAGTACAATGGCTACTATTACCATTCCCATTTTGCAAATGAGGAAACTGAGACAGCAAGATTAAGTTGCCCGTCTGAGATCATACAGCTGGTAAGTCATGACTGTTGTGTTTTCAAATTTTAAAATATACATTATTTGCCACCCCCATCTGCTTTGTTTGTTGACTGATTAATTCCTTTAACACGTAATCTTTTTCAAGTCCTATGGCGTCCCTGGCACTACAGGGGGAGGGAGTAGAAGATGACTGTGACCTGGCCGGGGCCTTCGGTCTGGCGGATGTGAGCTGTACATCAATGACCGCGATGCAAGGAACAATGTGAGGCGTGCTGCTCAGACCAGAGAACATTCTGAGAGCTCTGGGGATGGCTGAGAACACTGGCGCCTGCTGTTTCCCCTGCACCCTGGGGCAGGAAGCTGGGAAGTCAGCCTCACCCAACACGAGGCCCAGGCTGTGTATGTTTCGAGCCAATTCTGCTCAAGCTGTTGGTCATCTCCAGCAAACCGTCAGCGCGACTGGTTTTTGTCCCTGGATTGAGCATCTTTGCACTGACGACTGCCAGCAAGGGAGGTGGAATGCAACAGAGGCCTCTGGAACCTCAAACTGTCTGGATGTCAAATTGAGAACAGGAACTTTATGACTTTCCTTTATTAGGGAGCCCACCAAACCTGTGTGGGAGCTGATATCGATTCAGAAGGAAAACGAGCATCACGCCTGCACGGCCCTTTGGCTTGACCATGTTCCATTTTCTCCCTACTCTTCTCCCAAAGGAATTTTCTCTCTTCTGCAGACCCTGCTGGGTGGGGCAGAATGAAAGAGCACTGGACTTGCAGTCAGAACATCCAGCTCCACATTCCAATTTTTCGACTCTGCTGCATGACTTTGTCGTTGAAGTTCTCTAGGCCTCGGTCTCCTGGGCTAAAAAATGGAGATAATGATGCCCCCTCACAGAGCTGCCGTGTGGGTTACATGAAGTATGCTGAATGTTAGATTTTATGCCTATTACAATTTCCAGGCCTCACCGAGTGACCTCCAGCTATGGCCAAGCCATTTCCACTCCATGATCCTCTGTAAAGGTCTTTTTGACAGCTTTAGTCCACCTAATTTCTGGTGGGCTGTGTGATTTTTCTGCCCAGGTGTTGGGACAAAGGAGGTAGATACTGGGTTAATTTGGGGTTTGGGCTTTGCTGGATGGTACCATCCACCCCTAGTTTACAACTTTTCAAAGACTTCTCATTACTGGTGGAGTAAAACTCCAAACCCTAACTTGCTCCACACAGCCCTGCATGGTCTAGCTTCTGACTATTTCCCCAGCTCCAGCTCATACCACACTTCCCCTTGCTCTCAGCACTCCATTCCCACCAGCTTTCCTTATAGGCTGCAAACATGTCAGACTCTTCCCTGCCTCAGGTCCTTGACACATGCTATCTTCACACTTTTTATCTGGATAACTTGTACTTAGGTCTAAGCTCAAGTGTCACTTCCTCGAAAGTCCTTCCCTGATCTGTACTCCACCCCAGATTAAACCAAGTCTCTTATAGAAGCCCATTCTTTTCCTTCATAGAATGTATCACCTTTTGCTATTACATATATCTGTGTGCTTATGGTTTAATATCTATGTCTTCATAAATACTTACTTGGATTACTGCTGTAGACTGAGCACCTGCCACAGCAGCTGGCATGTAATCATATTTCATAAATGTTCGTGGAGTGAGTCAAAGTCTACATGAAGGAGGTAAAGACAAGAGGCAAGAGGATGGAGGATATTGGAAGAGTGGGGGCAGTGATGCTCCTGAAATGTTAGGAAGAGGAAAAGGTGGTGACAGGCAGGGAGGAAGCAGTTTTCCCCATGTCCCCATGTTATGGGGGGGGCCCTCCCTTTCAGGTGGCCACTGGCTCTTCACTGGTACTCAGTGGCCTCAGCAGGAGGGAGCAGACTCTGCTCTGTCAGGGGTGGAGAAGTGTTATAACCACACTGGGCCTTAACCAAGCTTCTTTTCCTCGGCTGTCCTGAGACTGGTGGCCCGTAATGCTGCGTGGACTCCCCGAGGCTCTGCTCACCCGCCCCTGAGCCACACTGAGGCTCTTTGCCCTCCTGGCAGCCATTACAGAGTGGAGCAGCAGAGACAGGGAAGGACCAAAAGCCAGACAGAAGCTAATAATAGCCTCTTGCAGACGCAGCTCCTTTAAAATAAAAGTGAGGTTCCTCCTTAGGCCAATTACACAGCGCTCCTCTGTCCCCCCAGGTCTCTACAACTCCTCTTCTCAGCGTGCACTTTCTGACTCTGCTCGCTTCAGAATGCCGGGCGCAGGTCGGGAGACGTCAACGTGAAAAACTGGGAAACAAAAAGCCCCGTCCCTCGGGCACCACGCTTTGGAGCTCGTGGATACAAAACTATGGGCAACAACTCGACATTTTCAGCCCAGGACCATCATAACCCACTCACAAATTCCTCCATCTTCCCAGCCCATGGACAGGCAGATGAACACCCCCCTCACTGAAAGAGACCCCTTATTCAACAGGAAGACCGGCTGAGAGAGCGAAAGTCAGCACGGGACAGGTGCCAGGGTCAGAGGAGACGGGCATAGGAGGTGGAGCCATCTACAATCACAGGTCAAGTCCATTCTTCCAGCACTGCGACAAGCCCTGTGGAAGGGACTGTTGTCCCAAACAAAACCAGTAATAAAGACAACCACGACGGGGATACGGCTCATTTCAAATCAGTTCAATGACGATTTCCTGAACACATACCGTGTGCTTTCCACTGTCCTGGGTATGGGGGACATCAAGACTAATAAGATATGGCCCCGCTCTTAGGGAGTGCTTACCTTACTCAGGGAGGACAGACTTACAGGCAGTTAATTTTAATACAATGTGGATATATGTAGACAGAAACACACATCTCACATCATGGGGACAACAGCAAAAATGCCTATGTCAGCTGGGGGGAGGAGGAGAGTGGTGATGGCAATGACAGCTCATGCTTAACGAGCGCTTTCTCTGTGCAGGTTTTGTTCACGGCCCTTTGAACACATTAACTGATTAGTCCACACAAACCAATGCAGTGCGGTTAGTCCCCACACCAACCCCGTGCAGTTGGTACTATTATCTCTCTTTTAGACTGGAGAAAACTGAGGTCTGGAGAGGTGAAGAATGGGCCTAGGGTAACACAGGATTTGAATGTGGGCCTAACTGGCTCCTGAGCAGAATCTTGGATGAAGAGTGAGTAGCAGAAGAGGGACCAGATTGAGTAATGGCGCCAAGGCATGGTGCAGGCAGAAAGTTCAGAAGAAATAGTTTTTTGTATTACTTAAACAAAATAATGAGCCAAGAGTGAGGGAAGACGAGGCTGAAGGGGAGGCGATGGCCTTGACAACTCCCCCATGGCTGTCTGATTGGGTTGGTGCAAGGAGGTGGTATCTCAATCAAAATTCTCTGTGTGTCCCACAGCCTCCTGCTGCCATGGAGAGGCTCCACAAATGTCTGGTGACTGAATGAATGGAAACATAACCATCACTAAGGATCGGATTCTCACTTTACATTTTACAAAATGCTCCTCATATAAAGGATCTCATTCCATCCTCACAATAACTCTATGAGGTAGATATTATTTCCTCCACTTTATAGATGAGGAAACCACCACTCAGAAAGGCTAAATGACTTTCTCAAGGTCCAGCAGTTAGTAAGTGAGGGAGACAGGTCTTGAGCCTTCCTTCAGATCCTGTAGATTTTCCACCACACTCCCCCTGCTTCTCACTGAGGCAAGACAGCAAGAGACACCGGAAACTCCATGGTTAACGCGGTTGACCTATCATTTTTTTCTGAAAAACAAAAGAGTGGGGGCTTATGTATCAAGGGTCTATTTTTTCTGAAGAATTTCCCAGAACTTAGCTCTCAGGGAGCTCTGTCCAACCTGCCTGTAATACGATCGGTAAATACGAGCCAGAAATAATTAGCTAATGAGCAACCATCAATGCTAATTAGCTATGCAATGGAGGCCAGCACGGACATGGAGACTAAAAAGCCATGGAAAAGCATCCTTCGCTGCAAGGGAGCCCAGGCTGGCCTGCCCTAGTGTTCCTGTGCGACCCTGTCCAGGGGCTTGTTCAAAAGCGGTCGGTATCCTTGGACCCCCAACCTCCCCACTCCCCACTTAGTCCTGTCCTGCCTCTTTTCTCTTGTAGACCCTTCACTTTGGACTCCATTCTGGTTCTCTGTCCATCTTCTCTGCCTAGTGGTCGGTCATCTTACCCGGGATGCTGACCTTGTTCCCCTTTCCTCCCTGCTGCTCGGCTGCCAGCTGGCCTTGCCCCCCCAGAACTCCAGGCCTCACCCTGGAGGCCTGGGCTCCCCGAAGTGAATCTTGTGCATGCAGCACAGCTTTCATTTTAGGGCAAGCCATCCCAAACCTAGCCTCTTACATTTGTCTAGTAATTTTTGTGTAATATGGTGGGTGAAAGGCCCTCAGAAATTTTACTCTAATACACATTTTTTGATGAATGATGGATAAGTAACTTGCTTAATCCTCCCAACCACACTGTTTAGGTAGACAGGATCACAGGACCACCAGTCCCATTTTACAGAAAAGCACACTGGATCTCAGAGACTTCCTAACTTGCCACTAAGTGGTCGAGCTGGACTTAAACCTGGGTCTATCTGAGTCTCAAACCTATACTCTTTCAAAATCACTTGTAATGTCAGTAGTAGTTAAGGATATGCCAAGAAACAATGAAATATAGTGGGGAGGCTACCCCTTAAAAGGGCCTTGCAATGAAGAATTTTGGAACAGGAAAAAATACATATACAGCAGGACCTCATTTTTTTTTTTTTTTTTTTTTTTTTTTTGAGGTGCCAGGGACCAGGTATTGCACCTGGGACTCCATATGTGGGAAGCTGGTGCTCAACCACTGAGCCACATCGGCTTCCCAAGGTTGGGTTTTTAATTTGTTTTGCTTTGTTTTTGTTTTTTATTTAGAAGGCACCAGGAACTGAACCCAGGACCTCCCATGTGGGAAGCAGGCATTCAACTGCTTGAGCCACACCCACTCCCCAAAAGTAGGACCTCGTTTTATATGACACAAATGTTCCAAGACCCGTTGCATACGTTGAAAATCAGGCATAATAGTGAACCCCATTATTTAATAAGTGTTTCTTATATGAACATAGCTATCACATATTTTTTATAAGTAAGGCAAATAAACACTCCAGTAACAATAACTAAGCAAAAGTAATCATAGAAACAACTATAAAAATTGTTAAAACTCTCTTTCCCTCTATTTTTTTCAAATGCCAAATACATATACCTGAATTCGTGTATGTTGAGTTCACGTAAAATGAGGTCCTACTGTATCCAATTTTTAAAAGTGGGGCATGTCAGTTTGTAAAAAATGATCCAGAATGGGTATTTGGCAGAAAAGTGGTAGTAAAACATGGCAAAGTCATGTTTCAATTCTAGGTGCAAAGATGCGCATAGTGAATAGCAGAAAAAATAGGCAGATGAGCTTAAATTCTAATTTTCAAGCAACTATTCCAAATCCCTGTCCTTTGCATTGCTCCAGCCCATAAACAAAGGGGCCTGTTGGGGCATTTGTCTCCTTTTATTTCCTTTCTTCCTGGGCCAAAGGCAGAGGTGGAAGGAAAAGAGACAGAATCCTGGCTGCCCTAAGAAGATCAGCCCGACAGCACGTAGAGCTGACAGGCCTGTTTACGGCAGGGGGCCTGCCTTCTTTTACACAGAATATCCTGTCCCTTTCCAGATGTAGAGGCTCTAAGAGATTGAACCTGTCTCCAAATTAATGGAGAACAAACTCGCGCAAGAAAGTGTGTCAGAGCGATTCTATGCAGGATAAAAGAATCCTGACCAGCACAGGCCTTCCGGGCTTGTAAATGGCAGGCAAGTGGGTCACATGGAAAGTGGCCTTTATTTTATTTTATTTTTTAAAGAAAGCAACAGAATTAGGAGGCGCAGATTAGGCACTGAAGGTAAGGCAGGCCTTGGTTTTAGGCACAATTTGTTACTCCATGTGTCCTGACTACCTGGGATGGCACAAGTGTAGGGCAGCCACATCCCTGGGGAACAATGACTGTGCCTGGGGAGAGGAGGTGGCTGTGGGGGACAGGAATGGGGCACAGAGAAGTGTGCACGAAAGCATGCACGTGCATGTGTGTGCATGTGTGTGCACGTGCTCCCACGTGCGTGTGCACAAGTATGTGTGCCATCAGGTGTCCGTGCTTTCTAGAGTCGGAGGAGTGGCAGCGAGGGGAAGCAGGAGGTCAGGAAGCCGAGCTGATCTCAAACACCAAGAGCTGAATGCAGCCCCAGAGAAGCAGCCACCTGAGTGGGACCATACCGAGGAAAAGTGCCCGTTCCCACAGCTGAGAGAGAAATGGTGGCAAATGAGCAGCAGGAAGAGGGCAGCAGGAATGACGAGAGGTTGAAGGGCCTTCGGAGCGAATTCCGCAGGGAGGGCGGCAGCAGTGACGGAGAAGGCTGTCCTGTGCCCCCCAGCGGTGCGCAGCGGACCTCTGCGCTGCCCCGGAGCCCTGCGGGGGTGTTTTTCTGAATTGGGGCTGAACTGAGAATTCGTGCTCTCTGTACTGTCAGGCGAAGTTCGCACTGCTTCAACCGGCCTGCACTGTCCTTAGACGACCGCGAGATAGTGCAGGAGTGTCCTATACAAGGGGACTAAACGTGCTTTAGTTTACCCTGTACAGGTGCTCCCCTCAATCAAGATGGTCACATCCTGGAGGGAGACCTGAGATGGGCAGGAGGATGGTCGGGGGCCAACTGAGGCGGAGGGCGTGCAGGGGAGGGGCAAGACGGCGCTTCCTTAGCAACGAAGACAGGCGCAGCAGCCACAGTTCAAGTCACGGCTGTTTATATGCCTATGAAATGCCAGTGAGTGGGGAGCATTTTACTTATATTTCCTCATTTAATCCCCATTCCCACCTTTTTGCACGGTGGATATTAGGAGACCCATCTTACATATGAAGAAGCAAGGTCAGGGAGGCTAAGAACTTGTCCAAAGTGACCGAGCCAGCTGGCAGTTCTCTCTGACCCGCAGGACGCTCCTGGCTCCCCTCATTAGCAGCGGTGGACGCCATCAACACCTGCCCCTGCAGGTCCCCGCGGGCCCCCAACACACCCTGTGTTCTGCTGTGGCTGCATTTCCCCCGTACCCAAGGGATCTTCACGGGCCCTGTGAGAAGCAGCTTCCCTGGGAGGGCACCTCCCCTTCCTTAGAGCATGACAAAGGCTACACCATCAAACTCGACCCTCCTGCTGCCCTGGCCCCACACGTGGTGACAGCCAGAGCAGCCGGGGGTGGGAGTGGGAAGTGCCAACCCAGAGGGAGTGGGCAGTAGAAGGTGGACAGGTATCATGGTCAGACCAGGGGTGCAGTGAGGAGTCTGGACAGGTAGAAAAAGGTGGAGGGGCAGAGACAGGTAGAGGCAGAGGTCAGGGTGGCCAGTGGGTCAGAAACCAGGACAGCCAGGCAGGAGAGCTAATGGAGGCTGGGCAGGCCTGGGACTGGCCCGAGGTTCAGGTCCATCTGGGGTGTCGTACTTCTCCTAGCTTCCCATTTCTGCGGCACTGGCTATCCCAAGCCTCCAGGGGAGGGCGGGCTAGGGACTGCATGAAGAGGAGGGCTGCCACCACGCCACCACGTTCCTACAGGAGCATTACAGCTGGCACTTCCCTGCACAGATGATCAAGTGCTGCCCCGGCAGAGAATGCTCGCTCCCTGCCTCTATTCCAGTCCTCCTGAGTCCACAGGGACCCCCAGACCTTCTTGGAGTTTCCTCTCCTTACCCCTACCAAGAATGCAGCAGAGGGAAGTAAGGTGGAAAACAGCCCAAGTGGTACACACAGCAAGTGATGCACAGCTCCTCCCTGGGAGATGTCTCTGGGGCCAGAGTCGATGAGCAAATCAGGAGCTATTTGACACTCCACTGACAGAGAGGAGTACAGCGCTGACTCCTGAGGACCAGGGACAGAATAAATACAGAGATAATCAGATATTAAATGCAGGAGTCGGCGGAGAGGAATGTAATTCCCCAGCTGGAAACTGCAACCCCTAAAAATACTGAGATGTGGTTCTCACAGGAATGCTCAATGGCCCACATTCAATGTAGAATGGCTTCTGGATTATGGGTTAGAGTAAATAAAGAAGATCATCTAAGCAACATAACCATAGGTTTTTAGCTTAAAATGACATCTGGTACCAACATATTGTCTGTCTCTAAGAAACTCAAATTGCCTGTCGTCCCAGGAGCCTTTGCTGTTCTCAGCAAGTTTTTATCCTGAGTGCTCTGACTGGTGGGAAGAACACAAGTTTGGGTTTCCAGCTTTCCTTCGGGTCTTCGAGTCTCTCTCGTTACCCGTGGGCTGCTGCTGGAGATGGGCTGGCCGCTGGTCAGCCTGTGGGCTGGTGACGCTGCCATGGCGCGGTGAGCTCAGTCTCAAACAGCCCCCCTCGTGATCATTGTACATCCATCCACTCCAAGAAACACAACTTTAAGAGCACAACTTCTTGATGGCCGGCAGTGGCAACATTTTCTTTGGAAAGAAGGAATACTTGTTCCACGATAGATCTAATTCCTGTTTCTATGCTGTACTATTTGCATGATCTTGGGCAAATTATTTAGCTGCTCTATGCCTGAGTTTCCCTAACTACAGACTCAGAGAGGCCTGCTTCAATGCTGGTGTCCTCCTCTCTGAATCCTCTCCACCTCCCCTCCTCACAGTCGGCCTTCCTCCTGAGAATATCCATTATGGAGCTGCACACAACTCTCCTTCCCTCGCTGATTTTTGACTCAGGAAGTCAGCCTAGTTGCCAAGGAAACCAGCCTGGAGTCCTAGTATCAAGAAAAGATGAGGAGCTGTCTTCAAAAGAAAAAGAGCAGGGATTTATCATCGGCCTCGACCCTGCTGTTCCCTGGGGACCGTGAAATCCCAACTTCAGATCCTCCCTCTGCCCAGCTGGGCATGTTTGAAGAGTCAGGCAGTAAGGGACTGTAATTGCTCTCTTACTTCTGCCGTTTTGGATATTATTCATTATCTCGCTCTTTTTTTTTTTTCCCCTTTCCCTATGGCCAAGACCAATGCAAGTGATGAGCTATCACTGGCTTTTTTCCCATGTGATGCTGCCCAAAGCCCAGCAAATAGTTAACTTCACTCTCCTTTCTCGCTTGCCAGTTGCTGAAGCACTGACTATATCACATGTGCAGACAGGTTAGTGGCTAGGTGGGCAGTGGTCACTTCTGATGTCACAGAGCTTTGAACTGAGCCACACAGAGAAGGCTGAAGAGTCCCCAGGTCTGGAGAGTGGAGCTTGTGGACTCTGACTATAAGAAACCCAGCTTGGCTTCTGATAACTCAGCTGGCAGAGCTCTGGGAGGCGGAGCGCATCTGGACAACTGAGCAGTGGGACAGGAGTGATGGGATACAGTGGTCTTCGGAGTGCCTCCACTTATAATACCTGGGGATTACGAGGTTGTAAGTGTGAACATGTACTGGCATTGTATAATCAAGTATTGGAAGACCCTGTGCTCTGTAAATGTATATAGGAAATGAGAGCAAAACCTGAAAGGTCCCTGCTGGGGAAATATGAGAAGGGCCTTGGAGTTTTGATAAACAAAGTGACCAATATGAATATTCTACCATCTATGAGACCCAACTTGGAGGGTGGAAGGTATGCAGCCTCTGTGTGAAGACAAGCTGATGGGACCACTGTGGATAGAGGTCTCCTGACCATCCCAGGGACTCTGGTCCTTCTCTTATATATCTCTCCGGGGTCAAGCAACTGTTGGGCCCAAGTGGCTGGGATCTATCCAAAGAATGCATCTTTTCTGTATCAAGGAGCCCTCAAATGTGTGGAGTTTGTTAGAAATAGGAAGCTCTCCAGCACTGATGGCAGGTATTGGTTGCTCTCTGCACCCTAATAAATGGGCCTCTGCTTTCAGAGCTTGGTTGTCAAGTCAAGAGGCTTGAGATGTTTGGATTCACCAAGTGGAGAGAGCAAGCCAGAAATCTCAGACATAGCCAGGGCTACCTGTTGCAGCAAGAACACACAGACTGTGGTTAATATGCAGTGTCCCTGCTGTACTTGTAGTCTGTTGTGGAAAGATAGTAAATCTCTTGCTTTAGCTATAAGTAACTGGGAATATAATTTCTTTTGGCCAACTACAGAGGAGAAAAATCTAGTCCACAAGGTCCAAGAATATGACTTCAGAATAGAAAATTGTCAAGTGGTTACTGGACTGGTATGCCTTCTGCATAGGGCTTTGGAGGGGGTTAAATGAATTACAGTCACTCAAGTTCCCACACAGTTCCTGGCACATAATAAGCACTGAGTAAATGTTCACTATTTTCTAATTTCTCATAATATTTAAATAAAAACAGCCATGGAGCAGGGCTCCTGACTCCCCAGAGGCTACTTTGTCACCTGCTGCTTTCCACTCTTTGTTGCTCTCTGGCTAAATTTCCACCTAGGTCATAGTGATTTTGCCTAAGATACTATTAACTGAGTGCAGCAAGTTGCATGATCCAGGCTCTCAAAGACTTTATTAACATAGGGAGACATTACCCAGAGCTGTGGCCTTCCCTGGCTGTAACTCTGCAATTCCATCTCCAGAAGTAGCTGAGCTTCTCTGGCATCACTGCCTGATTCTTGGGGTGTCTCTCTCCACTGGCTCTTTATTTCTCTCCTATCTTAGTCATTCCCATCAGCTTTCTTACTCATTTCTATTAAAATCATACTTACAACCAGGTCCCTGGATATAGAGAATAGAGCAAAGGTCAAGGGAAAATAAAGGCATGAGCCCAAAGCAGGGCTCTGTGAGGCCCAGCCTCTTTCTTTTCTTCTGGTCTTTTTTTTTTTTTCCTGGCTATAATCAGCCTTTATTTATTTATTTATTTTTTATGTTTAAGTATACTTTTTTTTTTTTTTTTTTTATTTTAAAGGATACTTAGATTACATAAAAGTTACACAAAAATTACAGGGATTTCCATGTTCCCCACCTCCCACACCTCCCATAACATCCCACATAAACATCTTTCATTTTTTCTTCTGATCTTTACCTCACTTCACCCCATTAAAAACAACAACAACAACAAAAAACCTAATCAGATTTTTAGGTCAACAGTCTGAATTAGCCTAGGGAGAAACCTCTGGGGTCTGAAAGGGCCCGTTGCTCTAGAACCCACCTTAACATGTTTGTCAGACAGATCTGGAGGCCTCAGAAAGACGCCTGAGGAAAGGCCTGCGGGGAAGAGTCTCCTCTCCTGGATCTCACCGATGAACAGCAAGGCACACTAACTCCCAACTCCTGCACTTCTTTCTTTCTGCAGATGCCCCCCTCTTCAGGGAGTGGCCAGCCTCCTCTGGTGCTCCATCACTCCTGGGATAGCATTGTTCAAGCTCCAGCCCTCAGGCAGGGCAGGGGCTGGGACTCCTAGAGCAGAAGGGGCTCAAGCAGCCAGGCCCTGGACCATCTGTGATTCTGTGAGCACTTCCTACATGCCAGGCCCTGTGCTAAGCACTTTATATAGTCACCTCATGTCATCTTCACAACCATCCTATGAGGTATACACTAGGGTGACTCCCATTTTACAGATGTGCAAATCGAGGCCCAGAGAAGTTACATAATTTACCCAAAGGCATATCGCTAATGAGTGCAGAGCTGAGCTATGAACCCATGTCATTAGACTCCAGAGCCTGTATTCTTGGGAGGTCCATTTAAAGTGCATTTTAAAAATGGATAAGTTAAAGGGATGAGAGATTTAAAAACAATTCCATTTTCTAATTATAAAATAAAAATATAGAAACTTAAGGCATATTGCTAAGTGCAGAGCTGGGAGATGAACCCACATTAGACTCTAGAGTCTGTATTCTTGGGAAATCCATTTAAAATGCATTTTAAAAATGGCTAAAAGTTAGAATGATGAAAGATTTTAAAACAGTTCTATTTTCTAATTAAAAACAACAACAACACAGAAACTTCCTGTAGAGAAGCCATAGTGGATCAAGCTCAGCTGTGCACACCCATATCCTCACTGGGGTCCTTCAGCCCAAGAGATGGTCAATGGCATCCAGACCCTGCAGCCCTGTCCTGGCCAAGGGAGGGAGGTGGCTGTGGGTAGGCGGGCAGCAGGTGGACAAGCTGGCTCTCACAATGGGACTTTCTGGACCAGTTCTGCTGTCTTCAGCCAGGATTCTCCTCCAATGGACCCTGGGTTCACAGCCCTCACCCAGTCAGAGTCCTGCTTCCTATAGACTTCATAGGAGACAATATGGTTTTGCAAAAAGGGACAGACTTTGCAGGATGCTAAAGCTGAGTTTGAAATCTCTCTCTTTCTTGCAGCTGTATATTCAGATTACTTCACTGCTCCAGCTTCAGTTTCCTCATATGTAGAATAGGATTAATAGCTATGTCACAGAGTGTGAAGGTTAAATTAAATGTGTGACAAGAGAGCACATGTAAAAGCTTTGTAAACATTAGCAATTACGTATATAACAATTAATCTTCACCGGGCTGTGAATGACCATTAGGATTAGTCCTCCAAGGTTACTCTGTATTTTAAAAGAGGAATTTGGGAAAACAAATAAAGATCAGATTAGTGGAATGCATTTGCAGCATTAGAAAATTCAGGAGCCCTGCCACTTCTTCCAGCTGTCCAGGAGGACTGGAGTAGCTGCTCAGTACCCTTGCAGAGAGGCTCTGACCCTGCTGTGTTGCTCTAGCTCTCACTTGGACACCAAATGAACTGGTGTTTCCTGGTACAGAAGGGCTGCTGGATGGGGATTAAGAGATGGATGATGGCGGATGGGCAAGGCCTACACTCAGCTTTGCCAGGTGGGGGGGGGGGTGGTGGTGGGGAGGACACCTCAGCAGGCACAGCAGCAGGATTCAAGTTGGTATAAACCAGTGAAGGTCAAACACAGGTCAAAAAGAGGCAGCCCATCAGAACCTGCCTACTGCATTGGGATCTACTCACCTATTGGCATCTGTTGGGCATACAAATTTTGTAACAAGATCCAGGAGAATAAATAAATCAAATAGACACTTTATCATTTCAACCTTCAGCCAGAGGCTTCCTCCATATATATTCTATGCTAGGCACCTTTGGAGGATATGATTTATGATGATAAAAATACTTTTCTATTGCACATTCCAGGTTTTGAGGCACTTACATATGCATTACCTAACTGAATTCTTGATACACACCTGTGCAGAACAGTCTAATGCCCATTTAGATGTTGGGAAACTGAGGCTTGAGGGCTAAGGCACATTTAAAGGCAGAGGTTGGACTAAAGCCCATTGGTTTGTTCATTCATTCATTCCTTTAGTCATAAGACAGTTGGATTTCTTAAGAATTGATTTTAATCCAGTTTGATATACATCTATCAGTTTTTGGAAAAGACTGATTGTTGAGGCCAGAAGATTCAGAGGCCTGGAAGAGGAAAGAAGGTCTGTTTCTTTGTAGTCATCTCCATAGGAAAGTGGCTGCTTTCCTGAACATGGAGCGAGGTGCAGGAGGTAGAAAAATGAACTTTTACTTCCTTTAAACTGTGCCCCTCACTTTTGCTCTGCTCCTAGTTTTCTGGACACTGATCACACTGGAAAAGCTGAGGCTGCCCTGCAACCATCACACTGGCAGTGAGCTGCCACTCTGCACTCTCATTTAATCTCTCCAACATCTCTGTGCAGTAGGGATTACCACCCCTCTTTATAAGTGAGGATAATCAGGAAATGTAGAGGGAGCTGCGGCCTGCGGAGCCCTCCCCACTGCTCTGCCCCTTGCTAAGAGCACTGACCCACTGTGGGGTCTACCCACCCCCCTGCCTTTCCTTCCCTCCCATCTTCCTGCTATCTTGGCTCTAGGTCCTTTGGACCCCAATTTTCTCTCTCTTGCACTCCTGCAATAGTTTGATCTGACATTCATTTAAAATATCTATTTAGTGAGTACCTGCCAGGTTGCAGGCTCTGTGCTGGACATTGGGATATAATGATAAGACACAGTTCCTGCCATTCTAGCAGGGGACACAGAGGAGTGCAGAAAGAGTCAGGAGCCCAGGAGCTGTCTGAGCATATTGCAGAGGTACCAGCCTAGCAGGTGAGGTGGGACAGGTGGTATTTATAAGGCTTGGGAGCAGGTCCAAGTCAACCAACTTCCTAACAAGCCCTTCTTGAGGGCGCTTTTGAAAATGAAAAGCCAACCAAGCCACCACTCTGCTCAAAACCCTTCAATGGCTCAACACCAACAGAAATCCTTGGTGTGGCCCACAGAGTTCTCCATGCTCCATCTCCCACCATATTCTAATATACATGTCCATTACCTCCAGACTAAGCACCTTGAGGGCAGGGCCTATTCCAGTTGAGTTTCCATCTTCAGGGCACAGCACAGGACCTGCTATATAATAGGTACTCGATATATTTATTAAAAGAAGCAGTATATCCTGAGGTCTGAGTCATTGTCCCCAAAGAGAAGGCCAATTCTGCTTTCCCTTGAGTTTCACTGTAGGCATGGTCCAAGCCCCTGTAATTTTGGGCACTGTAGGGAAAAGAGGGATTCTTGAGGGATGTGGGGATGGGATAGCTCCTGCATGCCCTAAGTCCTGAGCCCAGCCCTATGGAGAGCTCTTCCTACACCCTGACTGAGAGGACCACTGGGTCAGTTTATAAGTCCTCTGAGTGCTGGGTGACATCTCCTTTGCCTAACCTGCCCCTTTCCTGTCCTTTGTGTTCCATCACTTAAGAGCCCAGCTGTGTGCTTTGCACATACTAGGCATTTAGAAAGTTCTGTGTGAATGTTGAATACTCTATGTTTCCCACCAGGGTGGAATTTATAATAGAGACAAAATCCCCCAGACTAATTTTCAAGGAGAAAAAAAAAAGTACACTTTAATTGAGGAAATTGGGTGTCTGGGAAAGTTTCCAGCCAGATTTCCAGCAGAACTTGAAAAAAACTTAGCTCAGCCTGCATTCAAGTACATGAGGAAGGGGTGCTTTTACTTGGCCCTTCCCCAGCCTTGTGCTAGTTATCATGGAGGACACAGAAGAGGAAGATATGGAGGCTGCTCCAGAGAGTATAACACTGTGGATTCTTTATTTTCGAAGAGACAAGAGGACAGCTTAGGTCTTTTGTTTTTCAATCCCCATGCTCAGAAACTGAGGCTACCATGACCAAAATCTTCACAGAGCTAGACTATATGCACCATGTCTACACCAAGGGCCCTGATCTCCAGGGAAGCAGTCTGGTCTTATAGAAATAACAGCCCACAGCTTTCTCCATCTGATAGCATAGCAATGGCCAATTCTCATAGTTCTGGGGGAAAAGGATGAGAAGTAAGAGCTTCAGCAGGGTTATATAGAACTATTATCCTCTCAAGATGTAACAGAAAGCAGCTCTTCATTAACATGAAGAAATAATAAGAGTTGTTCATTCATTTGACAAATATTTACTGAGAGCCAGAGACTGTTCTAAGCACTGGGGGCACAGTAGTGAACAAAACAAAGCTCCTGCCCTCATGGAGCTTACATTCTAGGGGCAGAAACAGATAATAAAAACACAGGAGAAAAGTAATAAGGAGGGATGGGATTGCTTTTTTAAGGCAGAGTTGCAGAGAAGGCCTCTTTGAAGATGTGGCAATTAAGCAAACCCAAATGAACTGAAGGAGAGAACCTCATGGATATCTGGAGGCAAAGTGCTCCAGGCAGAGGGGAGAGCAAGGGCAAAGGCCCTGAGGTAGAAAAGTACTTGGTGTGTGTCATCTTGGGGAAGATGGGTTGTGATGAGGTCAAAGAGTGGTGCAGACCCTATGAGACCCTGAAAAACACATTTAAAGGACTCTCGGTATTTATTGTGCCTCTTTTATGTGCCAGATATGTCCTAGGAGCAGGGATACAAAGATGAACAAGTCATGGCACCTGTCTTTATGGAGCTTAGGATCTAGGGAGCGGTGGTGGATAAAGAAAGACATGAGTCCAGGACTCTGTAGCAAATGCTGAGTGGGCACTTTGGAGGGGCAGAGGGCTCTGGAATGGCCTTCCAGAGGAGATGACACCAAAGCTGGCAAGTACAGTTGTGTCATGAGCCAGAGTTGGTTGTGTCCTGGACCCAGTTTTTGCCATATTTGTAAACATGCAGTAAGTCCCTTATCTCATTGGGCCTCAACTCCTTATACATAAAATGTGAATAACCATACCTGTTCTCTAAAGAGAAATCATGGTTATATGTGTGAAGGTTCTTTGAAAACTGTAAAGCCCTAGACAGATGTAAAATACTCATACTACTTCTCCCTGCATGGTTTTCTCTTGTGACTATGTGTGTGTGCACACAGGTAGGAGCACAGGCTCCCAGCAGCTTTCCACCCACCCTTGAAGCCCACCAGTTGCTACCTAGGTCTGTAAAGATCTAGAGCCAGGTTTTTTGGTCTGAAAGCCTGGTTGCCTCCTGTGGACTCCACGCATACTGTGCTGTCGATGGAGCTGCTGGAGATACCTTCCTCATGGTGTTTACTCTAATAGTTAATTGGAATTGCTCAAACATGCATTTAGATACCCATTTGCTTCTGGGCTCCTTGTCCTCTCCAACCAGTGCCAGGGATAGAGCCTTGCTCCTGCTTGCCAGGCCCCAGACAAGAGCTGACCCCTGAGCTCTAGGTGTTGGGCTGCCCTGCACTGTCACCTGTTCCCACATGAGCCATACTTTCTGCATTTCTCTGTAGCACGAGGCGCTCAGCAGAGAAAGAGAAGAATCTTCCTTCTCTATAAAGAAGTTACATTTGGGGAGTAAATTTCATCAGCAGATTGGCAAGGTCATGGTTTAAAACCAAAGCATCCCCAGCAATGAAGTTAGAATGAAGTTGCATTCCACATATCCTGTTCCAGAGTTAAAAAGAAGAGAATCTCCTTTCATTAACCCCAATGCTTTATGAATTTTATCTCCTAGTGTTTTCTCCAGAGTTGTACAAGAGTGAGATTTCCACTCTTGACTCTTGGGATAACACTAGTGGAATTCAAGTGCTAGCTCTGCTCTGGGCCTGCAGGCACCCTCCAGCTCAATGACCCCTCGTTTTAGTGGCAGCACCCTGTCACCGGTCCTGCTGAGTGGTCACCATGTCTCTTGACTTCTTGACTCCTTCGTTGGCTTTTGCCCTTCTGTGGTCTCTTCTCTTTCTGCTTTCCTCCTCAGTTTAAGGGAAAACCAAGTCCCTGGGTAGGAGCCTTGCCTCATTTTGTATTTAGTGGAACATGTAGTTTGCTATTCATGCTTAATGAATACAGCAGCAGAATAACAGACCCCACATAGCACATTCTTCTTTCTTCATTGATAATCAGCTCAAACAGTCTTGGCACCCCAGATACGTTCCCTCTTCAGCACAAGCTGCTGCTTCTCTGATGTGTTAATAACAGTAAGTATCCATTTACTCCCACCTGAGAATGCTGCTCCTAGGGCCTCCATTTCATTTCAGCCCTAATGGCACTTATTTTTCTAGGGACGTATGCTCTCATTAGCATAGATTTCTCTTGGGAAGGCAGCCAGCTGTTGGATTCAAGACAGGAATGGCTGTACTCATGGGTTCATATGGGTAGGCTGAAGGCACTGGGGGACTGATTGGTCTGGAAAGAGGGACTTTTAAATACCTAATGAGTCATCAGATATTCTAAATCTTCTTCCGAGGTGAATTGGGGCCAAGGGGCTGGATATGGGTAGAGCTTCTGGAGGTCTAGGAAGAGCCTGAGGGTTGAGCTAAGTGGGGTCAGAAAGGCAGAGTCAGGAGTGAAGCTGGGATGGAAAGCCAAGCAGACAGTACTGCAGTAACACTTACCCTAAAAGGCTGGGCAAAGGTGAGCAAACCTGACATGAGGTAATTTGAAGGTGGGGTGGGAGTTTGGCCCCTGAGACACCCGACTTGAGCTAACAGTCTAGGATTTTAGAGGGAAGTAGGCAGAGCTGAAGTGGTCCTTGGAAGTGAATTTCATGGACTCTATAGGGGAACTGCAGCTCCATCTACGGGGAAGGAGGGTAGAAAGAGAAGGCAGAAAGAAGAAGCAGGCAAAATTAGGCTCAACAGGGGAAAGTTATAAGGAAGCAGATTCTGACTTCATATAAGAAAGAACTTGCTGTCAGCTGGATAGGCTTGGATGGTGTTTTAGTTTGCCAAAGGGCTGTCGATGCAAAGTACCAGAAATGGGTTGGCTTTTATAAAGGTGATTTATTTGGGATAAAAGCTTACAGTTCTAAGGCTGTGAAATATCCAAATCAAGGCACCATTAGATGTGCTTTCTCACCCAAGTCAGCCACTGTGGATCTATTGTCCGGCCACATGGCAATCAAGTTGGCCACCGATCTCTGCCAAGGTCTCTGCCTGCTCCTGGGCTTCTCTGTTTACCTGCAGTCCTCTCTCTCACACGGCCGGATCAAATTTGGCAGAGCTCTCTCTTGCTGTGTGTGTCTCTGTTTATATCAGACACAGCTAGAGGGTGGAGACTCAACCTGAGTCACGCCTGATGTAGTCCAATTGAAAGGGTCTCGCACCTACACAGATGGATTATTTCAGAAACATAATCTTTCTCTTTTTGGGATTCATAAAAGAATTTCAAATAGCCACAGATAAAGTGGGCTTTCTCCTGATCTGATGAGCTCTTTGCAGAACATGGATAACCAGGAATTAGGAAATTGTAGAGGGGCTTCCAGCATGGAGTGAGGAATGGGACTGTAAGAGCCCCAAGATCCCTTTGAACTCTCAAGAGTCTTATATTTGATGAGATTTTTTTGAAAGTATACAACAAGATAGTTTAATGTACAATTGTTTAATGTACAATTTTAATTAATCCCTATCAAAAGAAAGAACCCATAATTTTGCATTCTAACAGGTTACCTCTCAAGAAAAAAACATAAATTCGTGATTAGAAAGAACCTGATTGTTCATTTTACCCAGATGTTGGCAAACTCTAGCCATTGCCTGTTTTTGTACATAAAGTTTTATTGGAACACAACCACATCCATTTGTTTACATGTTGTCTGTGGATATTTTTGTTCTACAATGGCAGAGTTAACAAAGTCTAAAATATTTACCATATGGCTCTTTAGAGGAAAAGGTTGCCAATTCTTGTTCTAATTCAATCTCCCATTTTATAGGTTAGAAAACTGAGGCCAACAGAGAAAAGTGACTAACTTCAGGTGAGCTAGTTGGTGACTGAGTCAGGACCAGACCATGACATGTGACACCCAGGCCCATGTTTTCCTGATTTAGCTCTGAGTGCCCCGTCCCTTGCTACTCTGTTTCGGAGACCTCTTCACATCATACTATTTCACATTTTACAGGCACATGGCCTGAGGGGCAGAGGTGAACAGACTGGCCCATGGCCACTCTACCTACTGGCCACCGGACAGCCTCACACTCCGAGTTCTGACCCTGCAGAGCAAGCTCCCATCTGCCACTTCAAGGAGGCTGAGGCCTTGGAAAGCAGAGAGTGATTCCAAGAGCTTCTAAGACAAGAATTCATCTGGCTCCCAGGATCCGGCTCAGCATTAGCATTCACCTTCTGTTATCTAACAAAAGGACACATTTACAACTGTCTTGAGTTCAACTTGAAAACCCTTTTCACAGGTTTCCTGGGAAATTACTTCAAGCAGTCCTGATCGGTGAAAATGATTTTAACACACCCAGTTGCCTTCAATTCCTTCAGCGGCATCTGCCACAAACAGCAAAACATATGAGTACCTGATATTTACCTTCTTTTGAAATAAGGGATTCCAAAGGAGACATTGCAAAGAGGAGAAAAAACAACAAAAAACAAACCAATCCTATCTACCCACAATCATATTTAAAGGCAAATAGAGCTCACTGAAGTCCAGCCCTGGCCTCTGCTTTCCATGTGGGAGAATTCCCAGAGCAATGAGAATCAATCAGACCATTAGAATGATCCATATTTGTCCAGGTGGGTAGAAATTCAAAGGCAACCCCCCCATTTTAACCCTTCTCACAGCTGCCTCCCTAAGAGGGCTGTTCTCTTCCTCCTTGCCATTGATAAGCCTTTAAATTTTCTGCATTTACACTTCTATTACACATCTCTCCTGGACAGATAAGAATGAATATTCATGCAGGAGATTAAAGTGCATCAGCAATCCTAACACAAGTGATCAAGAGAATAAAGGAATTGTTGGAAGTGGCCACATGAGACTCCCCAAGCCTTGTCAGTGCAATGCATTTAAGACATATGCACAACTCCCTGGGCCCAGGAGCTTCTGCCCAGCTCTGTCACAAGCTTCAATGGCAAGGGTGACATTTTCCATCAGGGGAGGAAAGGGAAGGGTGAGAGAGATGATGAGTCAATGAGGGCAACTATGCTTGGGGCTCATTCAGCAGATCCTGTTACATATGCCTCTGAACCCAGCCCAGCCCTCCCAACAGCTTAAAGAAGGTGAGAACGAACATGTGTTGTGTCAAGCACTGGGATGGTTGCTGGAAATCAAAGATACATAACGTCCTTTTCTACATTATTGGGAATCTAACTCTATCAGGTGTTGTGCTAGGGGCTTTACATATGCCCTCTCTTTAAATCTTCACAGAGCCACAAAATCAGCATTATTATCCTCATTTTATACAGGTAACACCCACAGCTCAGAGAAGTACCTTGTCCAGACACACAGCTAGTAAGTGGTGGAGATGGGTTTGAACTCATATGGATATGTATGTACTTTCCACCACACCACACCACCTCCAAAGCCTGGGGACTTTCTATCACCATGATTGAGGGCCAAAAGTGTCATGCCCACTTGTGGGGTACCCAGCAGCTACATGGATCCAGGTGACAGATGCTGTACCTCCTGTTAAAATGAGAGCAGGTTAAAACATTCAAGGTCTCTTGCAGAGGGGAGGCAGAGGAGTGAAATGGTAGAAGAACAAACCTGATTTGGGTGGAAATACAATGGTTTATGTTGGCATGAATTATTTGGATTGATATTGGCTGGTGAGAATGTCAGATCTATACACACTTATGCTCACTCAGATGCTAGACGTTCCCAAAGAGGGTTCTCTGAGGGTCCATGCAAGGAATGCCTAAAATAGCAAAACCTGAGGAAAAACAGAAGATTCAAACTTAATCGGGTGTGAGGTGGGTGGATGAAAACAGGAAGCGCTAAGGGCTATTTCCAAGAAAAGGGGTGGGTGGCGAGCAGATGCTGTCCACCGTGGATTACAGTTAGCCAGGAGAATGTATGAACACTCTCCGGCAGGAGGGGTGAGCCTGGCTCCAGAACCCTTGGCCTTATCTGCAAACACCATTGGTCTTGTTCTCTACACCTAAGTTTCCCACACCTCTGCCTTACATCTTCTTGGCCAAAGGCAGCAGCGGGAGAGAGTGAGAATGCAAGTCGATACAGTCACTGCCAGGTGCTGGTCCCCAGAGCTGTCTTCAGCTCAGAGCAGCTTTTCTTGACCTCATTCTCTACCACCAGGATTATCATCACCAGGCCCACCCCTAAAATTTGCATGGTCCGGGACAAGAATAAAAAAAGGCCACATACCAGATGACTAAATATTTTAAAGTTATAAAACAAGCCTGGAAATTGCTAAATAAAATATGTTCTAGTCTTCTTCTATCTTGATAATTATACCTTTGTATCTGGAAGTCCAGATACAAATTTAGAATTCTCTAACTCTGTTATAGAAGTTTTGTGCTGGGCTCTGGTGGTGAGGAGTGGCACACACCAGGGCAAGGACGCCATCGTGGTTCCGCAGGGGTCAGACACTCATGGGCACGGGCACCCTGGCTCACGAGGGGCTGCATGCCCATGGTGTGATCCCTGAAAGCCCCAGGGCCAAGCTCTGTCCACACCCCACCTTCAGTCCCTCTGGAGCTCGGAAGGTGCTCCAGGCAGGGAGTCCAAGGCCCAAACGGGCCCCCAAGGCAGGCTTGGGGCTGTTTAGGCAGGGGATTCCAGCATCCTGGTGCATGGTCCAGAAGGAGGGGTAGGGGCTGTAGGTGGGCATGTCTTCTTGGTCCTGCAGAACTCCATACCTTGTGGGGAGGGCCACAGGAGAAGGCCACAGCAGGGCCCTGTAACACACAGGGCCCAGGATAAAGGTCTGGGAGTGGTACTGATCTTTGCTGACACCCAATGATCACCGTGCCCTAAGCACTTTGCAAGCATCACTCGTTTAATTCTCACTGAAGCTATGTGTGGAAGGTCCTATTATTATGAGGAACCCAATTCACAGAGAGGTTAAGCAGCCTGTTCAAGGTCACACAGCTAGTAAGTGATGAAGCCAAGTAGTCTAGCTCTGAGTCCTTTCTCCTAATGAATATCCCAAGTCCCTCCACATGGGGCAGTGCCCACCTTCTGGGCACATGTGGCTTATATGGCAGCCTCCCTGAGGGACACGCTAGCTTCAGGAGGTAGTCTGGTTCTGAAGAAAACTCCCAATCAGGCTCTATGGGACACCTACTGTATACCGAGGGCCTACATTAATAAATATTTGGAATAACACTCTGTTACATCCCTATGTCGCCGACTCTTCTTTGCTGAATCACAGATTGATTCCCAAGTCTGTGCACCGGATTTGCTGAAGCATCATTTTGAAAAGTTGGCAGTGAGTCAGGAGATGGAATTTTTCTTCCTTACTTTCCACATCTTTGCCAGAGTCAGGATAAGGATTGAAATCACCCCAGGGGAGGGCATTTGTGTTGAGGTCCACAGCTGACCATCTCGAGAAGGCTGCTGTGCCCGGGGCACAGACCTGCCTGACACAGGAGAGATGGAAGACATTGCAGATGGGCTGGGTTTCCAACCGTCAGTAATACCAGCTGCCCTCCAACTGGGAAAAGTAGAGCCAAAGGGAAAAGAGCTACTGCACTCATCTCCGTTTTCCTAAAAGCCCAACCCACTTCTACCTGAATCAGATCATGAATGTTACGGAAAACACCATCAGCTGAATATTTACAGATCTGTGAGGTTTATCATCCAGCCATCCAGCACTATGTAAGTCAACTCAAAATCTGTCTAAAGGTGGGATGGGCGGCATTGTGAGACTCACATGGATCTGGGTTCATATCCCGGTTCTCTCCTTTAGGAGCTGCATGGTGTTGTGCACCTACATCATTTCTTCTCTCGGAACCTTAGCTTTCTCACCTATAAAATGGGGAAGAAAAGACTCTATCCAATAGGATTACTGTGAAAAGGAAATGAAGTGGCATATGTGAAGTCTCTGGTACACAGAATATACTTTAAAATTATTTCCTCCTTGTCCCATGACCCGCCCCCCTTTGAGCCATTCCTGGGTTCACCACCTTGCTCCCCAGGAGCTTCTGTCCTCATTTTATCTTTAGGGTCCTGTACGGTTCACAGCCATCGGAGGCCCTCTTTGGCATGGAGGACATGTGGTCAGGCTGTCAGGCTCTCTCCACATCTGCTGAGAGCCTGGGAGGAAGCAGAGGGCAGGCCTGCTTATGATCAAGGGCCACTCTAAGGAAGGCAGGAAATTGACAAATACATTTAACAGAAATTCCTTAGCGGCAGGAGTGGCAGAGGGGTGGGGGCCAGACCCCAGCACAGCAAGGTGGCACGGTGGCGTGCAGTGAGGCTTTGGCTGAGAGGCAGGGAACAGACACCTTCCGCTGCCTCTGCTGGCTGCCCGCCTCAAGGCCTTGACCTTCAGAGCCGGGCCAGGCCTTCCACACACGGGACTACCTTCAGCAGGCCCTGGGGGCCTCAGTCCTCGCTGAAGGGAGGCCATGCAGGGACAAAGCGGACAGTCAGCCTCTGGCTCCTCCGGCTCTTCTTGGCTGTCTCAGGTAACTGCTTCGGCGCTTCTGAGATGAGTCTCTCGTCTCTATCCCGACTTCAATTACCTCGGGTCAGGCCCTTGCCACTTCTCCTAGACAACGACGGCGGCCCTCACTGGTGTCCCCTTCCTCACCTCTTCTAACTCATCCTCCACGGTGCCGGCAGGCTGATGCCTCAAAAACGCACAATTGACCCTGTCTCTCCCAGATTTACCACCCTTCAGTAGCTCTGCACTGCTGAGAGGCTGAAATCCAAGCTCCTTAGCATGGTCTATTCGTCAGGCCTTTTTCATCTGCAAATGTTAGAAACCAATTTGCAGTGCAGATTTTTTAAAAAAGGTTTTGTTGGAAGGAAACTGGAAAGTTGGCAGAACTGAAGGAAGAGCTGCAGGCACCTGGGTAGTTGCTGGGGCCTCAGGAGCCTGGGCTGGGGACTCCTCCACGGGGTGGGGAAGAGGCTCCCCTGTGCCCAGATCCACACATGCTGCGAGGGGCACGGTGGCTCTTCTGCTCCGGCTCCACCAGCAAAATCCCAGGGGAGCATCGGGATCGGCCAGCTGGGGTCACAGGCCCACCTCTGGATAACGGCTGTGCTCAGCCGAATGGGGGATGTGACTGGTACAGCCTGGGTGCTGTGCCTGGGCCTAACCCAAAGCGGGGCTAAGGAGTGAATCTGGGTTAAAAGTAGCTGGGAGGAGGGGGGAGCTGAAATAGACAAAAGCTCCCAGGATCTGACCCTGCTCCAGGCTCCACTCCCTGTGCCCTGCCCGGAACCTTGCTCGACTGCAACACTAGCCTCCTTGCAGTTTCTAGCACTCACCGTTTTTGTTTTAAGGCCCCATTTCTCACTCATGATTTTCAACACCCTTTTCCTGGAACATCTTCTGTATCTTCTTTTCTTGGCTAATGCCTAGTCATCCTTTGAGATTCAGCTCACTGGAACCTCTTCCAGAACTCTCAGACTAGATTAGGTGTCTTTTTTCTGGACTCCTAGCACACTTGAAAATTTACATTGTATTTACTACAGAATTATACTAGACAATAATGATGATAATGATAATAAAAACAAACACATTTATAGCACTTACTATATGCCAGGCACTCGTCTAGGCACTTGATATATTTTAATTCATTTAATTCTCATTTAATCCTCATAACAACCCTATAATTAGCCTCCATTTTATAAAGCAAGGAAACTGAGGCACAGGTTTATGTAACTTGCCCAAGATTATAACTCATAGGTAGCAGAGCCAAGTTCAAATCCAGGAAGGCTAACTGTGGGACCATGCTCCTAATTGCTGTCTCTAGAAATAACCTGAGGGCTGTGAGCTCTCAAGGGCAGAACTGTGACAGCCTCCTCCTAGGCTTGGTGCCTAGAGAGCTGACTGACCGAGGGCTGGCACTCAGGAAATACTGTCTGACCTGCTGTCCACTGTGTCACCTCTGTGAAATGTCTCTGGCTCATCCAGGCACACCTTCTCTCTCACCAATTTGTCTCCATATTCTTTAAGCCATTTTGGCTTCTCCACAGTTAACTGAGACTTGCCTGGTGGCACGCAAAGGAGGCTTCTGAAGTGAGCTCTCACAATTGCAATTCTTTGCATATAGAACTTGATAAGGGATGTGCTGGGGTGTCTGGGATGTATTGCGGTGATTTATCACCCAGAGCTGTGGCATTCCTCAATGTAGTAGTTTTGCACAGTTGCTGGACTGATAGGCAAGCAGGTCTCTGACTCAGAGATAAGCTGATCTAAGGCTTATTTAAGCCTCTCTGACTCAGTTTCTCCAGATGTATGTTGAGGCTGACTCAATCTGCCTCAGTGGGCCCCAGAGCTCAATGAAAGTGCTAATTGTCTCCACCAGGAAGGCAAGAGGGAGGGTCTGCAACCATCAAGGATGGGTCATTAAACCCAGCCCTTGTTTCCCCCCAAGGGGACCTGAACAGCCAAACTACAACTTCACAGCAAATTAACCAATATCAAAGTCAGATACGATGAGAATAGCTTTTTATCGAGTCCTTACCATGGGTCAGGCATTGAGCTAAGCTATTTAAAAAAATACTATCTGAAGATTATCTGTGCTAATTCTTTCAACAATGATTATTGAGCACCTGCTATGTGCTGAGTAGTGGGATACAGCAGTGAACAGAGCAGACAAAGATCTTTGACCTTATATACAGGCAACAAGCAATAAATGTAATAAATAAAGTAAATGATGTAGTTATTTAGTTAGGGGAAAATACTATGGGAAAAAAAAGTAAAGCAAGTAAGAGGGACTGGGGTTGCCCAGAGATGGCCAAAGTAGACCTCATTGAGAAGGAGGCACTTGAGCAAAAATTTGTAGGCAGTGAGGGAATTGACCATGTGGATATCTGGTGGTAAAGCGAAGGGCCAGTGCAGGATGGCCTGGGTGTGAAGGGGAAGCTGAAGGCGGCAGCATGCCTGGTGTAGGACCAGTGAGGAGGCTGCTGCGCTGGGAAGGTGTGAGGGAGGGGGAGAAGACAAGAGGTGATGAGGGCCCATGTCACAGAGGGCCCTGTAGGGTACAATACAAGGGCCATTATTACCCCCATTTTATAGATGAGGAAACTGAAGCAGAGGACGGTTATGTATTTTGCCCAAAGTGACAGGACCTCTAAGTATTGGAGCTGGGATTTGAAGGAACCCAGCTGGTCTGTGTCCAGAGCCCATAGCATATCCTAATACTATATACCCTCCCCTCCCCCATATATATGGAAAACCAAGAAGTTTTGCTATGTCCTCACATGCTACCCAATGGCTGGGTAGAATCTGAGACTCAAACTTTTGAGCTGGAAGAATTCCCTGATCTACTCATCCAATTTTGATGCTGTGGAAGGAACAACAGACTTTGAGGCCAAAGCTTGGGTCTTCCTCTCCTTTGATGGATGACAGAATATATTGCCTTATTTTCTGAATGTTAGTATCCTCACCTAAAACAGAGACAACCACCCCTGCCTCATAGGTTGTGTGGATTAAATGAAATAGAACGTGAACAAAGGCTGTGAAAAGTGTGCTGATGGTTCCTCTTTCCTTTCCTGCCTTCCAACCCAGCTTTTTGGAGCTGTAGTCACTGGTAATCCCGTCTCCAGATTCAATCTGCCACAGACAGAGACAAGATATGTTTCTATAGCTTCTACCCGAATCACCAGCAATTCAGTGGGGAGCATAGGGTTAAGCCCTTCCACCCTGGGTCTATCTAGGACACTCCTTATCCATAATGTTACCCCCTTTGGTGAGTCCACTTTCCTCCCAGTAGGCCTAGGATCTGGTGCTCCAGGGTCCCCAACCTTGGGACTACAGTGTCCCTCTCCCACCAGCGGGGCCCCTACTCTAGGCACTTACAGCTCTACTGAAAGTGTTAGACATGTATTAAGTGCCCAATAAATGGTCATAGTATTTACTGTCACAAAAAATAACATATTGTCATTTTGAACAGGCATTGGTAGAAGAAAATTCGGATTAGGGAATGAGAAAGGGAAATTTAGCCCACTAATTTCAATGAACAGCCAGTGTGTGTGAGGATGCCAGTGAAAAAACTGTCACCAAGCCCAGAGAGCACGCAGGCTGCCTGTTGGCATCCAGCCGCAGGCTGAGACTGTTGCTAAGATTATTCCTCACTTGTTATGGTCCTGCCGGGTGGCAAATGGACCCACGCAGAATGACTTAGCATGCACCTATGATTATTTCAGAAATAACTAGTATAAACCAGAGTCACAGTAACAGACAAAGCATTTTGCTCTTTTGATAAAAACTGCCTGTGAAATTGGCTTTACTAGAAGGTTTATTGTGGAGTATTTGGAAAATTTATATAAAATACAAGCCTAGGACCCAAGAACTGAAGGAAATGTGGAAACAGAAATAGGAGCGCTAAGCCAACAAATACAATTTTGACACACTACTTAGAACTGTTAACGGGAACTAAACTTTTCTTCTTTGCATAGCATCTTCTTTTATTCCTCCTCCTACCACCTCCTCATTCCACAAAGGCCCTAAAGAATATTGCAATGGACCAGAGGGAACCTACAGCAAGGGGAAGGAAAGGAAGCAAAGAGCCCCGAGAGAAGCCACCGGACTGAAAGTCAGATGATTGGCCCTATGCCCTCAGGTGAAACACTCACTTCTCTGCACCTCGGTTCCTTAGCGATAAATTCGGGAGGTTAATACCCACAATAGTTTCCAATACTAGCGTGAATGGGCGAATGCTGATGAAATGGCTTAATCAATTGTGGAAAGCTATACAAACGTAAGAAATTGCTCTTTGATTGTCAGCTGAGGAATAGAGGAGAGATGGTTTCACAGTTGGATCTCACTGCCAACATCACAAGCTGGAGCCAGGAGGACCTGGTCCTTGGGCCTCTACTCCCACTTTCCTACTGGGAGTGAACACGGTCTGGAGTCTCTCGGTAAAGATAGCAAAGGCAGGATGATTCTTCCGCGTGGCAGACCCAGAGACGCAAAGAACATCCCTTTGGCTGCATAGTAGATAAATTTAATGACTAAGTATGTAGGTAGGATGGAAGATGGATGGGTATCCTGGGAGCCATCACTTTGATTTCCCCTTCTTAGATGCATTTAAGGATCTAAACATTATAATTGCATGGAGTGCTGGAATGAAATAATCAAAAAGGTTGGAGGGAGGGATGTAAAGCAAGGTTTGTGGGAGAGAAAAATAGATCAAACTCAGGTTACTTGCCCAGGGAATAAGAACTAAATGTGACTGAGGTGCCACTGGAAGGCAGAAGGCTTTTGCTGGGACACAAATGTGGGAATACCACTCACACATTCCAGAGTCCAGGCTGTGTTTTCCTGTCTGGGTGCGTGAGCTGTGGCAGGAAGCCCAGCTGCACCAATTCAGTGCTCAGAGCCCCTGCTGTGGGCACACTCCTGTGTATATAGATTTAGAGCATCCTAGTGTATTGTTAGAATATTAGGAAAAAACAGCATATGGCATATGCTCCGCATGCAATTCTGCTCCTGCTGTTAACTTACTTAATTCCCAACTCGGATTCTTTCAGCTTATAAAAAGGTACTTTGCACATGGACTAAGGCTTTACATTGAGCTGCTTTTATTTTTAATTTTTTTCAAGGAATGTTATTTTTCAAGGTTCACATAATCCCTAAAAATGATAAATGGGTTGAAAAAGCCCCTCTCCATTGAAATGACGAAGCTTTGAGCAATCAGTTGCACGCTGCTCCCCACAGGAAGTTTGTAAATGAGAACTTTTCAGGGAAAGATGTGGAAGTATTTGAGAAACCCTCACATTTAATGCTATTCCCTGGCCCTTCTCCAATGCCCAAATTCCTGGTTCCTCCTCTTATCTTCTCCTGTTCTATTAATGGAAATCCCTTTCTCAGGGACCCAAATTAAAAACGTCAGTTCCCTCTGCTTCTCCTTTTCCTTTACCCCTTGCTACCAAGTTCTGTTGCTTCGCCTTCTGCACTTGCTCTTTCATTTGCCTTTTCCTCCCCACTTCTACCACCAGGACTCTAGTTCATGTCTGCAATGGTCATCTGGTACCTGGCCTCTCCTCACTCCAACCCACTTTAGATGCTACTGCCAAATAAACCCCCTTAAATACAGTTTGACCATGCTACCCACTGCTCAGAAACCTTCCATGACTCCCTACAAAATTGGCACTCTATTGGTGGGCCTTACCTTGGAATATATGATAACCTATCTCTCCAATGTATCAGAGTTAGACTTATTTATAATTTTGCTACACATGGTTCTTCTGCCCCATTTATTTGAGCCTATAATTAGCACTATACCTGTTAAATATATGTCCCAGAGTCTAAAATCTTTGGTTGTTCATATGCCGGTTGAGCCCTGAATCTCAGCAGAGTTGCAGCATCTACTCTCCGGTTCATCGAACTCACCCAGGACAACAAAAGGATGATGATGGACAACACCCATCTGCCAAAACAGAGAGTATCTGCAACCACAAGCAAGACAGTTATATCCATCTGCCCCATGGGATCTAAGCCCCCTCTCAATGAGAAGCAGAGTGGGCATCAGCATCCCCAAATCCTCAAGACAGAGGAATGAACAAACCTAAGGGGGGAATGCAACTGTGGACTAAAGTAGACTTATTAATATTCTAGTAATGGAAGAACTTGTAACATTGATATAAAGGCAGTGGTCACCAGAGGCTCTGAGGGGAGAGAGAGGGAAGAATAGATGTAACATGGGGCATTTTGGGGACATTGGAATTGTTCTGAATGACATTGCAATGATGGATACAGGCCATTATACATTTTGTCAAAACCTATAAAATCGTGCGGTACAAAGTTTAAACCATAATGCGAACTATAGGCCATGGTTAGTAGCAGTGCTTCAATCTGTGTTCATCAATTGTTACAAATGTACTACATGAATGAAAAATGTTAATGGGGGAAAGTGTGGGAGGGGGAGGAAGTGGGTTATATAGGAATCCCCTATATTTTTGATGTAGCGTTTATGCAATCTAAAGCTTCTTAAAAAAAGAAAAGAAAAAGAAGTCTTTATAATACTCATATTAAACTTTTAGTGGATTCCAAAAAGAAGGAAAGAAAACACCCTGTCCTCCCTTGTAGAAGTCGTTAAGCCGGTGCATAAGGTCCAGGACTTAACCTGCAGTGACAGCAACATACATGCATTGCTCCCCTCTAATGAAACCTGCAGACTTCAGGTGAGAGAGCCTTCTGCTTTAATCTGAGGCCAAAAGTTAGGAAGGCCACACAAGTTCATCTAAATGCAGTTTCTCTAATTTTTAAAAGTTGTTAGCAGATGTCCCTTCCCACTACACCACTCGCTTCCTTTGCCAGGTTCAAAGAAAAAGAAGTTGCAGGGAGTTTTCCTATGAGGACAAGGCATTCCTCACATTATCCCTACAAGGTTCTATCTCTCCCATCAGGAGGGGATAATAGTCTACTTTATCCTTTTTAGAAAATAAGACAAAGCAGTCCTCCCCTAGCTCACTATTCTTTTATCCCAGGGACATCCGAAATGAGTGTGCATATAATATTTGTTTATGGATCCATAGAAATTTCTACCCAAAGGGAACTTAGAAGTTATTTAATCCAACTCCCTCTCTTTGTAATAAGAAAAACAAGGCCGGAGAGGTGCAGTGATGCCCCCAGGGTCAAGCAGCTAGTTAGTGGCAGAGGCAATTCTGGAGCCCTGGTTTCCCAGCTCATAGTTGGGCTGTTAGCACCAGCTAGCTTTTCCAAGTCACATCAGAGAGTTCTGAAGAAGGGGCTATTTGAAAAAATAGTAAATTTTTAAAAAAGCCTTTAAGTATTTAATATATATTATTTTTTAAAAAGAAAAGAGATTTATTTGGTTAAACTGGCTTAAAAAGAGTGGAGAATTTAAAAACACCATAGTCACTCTACTTTAAGTTCTGGCCCTGTCAGCGGTGCCAAGCGGGGACAGGGAGAATATGGGGGACCTGTCCAGATGTTAACTTTGAAAACTTAGGAAATGACCCCTAAGCTCTCTTTAAAAACCCAATTTGTATTTGTCATCCATGCCTTTCTCTAAAAGTTCATTCCTGGAATCTATTTAAAATTTCAGCCTGTACTGTTTCTTGGAGTAACAATTTTCACACATTTACTACCTACAGTGTAAAGTAGTACTTCCTTTTATTTGGCCTAAAACCATCAAGCTCTCTGGCTCTGCTCAGCAGGGCAAGATGATAAGCCATTAACATCTTTCCCCTGAAAATTATTTTTAAAGCAGCTAATTATGTCTACCAGAAAACAGGTATATAACTATGCAAAAACATTAATTAGGCCAATTTTGACATTTCTACAAGTTCCCTTAAAGAGTTCAGTCCACCCACAGGGGCTAACCTGCCCCAGATGACTTCCATTTAGAACCTACTTCAGTAGGCATTTTCTTTAGACACCTCTGTGGACATGATTTATATCTTTCCCAGAAGAAAAATAAAAAAAGTGAGGCCAAGAGGCAGTGATATATATCTATAACTAGAGTATAACAGCAAAGGCACCTTGTTTTGTTTTCAAAGTCTAAAACTCTGCAAACAGTTCCTCTCTGAACAAAGGGTATGTTGGGAATGGTTATCCAATTCCAATAGCTAAAGCTGGGTGATGGGATAGCAGGGAACAGTCTAAATGAAGATTCACATTGCATTACCCAAATCCTTCAGGATCAGGATTTATAATGAAAGAATGTATTGCCCATTGTCTGTTTCAGCAGCAATAAGTAAGTGACTGCTGCTTTCCTACTGAGTCCACCAGGATGGGACATGTTGGGTGAAGGCATTCTCCTTGCAGGCTTGAAGAAAGGACAGATGGCCCTCTCTGAGTCTTCTTTTCAGGCCAGCGGAGGAGCAGGATGGAGAAGGAACCAAGCTAGAGGAGAATTCCAAATGGCACAGTGTCCGCCGTGGTCCCAGGGTTCTGGACTACACACCCAAGCCACCCAGGCACAGGCTCCTGACTCATCACCAGGGCATTCGTGGAGTGGGGAGGGGAGGTCAATGCCCAAATGTCTCTCCTCTGAATAGTCACTGATGTTCTGTGTGGGTTCTGCAGAGATAGTGCAGAGGTTAAGAATCTGAAGTATTTTAGAATCAGTACACACCAAACCTGCTTTTCAGTTGGCTTTTGATAAGTTAAGAAGAGATCCAGCTTCCCAAGAGCCAGGAAATCCCCAGGGGTTCATGCATTCAAAAGATGGAGCTGAAAAGTAGAAACATGGCCAGCCTCAGTGCTAAATCTTTTCAAACAGCCCTTTTCAAGGGGACTTGTCACTCAGCAGTATTTCTAGGCTGTCTGACCAAGTACAGAGTCTTAACCAAGCACTGCCAGTAATTTGCTTGTCTATGGGACCAGCTGGGAGCTAGCAAAGGTCAGTGAGGATGCATCAGAACAAGGATGTAAGAATTCCGATGCATGGAGGGTATCAGAGATTTAGTAGGAGTTCAACATTATACCAATGCCTGAATTCACAGCATGGCTTTTCCCAAAAAGTGCCAAGTGCTTTAAAGATGACACGTTAATCTTCACAGAGCCAGAGTAATGGAAAGCCTGAGCCTGCAGGAACAGGGTACGAGGCTGAGGGAAGCAGGCTTCAGCTGTGTGCTGGCCCCGGCGAGCGCGTCAGTGATGTGGGTAACAAGACAGGCGTCTCCAGACACTTCGCCCCTGTGCCCTCCCTGCTGCTGCCGTCATGCCAACTCTCACTGCCAGCGTCATTACCAACTGGGACACCTTGCATCTCTCTCTTTTTTTAGCAGCATAAATATTGATAAGTAACAGCAAAAAGTAGAGGGGCAAAGAGCAGATAAGCAAAGGGTAATAGAAAGACCTGCCTTCCTCCCCCCCAAAAGCAACGAGTTGGTGGGGGAAGTAACATTATGTGACAGACCAGTCGGCCTTCTATCTGGAGCTGGAGCCACCTTGCCCCTAATTGGGGCAGCGCGCCTGCTCCCGACGGAGAACGGCTGTAGCAGCACAGCCTGCTCGGGTGGCCAACAGTCGAGGCTCCCCCTCGGCCCCTGAGAGGAGCTCTAGAGGCCTGGTGGGCTTCTCAAGTTCCTGTAAGACCAAGAAAGAATACGGCTGCAACCCTGCACATTAGCACAGTGCCAGGCTCAGAGCGGGTGCTCATTGGATGTCTGCTAAGTACACTTGTACTGCACTTTACAGTTCAGAAAAGTGCTTGCTCACCTCATCCTCTTCAATTATAACTGCCGTGTGAGGCAGGTACTATCATGCTCTACTTCTACATGAGGAAATTGAGCTGGGGGGGGGGGCTGAACCCAGATTGTCTCATTCTTACTCCATTTCTTTTTCTAATGATCTACAGAAAATGAATGTTCCAGTATGTAGTGGGAAGGACATGATGCTGGAACTGAAGACCAGGTTTCTATTCCCAGAATGTGAGACTGGAAAAGAAGCTGGAGATCTAGTGGCAGGATAGCAAGTAATTTCATCTCATGTGCGAACTCTGATTCTCCCGGTTCCCAGGAGCCCTGTACAGGACCCTGGGGCTGCGTGTGGCTCAGTGTGACAGTGGGATTGATTAGCTATGTTTGCTACAGACACAGAAAGGACTAATGGGACCAAAGATGTGCTGTATTTGCCATATTTTCTTTTGTTAAATCAAACCTTTTATTTCGTAGGTGATAAAATTCAGTATCAGAATAAAAACAGTTGGCATTTCCTAAGTCACATGGCTGGACTGTAGCAGAGCTGAAATTTGAACCCAACTCTCCTGACTATAAGTCCAGTGCTTTTTCACTATGTCACGCTGTCCTGGTCCTAATACTATTCATAACTCCATAATCATGGATAAATGAGCTCCCTGTGGCTCAGCTGCAAATTAGAGGGAATAATTCCTGTTTTATCTATTTTGCAGAATTACTCACAATCAAATGAACTTAGACCTCCCAGGTCCATGTACTTGCTATTGCACCATGATGCACAATGGATATGAAAACACTGAAAAGCATAAGCAGCCCTACAAAATGCTGAGTCGTGTAATGGGAAGTGAGTTGCCTGGAGCCCTAGACTCTGCTTCAGTGACATCTGCTCCCCACCTGCAGGTGGTCTCTCCATCTCCCGATGTGCAGGAGCTCAGAGGAGACCAGAACGGATGGGAATCAAGGCTAAGGGGCAGAAGCAGACCCCAGTTGTCCTGGAGGCAGTTGGTCCCTGAAATGTTTCAGAACACAGTGTGTGACTGGAGGCAGAAGCTCCTGAGAGGCAGCGCTTCTGTTCTCTTTCTATCCCTCTCAACCCCTCCTTCCTGGTCTCCAGAGTGGACGCTCCAAACCTCGTTACTGAGTAGTGATGAAACTTGTAACATGGCAAACTAGACTCCTGCCCTGCTCAGAAAAGAGGATGCAGGCAGGGGGGCTTAGAGGGAGGTGAGGCTGGGTTTCCTGGGTCACAAGCTGCGATTTCCCCTTGGTCTGTCTCCTGCTTCTGCTCCCTCCTCACAATCCTCATCAAAGGCTCCATCTCCACCTCTCCTGCTCACCATCTCCTCCTGCTCTTCCTCCTGCCTCACTCTCTTTGGTCCTTCAACCAAGTTGTCCATCCCCCAAGGTCCCTTTTTTTTTTCAGCTTCAATATCCTGGTGACCTCAAGTAAATGTAACCCACACATGCACATTTTTAGTACTGTTTTTTTGGGGGTATCTTTTCATAAAAGCTATCCCCCCGTTCCTATCTTGTCTCTCCTCTTAGTGTGGAGTTGCCATAGAGTGGAGGCCATGATTTGGCTCACTGGTGTTAGAATAAAGTGATAGCACTCATCTTCACTATCCTTGGACTCACGAGACTGCAGGGTGAGAAGGAACTACAAGGTCATCTAGTCCAACCAGCCATTGGAAACAGATGCTAAGTACCAATAGTGTCCCTGAACTTTGAACTCAGTAGCTCCCAGGCAACCTATTTTGGGGGTCCCAAGAAGCTCCCACCTATTTTATTCAGGATTGTTTCTGCTCGCTAGACTGTAAACTCCATGAGGGCAGGGAATTTTTGTTTGTTTGTTTTACTCACTACTGCATCCCTATTGCCTAGAATAGTGCTTGGCACAGGGCAGGTGCTCAATAAATATCTTCTGAATGTATTAATAATTAGTCTCTTTTCCAACCCTTGGGACCTTTCAAAAGAATCTAATCCTTTCCCTCTTCTACATGACAGCCCTCAAATAAGTCAAGATAGCTGTCATGTTCCCTGAGTCTTCTCCCCACCCTGACTTAGCATTTCTAGTTTTTGAACACTGTATGAAGAATACCAGATCCCTCCCCATCTTGGGCTGTTGCGCAAATGTGCTCCAGAATCACACAGGAGCAGGGACCCCAGGGATTTTTCTAGCTAGCCCACATTATCATTTTACAGGCAAGTAAACAGAGGCCCCCGCAGCTGTCACAACTGTGTTAGAAGGAGAGGCCTGGGCTCAGGGTTTTATCCAGTAGGAGATGGGCCAACACCAGAAAGAGCTGAGATAAGCTCCAGGCTGCAGAAACTTTACAGGGAAAATAAACCCCAGATCAATGCATTTCCCACCTTCTTGATACTTCACTATGAGTAGCAGAATTCCAAAACAGGCATCTGCAAAAGCAAACCACTATAGCTTTACATACAATCGGATTCTTTTTTCATTCGACCAGCATCATCGAAGGTCCAGTATGTACTATGAACTGGACTGGGTGCTGGGGATACAACAACGGAAAAAAAGTCTCTATGCATTTGACCCTTATTGTTCAGTGGAGACACCTAAGCAAATAGTTAAACTTCTGCAAAATGGCCACAGTGAAATAGGAGTAAAGTGAGGCAGGGAAGGCTTCCTGGAGGAGAAGGAGCATTTGAGCACAAACAAGAACACACTAGCCTGGGTTGGGTTTGCCACTGGCTTCTGCTTGGACCTGGGGACATCTGTGGAGTGCAGCTGGCAGAAGGGACTGCAGGGTTGGTCTTAACTGGACGAGAGACTCCCAGGGGCTGCTCTTGCTATGTCCATCACCAGTCAGCCCAGGGTTGCCCCAGAAATAGCCAGAATCGGGCTTCTTTTTGAGGGTCCCACTCTTGCTGCTGCTTCCTTGTGAAAGTCTGAGTCAAGCTGTTCTGTTCTGGGGGGTGGAGGTAAGAGGCTGGACTCTCCCCGGCTGTGGAACCAGGGAGGCAGCGTTCCTACCACCACTGCCAGGGCTGCTCTGAGGTAGGATGTGATGTCCCTTCAGGGATGTGATGTCTGTCCAAATGAGCCAGAAAGAGTTGTAGGGACACGTGTTTCTGACACCCTACATCAGCCAGAAGATTCTAGGGATGAGATAATGTTTCTGATAATCACTAGAACATTCCAGGCATGACAGAACCGTTATCTGCCTCCCAAACCGTCAAACATGCAGGTCACACGTCCACTCCTTCCTGCACAGCACACCCCGCCACTGTACTGCGGCTCCTAAGCCTCACACAGTTCTGGAGAAAGAAGGCTGACTAGCTGGGAAACAGGGGAGGCTGCCATCCGATGCGAGAAATGCCCCAGCCTGAGTGCCTCCTGGGAGGGCTTGGATTGGGCAGTGAAGGTGAACTGTACTTCACTGTGTGGCAGGTATTATTAACACCTCCTTTTTGTCAGATGGAGAAACTAAGGCTCAGAGAAACCATGCAACTTGCTTGGAGTTCACAGCCAACCACACCCGAGCTGTGACTGCCAAGGCTTTTGGCACCAAAGCCTGGGCTGCCCTGCTGCCTCTGCAAGCTGACGTAGCAACATTAGATGGACATTAAGTCTTCACAAAGTCTACATCCTCTTAATGTGTCAGCAATGCTCCCGTGATGTTAACGGCCAGGCCAGCTGGCAGGAAAAACAGGCACAACAGGCTCACCTGCTGTGGTCCCACGAATGCTTACTAAATGCCTATGAGGTGCTATGTGCTGTGCTGGGCACTGGGGATGGCATATAAGGTCTCTGCCCTCGTGGTCTCTAGTGGCAGATACAGACAAGTCAACATGCAGTTGCACTGCAGTGAGACAAACGGGTGATGGGACAAGACAGTTGCTGAGCACACTGGAGGTCTAGGATTAGTGGAAAAGGACTTGGGCTCCTACCCAGAGCCAGGCAGTGTGACAGATTCCAGGACTCAAACACGAGCACATAGTTTCTGGCTCAGTGTGGAGAGGGCCACAGTTTGGTAGACAGCACTCACAGCAGCGGAACAGGCCGCGGAGCCCGTGTTATGAGTGTGGGCTGCGGTCAGATCTTCTGGGTTCAAAGATCTTCAGCTCTTCAGAACTGAAGGACCTTGGGTAAATCACTTAATTTCCCTACGTCTCAATTTCCTCATCTACAGCTGGCCATAATAATGGTACCTAGCTCAAAGGATTGTTGGGGTATTAAATGAGTTAAGATGGGAAATATTTGGAAACACAGAAGTATGAGCTATTAATACCTGGTGGAGGATATGATGGTGGAAGGTGAGGGACACTTGGTCCAGACTGGGGGGCAGGGTGCCAGGGAAGGCTCTCTGAGGAGATGCTCAGGTATGTTCTAGGAAGAGGGTGGGTTGTCCTGGCTAGTGAATGGCATGTGCAAAAGCCTCACGGCATCATGGCTGGGGAGCTGGATGTGGTGAGGTGTGGCTCTGACCGAAGTACCAAGTGGGTGCTGGTAGATGAGATTGGTATACGTGCCCCCAGATAGGGGACCAGGGAGGGTCAGGTCACCAGAGGTTGGCCATGACTGGCTAAGTTTTACTTTTATCTTAAAGGGAATGGGGGACCCTTGGAGGCTTTGAAGTTGCAGGGGATAGCACGATAGGCTTTATATTCTGGGACAATCACTCTGTGATGCTGAAGATGGGCAGTGGAGAGGACTGTGGAGATGGGAGGCAGGGAGGCTGGTTAGGAGGCCATGGCAGTAAGGCAGGGAAGGCCGATGGGGCTTGCACTAAGGGAATGGGGACGGATTGAAGAAGACAGAGAAAGACTAGGAGGGTAAATGACAGGACTGTTATATGGGAAAACACCAGCAGCACCAGGAATAAAAGTCTGTGTGAGCCTTAACCATGCATCAGGCCCCGTGCTGAGCACTTTGCATGGATCATTTCCTTATCCAAATTCTTCACACCTCATGGCGGTGGAGGGGCAGGATGGGGAGGAAATGGATGCCTTTACGGGGTGCAGGACAGATGAGACACAACCTGCTAATCTGTCTTTGACAACAATAAGAGAGGAAGGTGATTTCATCAAGGAGTAAGTAATGAGGAGGTGACAAAAGAGCAGACAGAAGGGACCCAAAGAAATCCTGAACCCAAATCGGTGGGTTTAGTAACCAGGGTTTCCAAAGGACGAAGGGATTGGCAGGTGCCCATTTCTAATTGTTTAGGAGCTAAACACCCAAACTCAAACTTGCCTGACAGTCTGTTGTGCACGTGTGTGTGTGTGTGTGTGTGTGTGTGTGTGTGAGAGAGAGAGAGAGAGAGAGAGAGAGAGAGAGAGAGAGAGGCTTTTCACAGACCCACGCTCAGGCATTTGGATGGGAGGAAAGAGCTGTAAGGGAGGGGTCTGGAATGGGTCTGATCTTCCTTATGAATGATCTTGATGTGGGTGTCAGAGAAATGAAATCAACAGATGGTAATAAATTTGTGGGAAACGAGAGAGACAGATTTAAATCCAGGATCACAGGAACCCTTAGACTGCTTCTATGCAAGGGAGGCATATGAACATTAAATAGTTTCTAAAGGATCAGCTCAGTTCTGAACCGTCTCATTCCAAAGGAGGGAGGCAGGGGTGGGGAGGAGCAGGAAGCATCAGAGGGTAATGGGGTGGGGAATGGGGAGCAGAGAGGTCCGCTAGTCATCTTAAACTGTACTGGCTCTTGACAGACAGGGAGTGGGTGGCTGTTTACCTCTCAAACCTAAGCTATTTTCTTCAGTAACATGGTGTAAACTAACTTTCCTCAGGCAAAATCTTCAGCTGCAAGTGGGGAAAAGTCAGTTAATGGTATGCAGCCCACGAGGGAGGCAGAGACTGCCGTTTCTTCATGGGAGACACCCCTTTTCTGGCTGTTCATCATTGTACCTCACCCAGAAGCTTCTCTGTGAACTCATTCATCTTTCCATGAAAAAAAGCAAACCTCTCCTCCCATGCCCTGCCCATGGAAGGGGAAAATGTGGGGTGTCTTTAAAAAAGCCTGAAGGCAATGGAACTCAGCACCACATAAAAGAGTTGACTGGCACTTTAAAGGCAACACCAGCCCCCAGGCCCTTGCATCTCAAACTATGCCAAAGAAGTCAGGTGGAAGGATGGGGTAAAATGCCCTCAAGTTGGGAGAGTCCATTCCAGTCACTGTGAAGGATGTGCCAGACAGATGCCCCTAACACAGACAGACGCAGGAAGCCAAAGACTACAGGGACTGCCACCTCTGCCCCAGACTGCCATTTCTTCAAACCAGAAGAACATTCTGTATGGAGTTTGGTTGCTTCTGTGAGGTTCATCTTTGGAGGTTAGAGGTACCTCCTAAACATGGAACCAAGGCAAGATTTTATATCTGGGCGTGTTTCTACCTGTTTCACTCCCCTGCTCAACCTGTCTGAACAAAACTCTTCCCAGAGCAATGCCTGGCATCTTGCCTTCCAGGGCATCCCGCAGGTTGGTACCAGATGCTGTCAAAGCATCAGCACCTTGCTCATGCTTTCAAAGGAAGAGAAGGCTTTTCAATAGGCAAAGGGGAGTGTGGAAGGGCCTGCATGGTACAGGGCATTCATCTGTCTCTGGGTTGCCTGGACAAGGCAGAAGGATGAGTCAGATGTTTTCCCAAATTCCCTTCCAGCTGCTTTATGACTCTGAGAGAGGCCACAATGCATTATCTTAGCAAAAGTCAGCAAAAAGTCCCGTCTTGGATCTGCACATCATCAAAGACAAGCTCAAGTCAGACACATTTTTGGCACCAGATGGGGCCCGTTCATCCAAGCTTTCTAAATGAAAGGTGACTAACTTTTTCTTGGCTGGCTGGATATGAGGCTGATGCTCAAATTCAGAACCCAGAAGGCCAGTAGGATGGTAAAGTGGACAAACCGTGGCTAATGAGTCAGAATATACATTTTAGTCTCATATATGTTCCTTCCAGCCTTGGACAAGTCACATAACCTGAGTTTCTTCATTTGCAAAAGAGAGATGGTGTCTTCTCTGCCTTCCTCTCTGTGTAAAGAGCAAAAGAATTGTTCTCAGTGAAAATACTTTGTAGGTGTCTATTACCAGGATGAAGGATAGTTATTATGAACATGGCTTGGAAGGTTCAGAATCTTCCCTGAGGACACTTTAGGGGTATGCTTAGCCTTTAGTTTCCATGGATTGATGCCTCAGAGTTACTACCACCACCATTTTGTTTAAAAGGCTTTCCACCCCAAGGGCCGATTTCTATCTTCTCCACTCAGGTTTTATGACAATGGGGACCACAAAGCATTACAATTATTTAGGATGCCGTCTGAGTCACCTTTTATACTTCTGAATTAAACTTAGTGATTTTCATAGCCCACTAGTGCTTAGCACAGTGCCTGATATAACATCGGTGCTTAAAATGTTTGTTAAAAAATGTATAAAGAGCTGCTGCCTGGCTAGTTGAGGATGGTGTAATCCTATGAGAAAGAGGAAGGACAGAGAGTTGATCTTGTTTACCTGTTTTATGAGACGATCTCTGCCACCTTAACCTAAACTGCAAGCATCCCAAGGTCATATCTCCAGTAGGCCTGGAGGGTCTGGGATTGTCTATAAAGGGGACCCATCTGATTCTGAAAAGGTGGGTTGAAAGTGCACGATGAGTCCAGAGTAGCTGGGGTCTGAGGGGACAACTCAGTCAACCTCTCAGCTAGGGTAGAGAGAGACTCCTGAGCACTAGCATCCATTTTGTTTGGGCTGGCAAGGCTTGAAATTATCCTGAGTGCTCTCTTTTGGAAGCTTTAAAAGGTTCTTTGCCTTCCTCAGTATTCAATGCTCAGGCTCAGTTTACCATTTTATGATAGTGACCTACAAGCTCTCTTGGCAGGTGTGATCCCTGTGCCACCAGGACACACACAAACCCATCAGCATTCTTTGAAATTCTGAGCCCAGGGCTTTGCGTTCTGGGTCTGGCTCTCACTTGGCTGGAGTTCAGGAGTGACCTGATCTAGGAGGCGATGATCAGAAAGAATCTCACCCTGGGAGAGGTGGTCAGGAATAAGAAAGTGCAGCTCAGGAAGAGCAGCGATCAGCACGGGGAAGGGAAACCTGCTCAAAACCAGGACAGGAGAGGCTGGTTGTATGTGACATGACTATGGCCAGAAAAGTCCTGGATATCATTGAGGGTTAAAAACAACATCTCTCACTGTGGTTTATGAGAGAAAAGGTGGATGCGTTCTGAGATAACAATGCCCAGATGGGAATCAATGAGCAGGAGCCAACCAGAAGTCCTCATGGTTCTAGCCCCCTTAGGCCAGACCTTCTCTGGGAAGAGCCCCCAGGATTTAAAGTCAGAACCCGGAAGGACATTTTAGGCAGCTAGGACGGTTCTGCCAAGAGGAGGCCAGAAAAAGGTAATTTATCTTTAGTGTTCTTTAAGGGTCTATCGAGTTCCCCTGCCTCTGGGTGGCCGGCCCTGACCATGAAGCCCATGCTGAACCCAGCATGATGCCCAGCCTCTCACTGCTTGATACACACTACTGGGATGACTCAGCTGCAAAAAGGGCTTTTACACAACCATGACAAGTTTGTCTTCATTGTGTGAAAAATTTCCTAGTATAATTCCTGGCACGGAACAGGTAGTCAATACATATTTGTCCATTCTGTTGTTTATCCATTAAAAAAAAAAAATTAACAAAAACATATAGTGCCTGCAATGTGTCAGGCACTGTTTAAAGCCCTTTACAAATGTTAACCTTCCTAACAACCTTATGAAGTAGGTCCTATTAGTGCCCCCATTTTACAGATGGAGAAGCAGAGGCACAAAGAGTTTAGTTAGAAAGTGGTGGAAGCATGATTTGAAGCTATCAACTAAGGCTCTAGAGTCCATTCTTTTTAACACTATATTGCCTCCAAAGAGGAGGTGGGACAATGAGCTTTTGGTGACGGTTGCCTCCGAAGCCCATGGTTTTTTCATTGTGGTACACTATTTCCGTTAATCTAATGCTTTGACTTGAACAATGACTCCCCAGTTCTGTGTTCTGTCCATGTACAAGCCTCAGATGAATGCAAGGTAAGACGTGAGGGGTCTAGCGAGCTGGAAACTACAAGGAATTCAAATCTTTGATAGTAATTTTCAAAGAGTGCTTTCTTGGCTTACAGATAAATCTGGAAATGCCTTTTCACATACTTGTAGATTGGTAAGAGTGTTTGCAATAGTTTTGTTATCAGATATTCGAATTATTTGCTGTTCCCGGCTTTCTCAAGCTTTCTCAACCTTGGAATCCAAGGTTCATTATGTCTTTCAGGTGAAGCATCTGTACTCATGACGGTGGTTATAAGCGTAGATCTGATGTCCATTGACTCTGGTGTTAAATTCTAGTTCTAGCACTGAGTCTGGGAAAGTGGCCTTAGTTTTTTCATGTGAGATATAGAGATAGCATCAATTTAAATGAGATAAAGTTTGTATAATACACGTAGCATCTTGTGCTCATCTTGTGCCTATTAGGTGACCAATCAATAGTGGTGGGTATCTGTGTTAGGAAAGAACCTACCCAAAAGTCAGGTGGGTGGGATGCAGCTCAGATTTCTAATGGGAACTAAGTGGACAAGAGGGAGGAGACAACCCATCCTGCCACTCAGAGCTGGCCAGGGTGCCCTTCTCAAGACCCAGGTGACAATGGGGCTCAGGCCCTTTTTCAAAAGGCACTTGTCTTTTAGGCCAGGCTGTTCCTGTAGACTGTCATTCCATTACAGTGTGTGCTTCCCAGAGAAAAGGTAAGCTTGCAAAAAATTAAATTAATTGAATTGTTATAAAAAGAAACATGGGCATGTTTTAAAATAAAGTCTATCCTTTGAGGATTCTCAGCTTGTTTGCCACTTAGCTTTTTGTATGACCTTGGGAAATTCCCTTTACTTTTTTCTAGATCTGTTTCCTTTCCTGTAAAACAAAGGAGTTGGATTAGGGATCTCCAAGGTCTTTTCTGCAGCTTCTAAAACTTCTATCACTTTTCCTTTTCCAGGATCAGGTACTTAAAGGAGGCCATCATTGCAGAATCAGATGATGAGTCTGGCCACTTCTGAACTGGGTAAATTTGCCAAATCACTTAAGCTCACTGAGCCTTGGCTTTCTCACTTGTTACATAGAAAATAACAAAATCATCTTTAAGACCGTGTGTGAGGTTCAACAGAAGTAACACACCTGAAAATGCTCTTGTAAACATCGACGTTCTGGCCTAACCTTTTTATTCATTGGATTCTAGCTTTATATGGCTCCAATCACCTTGAAATCTCCATATTACAGAAAAGCTCAACACAGAGAATCCCCATCCACCCCCATCTCTGGAGAGAGTCAGCCCCTGAGTGCCAGGGGGTTACTAGGAATGTGTGCTTTCTTTGGGGGAGAGAGGTCCCTGGTTTGCCTTCCACATGGCAGACCGCTTTGCCCCACCCCTCACCCCTGCCCCCTACACACTGCCCCTCCCCTTCTTGGTCCTTCTCTGAAACATCTGGAACGGAAGGAGGCAGACAAGCTTATCACCTGCCTGAAGCCAAATGCCAGTACAAAATGAGGCTCAGGGGCATGGCTCAGGGGACAGATGCAGGGAAACGTGGAGTCAACTACTTCTGAGTCTGATGCTACAGAGAGACATGAGGATGGCTGTGCTGGAGTCTTGAGACTTCTTGGAAATGCAGCTTCTTCAGCAGAACATTCTGACTTGTCAAGAGCAGGGTGCAGTGCCCTGGAGTGTGTACAGGTAGGTGACAAGTGCCATAGTCAATTAGCAGAGTAGCTTCCCATGTCTCAGAGAAACCTGGGTCTGCCAAGGCAGCAGTATGCCTCAGCTGGTTGTGTCCCATGGAGGTACCTGCTGGACCCCCTTCTTTTGGCCTTAGACCCAAGGCCCTCACAGTGCCTTGGTTTCCCTTTCCACCCCCAACAGCGGAGTGCTAAGAAACCTCAGCTGTTTTTTTTTTTTTTTTTTTTTTAAATCAAAAGGACCTGTCTAGACAGGTACCTTACTTTGAAAAACATCCATTCAAACCAGAAAAGGTAACCACTAAAAGCTTACTTTTGTCTGTGACTGAGGAATAGTGCAATCCAGTAAGCAAATCATAATGTGGCAGACTAAAGATCTTGAAAAACCTTCCATGACAAATTTCTTCTTGAATGCATGGTTAAGCTTGCAAAATAAATCTCCAGGGGTCAAAAATGAAAAGGAAACTGAAAATCAAAGAGGTAAGAAGGCTCAGCCTCAAAATGCATAAAGCAAAAATTGAAGGAACTGTAATAAGAGTCATGAACACACGATCACAGTAAGAAATTTCAACACACCTCAATAGCTGATAGATCAAACAGATAAAAATTAATAAGAATAGAGAATAATTGCATAACACAATTAACAAGCTTGATCATATAGACATAATAGTGAATACACATTCTTTTAAAGCATACACAGAAGCAAATCAGTAATATTTAAAAGTTGGATAGTATGACCCAGAACTGGAATTTTGAGCTAGTATGGAGGTTAATTTTTGCCAAGGAGTTGCAGGTCACAAAGGTCCATCTCTGTTCTCTCCTGGATCATATGTGTATAAAAATATTTACAAATAGGGATGGCATCCCAGAAATTGAACCATTGAGGCTGGAAACAATTGCATGTAGAATTGTAGCAGCTGTGGAATTTAATATTTTTTTTTTTTTTTTTTTTTTTTAAGATTTATTTACTTATTTATTTATGTATGTATGTCTCACCCCCACCCTCATTGTTTTTGAGCTCACTGTCTGCTCTCTGTGTGTTCTTCTGTGTCTGCTTGTCTTCTCTTTAGGCAGCACCAGGAACCGATCCTGGGACCTTCCAGAATGGAAAGAGGTGCTCAATCTCTTGCGCCACCTCAGCTCCCTGGTCTGCTGCGTCTCTTATTTTCTCTCTTCTGTGTCTCTATTTGTTGCGCCATCTTGCTGTGCCAGCCAGCACTATTGCAGGGGCCAGGACTCCTGCATGGGCCAGCACTCTGCTCAGGCCAGCTCCCTGTTCGGGCCAGCTTGCTTTTCACCAGGAGGCCTGGGAATTGAACCCTGGAACTCCCATATGGTATATGGGAGCCCAAACGCTTGAGCCACATTCGCTTCCCTTAATGCCTTCTTGTAAATTGGTCTGTGCTCTTAAACTCTGGATATACTTAGCCCTTGACCTGATGCAATGAAGACAACCTGACTATCCCACCCACTTCTTTCTCTCTGGTTTCTCTGCTTCAGTTTAACAAATGACATCTCAATAGAATACTTTGCAAATGTCTTTGCTTTGTTGGGAAGGCATGGAAACATTCTAAGATGCTTTTCCTCTCTATGCAAAGTCATATCTACTAGGGTATACTTCTAGAGCCTAATTCTGACCAGACAGTTCAGAAAGTATCAGATGCTAAAGGTTGTTTTGAAGAAACCTCTCAGCATCCAGAAGGGCTTCCCTCTCGGGATGAAGAACTAAGCATGCTTGTGTTCTGATCCGGAAGTATCCCCATTTTTCTTGTCTAAAGAATGTGGGGGTTCCTGGCCTACGACTCCTTAACCTGGGTCTGAAGTGACTGGTACACACTGCAGAAACCAGGGTCCTGCCTGAGGAGAGAAGAAACCATCGTAGGCTCTAGGTGTTCACAAGCAATCCCAAGTAGGTGCCATTCCCAAGTGTGTCTGCTGCACATACCAGACCCTCTCAACTACTCAATCATGTATGTGGCTAAAGAGAATTAGTCACTTAATGAAAGAGTAACCATGCATAGGTCCTAAGCTTAAAGGTCAACAGATAGTGTTTCCAGGGAAACTAGCAAGTATACAAATACTCCTCCTCTCACCCCCATTCAACTTTGAGGGCCAGGAAGCTCCTGCAGAAGGGGCTGTTAGGATTAAATCGCACAACGACCCCATTCAGTCAGTCATCTTCCAGGCCCAACTCTTGGCCTAATTAGGTGACAGTTTCATCTCTGAATGTCTTTTCAAATGTGGTTAAGCAACCCTGCAGATATCCAGATGGTCTAGATACTCTCTGGGATTCAGGTTCTGAAAGACAACCTCTCCTGGAGACATTTTTTGAGACTGGCCAGTATAGGTTGATGCCCACTACAGCTCTAGAGTGGCCCCCTTGGTGCTCCTGGCACCGGCTCTCTTCCATCTCAGGAACCTCTCAGCTCAGGCCATTGACTCAGTCACCCGACTGGAGACTGCTACTCCAGGAAGCTTTCCAGCAGAAAGGACGAGGATGGTTGTTCCCCAGCACTGGCATGAAGACAGCAGCGACCAGCCTTGCTTGGCTTTACCGTTTCATCCTCAGCAGGGCAGGGTTGGACAAAAGGTCAAGGGTTTTGCTGGGCAGGAATGAGGCTGACTGTGGCTTCCCTTTGGCCCTGCCCACACCCTGCAAGTTGTCCTCTTTCTCACATTTTAGGGTCTTCTCGTGACACCCAGGCCTTTCTGATGGTTACCAAGAGGACAAAGGCAGCAAACAATGTTTTTAAACTTCTTTCATACCCACTTCTCTTCGTCAGGAACCTGCTGTGAGCTGGCCCTGACTGAATACTGTTGAATTAATTCCCCTTCTCTCTGCCACCACCCTGGATTCCAAACCCCACTTACTCTGGGAAGGCACCCAAGTTTGATCTTATCTGTGTGTTTCAGCTTCCTCACAAGACATCCTGAACTAGTTTAGTTGTCTCTTTAAGTTATAAGTAATTGTCCTAATAAAGATCACCTAAGGCTTTGGAAAACCCATTCATGAGGTGAAAGATGAAGCCCAGTCTAGGCTTGGAATGGACCTGGAGGACAGAGTGGCTCACGGGAACCTACTTCTGGAGAAGGGTGGGCAGTTCTGCACCCAGGGTGAAGGACAGGGTACTCCTCCAACTGTGTCCCCCTCGGCATTTGTCTCCCCAGCCCCAGAGGGAGAGAGTGAGCCCAAGACAGGGAGCCCATCGCAAGTCTGAAGGATCCAGGAGCAGGATAACAGGCAGGGGCCTGGAGGTAGGGATCTGGTTAAGGCCCAGCAGCTTGAAAGATCCAGACACCAGGCAGGTAGATGTTGACTGGACAGAAAGATGGTGCAAATGTGGATCGGGGCAAAGGAAGGCTGAAGCCTAGCAATAAACTCTGAAGAATCAGGCAGTGGCACTGATCAGACAGGCATTGAGAGCCAGGAGGGTCACAGGACTTGAAAAGGCCATGCTAGGAAGGTGGGACAATGGTAGGGGTGGGGAGGGCCAAGTAGGCTGGGAGACCTGAGGGTGCCTCTTTCTCCAGGGTGGGCAGGAGCTAGGTCCCCCGTGGGCCTGGCCCATCAGCTGCAGGGGGCAGTCTTGAGAGGAGGGCCAGGTTGGAAGGGAACTTTATAAGGGGGAGGTAGACCACCTGACATCTCCCTGGAATTCCATATCATCTTCAAGAGAGGTAGCCTGCAGAGGTGCAAAGACTAGACAAATAGTGGTAACAGGCTGCTTGGGGGCCCTCACTCATCCCCCTCTACAGTCCTTCTCAACACCCCCCTTAGATCCCTACAAAAGTAAAGCAAACTGTGATGGCCTTGACCTGCTCTCTCCTGTTCCTCCCCACCCCCACCTCCTTCATGGTAAGCAAACACAGCACAATTAGATCATGGCCCTCTGCTACAATGCCTCAAGTTGACAAAATAAAAGTAAAATAAAGTAGAATAAAATGGAGAGAAACCCAGCTAAAAGCCACAACAGAAACAGTCCCAGGCTGCTAGGATATCCCTATCAGACTTCCCCCATCTGTTCTGCTCTACCGGGGCCTCCTAGCTGAGCCCTGCTGTCAGGGGAGAGCCCCTGGCCCCTCACAATCTGTCATCTTTGACACCTCTTGGATCTTGTTTCTTCTGGAGCTGCCAGGGGCCAGAGAGCTAACTGCCTGCCTGTGGGCAGAGGGCCAGGTATGCCATCAGCATCTGAGTGGGGGGTAGGGTGGGGGTGAGGGGTGGAGGAAAGGCTTTCTGGGTTGTTGGGCGTCCGGCTGAGTCTCAATTTCTCTGCACATCCCTCCTCCCTTGGGCTGCCATCCCATTTCCTGCCATCTGTGATGGGCCTCTGGGGAGGCCCTCTCTCCTTTCTTCCTTGCTAATCACTATGTACGGACACTGGGTATATGCTGGTCTCTCTGCTTCTGGCAACTGTGTGGATATCCCTTGGGCTGATCTGAGTTCCTCTTTGTGTTGCTAAGGGAGGATGTTTTTCCTTCACCCAACTGCTGCTTCTTCTCTAGGGCAGGTGGCTTCTCTGCCCAGAGAGCTGGATGCTCAGCAAACAAGGCGGAGGAAGGGTTGATGAGAAAATATGAGGCAGTATCCATAGATCAGTGCTTTACCTGCTAGGGGTGCCCCCAGCTTTGACCCATGGCGTGAGCCACCTGTTTCCCACCAGGGCCTGTGTGGGCCGGTGGTGAAGAACAGTGGGTATGGAGCTGGGCAGATCTAGGGCTGAGTCCTGGTTCTATCACCACTGGCTGTGTCGCTGACCCCCTCTGGGCTTCCGTGTCCCCAACTGGAAAAGGAGCCAGTTGGGCTAGATGATTTCTCACCCTGTCCTAACACTCCAGGAGTCTGGGATGATTCTGTTGAGCCACCAGTTGCATTTTTTCTGGCTGTTTCTCTATTCTCTAATCTAGATCCTGAAGTGACTGGGAGATGGTAGAAGTCAGTTGTGCTTTACTCTGCACCTGGTAGAGTAAAGTGTGCTGACTTGGGCACTGAGATGATCCATAGGCTCTGACCCCAGGACCTGGTCTCATTAGTATTGTGTCCTGACTAGCTGAGCAAACCAGGCAGCTGGGAGGGGAGGAGGCTAGCCAGTTCCAATTTGAGTTAAATGCTTTGTTTCTCCAGTTTCCTCAGTCAGGATAAAAGCAAGCACTCAAAACACTCCTCCATTCATTCTCATTCATTCATTCAACCCTTAATAAGGCAGTAGAACATCATAAAGAGTCATTGCAATTACCTCTATTTGGTTTCTAATCTTGGCTCTGTCACTTAATAGCTAGGCAATGCCAGGTGAGTTACCCAGCTTCTTTAGGTCTAGGTTTCAACATCTCTAATATGGAGAAAATATGGCACCTTCTGCACAGACAGTACATATAAAGCATTTAGCACTGGTAAAGTGCTCAATAAAATGGTTGTCGTTGCTATCATTAAGTTGAATAAGTTGCTAATGGTTTCATGGGAAGACAGAATAAGCAGATAACTGCCCACTGCTCAAAGTATACACACATCCCAGCAAAAGATGTACTCTTTGACTCTAAAGGACAAGAAGATACCTTCAACAGGGGCTTGCCGTTCAGCTATTTGGTACAAATTCATCCTCCCTAAAAAATGTGAAGGTTGTTCATTGACATTTGAAATGGATTCTCAAATCTTTGAGTCACTTAAAAAATCTGGTCTTGAATTGTGTTTCCCAGGCTCAGGAGTGAGGGCTGTCATTTTGGAAGGTGGAGGCTCAGCTGCATGGCTCTTGGAAGGAGGTAGAATGAGGTGGCTAGATCTCTGCTCTCTCAGAATGATTCTCTGAATCCCTTTCAAGCCTCTCCCTTCCCACATTTCCCAGCCCCTGAACCCCACATGCTGAGGGCAAAGCAACATCTAATTTGCCTGTTTCTGGCAGTTCCCATCCTTGCCCAAGCTTGTCCCTGCCACCACTCATACCCCAGAAGCCCTGACCTCCCTGGTCTGCCTGCCCCCTCCGGATGCTGCAGAACCTGCTGCCTGCAGATGCCGATTTATTGCTTCTCATTAGCCAGACTTCTGACAGCCTCTGAGCACACCAGCCCACACGGGTCCATGCACCAGCTCTGAAAGGTCAGGCCCCGGGAGAGGAAGCCGGCCTGAGGCCTCCCAAGCCAGGCCTGCCACAGAAACCCCTCGTGTGTGCCATCAGACAGCACAGGGGCTCGTTTATTTTGTTTTAATTTGACAGCCTGAAAGTTTCACTTTGCTTTTACTGAACACACTTAGATGCTCCGGCCTTCCCTCTGCCATACATGATGGCCCCAAAGTGCCCACAGATGACCTCTCCCTTCCCCAACTCCTGTCCAAGGATGGCTGACCATGCACTTGGCATAGGAGGGCACAGAAACAGGAAGGAATAGGAGGCCTGGGCCCTAGGCCTGATTCTACCAGTGCTTGCCAGGGCGACCTTGAGCAAATTACTTAATCTCTCTGGGCCTCAGCTTGCTTATCCTAGACAGGAATAACAGTTGCCCTAAAGATGCTTTGTGATAACTGTGAGGTTAAATGAGATGAAATTTTGAAAGAGAATATTTTTTAAAAAGTATATTAAAAATAGTTCTGAAGATAAATTACTTCACGTGTTAGTCTCATCTATTCCCCACAGGCTGGAAACGCCACGGCTCTCTTGAGCATGAACAGCTTGTCTTACAGGCTTTAGCATCTCCCCTTCCTCCAGTCCTGGGCTTGGGCAGACTAGAGGTTCTCATCACAGCCCAACTGATAGGGTCACAGAGGGAGGGCTTGGGGGTGGAGCGGGCAGTTGAGTGAGAATGTGGCTGAGCTGCAGGCATCGTGCCCAGGGACAAGAGGCAGCCAGGATCCTGGATGTTGCCCAGAGCCCACAGCTCGGAGCAGATCTGGGAAGGGGACTTCTGGGTGGGAAGAGGGGTCTCCATTGCCCTCTTCTGATTATAAGTGGAAAACAATGCTGTCTCCAGACCTACAAAGCTGGCCATTCTCCTCTCCTCTGGCTGAGTGGGGCAGGGGGTGGGGATGGGGGTGGGGGTGGCGTGGCTGATGCATCAGGGACTTGCTCCAGAGCCTGAGTACCTCCCTGCAGGGGAAGCCTCCAGGCCACAACCACAACCTCCCTGTTCCTTGAGGCTGACTCAGAGTCACCCTCTAGTAATAATAACAGTCACCCTCCATCTAATAACAGTCACATGTGCATAGCACATTACAGTTTGGAGAGCACTTTCACATTCTTCATCTCACTTGATTCTTGACCTCCTATGAAGAAGACAGGACAGATGTTCTTATTTGCCCCTAATAGGCAAACTAGGCACTGGATTGTTAAGGGGTCTAAGATCACACAGCTGACACTCGCACATGGGTCCTCTGACCCAAACTACTATGACAGAGAGCCAATACCTCTATCTTCTATTGGTGCAGTCAACAACAGTTCCAACTGGCTCATATCCCAGAACCTAATGAGGGAGCAGGGTCCATGCTGCTAACATGATGTCCTGAGGGGGCCTTGGCATAAAGCGTAGTTCAATTCCTGGAAGTCCAAGGTATGTCCAAGCAGCTAGTGGTAAGGCCAGGGGTCCTTTCCACCATAAGGAGGGAATCTTCTTTCTCCTTCTAACCATCCACTCAGATAGTAATTGTCTGGAAAGTTTGAGGGCTGAACAGACCCACAAATCCAGTGCTTGAGCGGTCTGGAAGACCTTCTACTGGGGCTCAACATTGCCATCAGGGCTGACAAGGGGCTCGCAGGGAAGCTCCTGGAAGCATCAACACAGGGCTGATCACTGCATCTCTGATGGGCCAGCTTGGGGTCCCTGAAAGCTGAGGATGGCATCCCCCAGCTTCCAGAGAGCATGCTCCATACCTGCCGACGGCTCATTTCCTGCCTTCCTTGTTCCCATCCCCTTGAAAGGATTGCTTGCTAATATCTAATGCCATTTTCAGGGTGACTTCTAAGAGTTTCACATACATGCTCCAGAGCAAATTTCTCGATTTTCAAAGGAGTAAGGAAATATACCAATTGGGAAAAACCAATAAAGGTAGGTTCCTTTTGGGAAGGAACAGAAAACTCTAGCGGAACAAAGACATTTTGCAGAGCAAGTTCAGAAAGTCTCCTTCCTGACAGGTTAGGCTGTCAGTCCATTAGGAAGAGAGTAGCTGGAGGACGTGGGTTTGACTCCTGGCTCACTCGGCTACTTGCCAGCTGTGAGACCTTCCTGTGCCTCTCAGTGGGTGTACTTCTCTTCCTGGGGGAGTGGGATTTCAAGGAGGTTGTGTCTGGGAATGGTGGTGCTAGACACACAGGCCTCGAATGGGTGTTGCTTTAGCCTCTCTTGATGCTAACCTTGCATCCCACACTCGGGGATGGGTGGGCTTCTTACTAAGCCCACAACAGCAACTACCATCACTCCAAAACTATGCTGAACTGGATCGGTAAGAGCGAGCGGCAACCCGCCGTGTCTCCACCCGGGAGGGGGGTGGGGATGCCTCCCACACCGTGGACTTTTCTGCTGCTGGTGTGTGGACACCCACCTCTCCCCAGGACCCTTGGTACCAAGGAGGACCTTCCTCCCTGAGAGCATTCATCAGAATGTTCTGTTACAGTTATTTCTCTTCTCAGGGGGTCTGCAATAGCCAACCTATAAATTACAGCTACTTCCTCTCGTCTGGTTAGTGTTAGCAGGACAGAAACAGTGATCCCTCTGTTATCTGTGACAAGTTTTCTTATCCGTTGACCAAAGTGACAGTGGGAAGAAGAAGGCTGATGAAAAGGGAGCTACATAAGCACCCAGGAGAAGCTTTTAGGAAGCGAGCCGAGCCTGCGCCTGCCGGAGCCCTAACCACTAGGCTTTCTGGTGCTGATGTGAATGGAGTGCCGACCTGTCCCCACGGCTTGTCTCCAAGTCAAGCCAGGTGAGCTGTGCAGGACACAGGATCAGAAGATGCAGCTTGCCTGCTTGCTAGATGTGTGAAACCAGGTGAGTCACCTGACCTCCCTGCACCTCAGTTTTCATATCAGTAAGAGAGGCAAACGATAGTATCTAGCTCATAGGGTCCCTGTGAGGGCCAGGTGAATCAATATGCTATAGAAATGAGGAGGAATGGGGATATGTGATTCTGCATCCCCCCACCTCCGACTCATCTCCTGCCCCTGCTTCCCTGACCCACCCTGAGCCTGTGCAGTGTATTTTAGCATCTGTGCTACACAAGCTTCATTTTGTTGTTGGCTCTCCATTTATTTCTCCCTGTCTACCTCTTTTCCTAACCGTTTGTTTCATCCCTGTCCCTTCCTCCCCTCCACAACTCCCGAGTAGTGCTTTATCTCCAGTGAGCTTAATGCTTTGCTGATAAGACCAACTAATCCTCTGCTGCTATTCTTCTGCAGGAGATGGAGACTATTAGAGGCAAAAGGGTTAGGCCATCTCCCCTTCAAGGGCACTCAGGACTTTAACAAGGGAATTAGATCCTGCTTTCCCATCTGATGCTCTGGATTGGGGGGGGGGGGTCCCCAATGTTACTCATAAAGAGCAGCTCTAGCTACTTCCACATCATGAATGCCCTGAGTAGAGGTGTGATGGGAATGGGGGGAGGGGGCAGGCTTAGGTGCTCATCAGGCTCCCTGGACAGAAGGGTCGATCTGGTCCTCAAGAGTGAACTGCCCAAAGGAGGGCCCTCTGGTGAATGGGGGACACACTCACAGCCACTATGGGCATGTAGGTAGCCGATGACTGGTAACACGAGGGGGAAATGACTCTACGGGGCAAAGCATTTCAGCAATAGCTAAAGCCACCACCTCCACAAGTTCTGGGATTCAGGCCACGAGTTAGCAATGCTGAGGGAACAGTGCTATGATAAGATTTCTGTGTCCCATCTCCTTGGGCAGACACTGAATGTCACTTTACAGCAGGTGATGTGAGACGGAGGCTTCAGTGCTGCTGAACACCTCTCCCTGTGTATAGAACAGTGCAGGGAGACAGAGGAAGTGACAGACATAAGCCCTGTGCTGAGGACTAGACAATCGGATGGGGGAATGAAGGACAAAATAACGTCAAAGCACAGCAGAGTTAAACTGTATACATTAGTCTAAGTGGCTGCTGGATGGTTTAGAGTTCAAGAGTTTTGTGGGAATACCTTTAGGTTTAATATAGAAAGCTAATTTTGAAGCGAGACAAGATTTGTTGAAGAGGACACAGACTATATGAGGTCAGAAAAATGGCTCATTTATTTATTCATTTATCAAATATTTATTGAACATGTGCTATGGGCCAAGCAAGCATTGCAGACAGAACAGAGAACAAAATGTGTACAATATCCACTTTCATGGAGCTTTTCTTCTCTAGTGGACAGGTCAGATGTTAAATGAACATGTGATTATATTCTTACAAACTGTACTAGGAAAAGAACAGGTCCCATGAAAGAGAAGAACAGGGGAAACCTACTTTATACTGTGAAATCAGGGGTGAGCTCTCTGAGGGGAGACCTGAATAAGGAATAGGAATTAGCTAGAAAACAATGGGCAAGAAGACCATTTCAGACACAGAGAGCAGCATCTGGGAAGGCTCTGAGCTGGAATAAAGTTGGATGCCTTTGAAGAACTGGAAGAAACTGATGTGGCTTAAGAGCAGATGAGAGGGTGGTAAGAGATTTTCAACTTTTTATACCAATTGCAATGGAAACTCATTAAAGGCTTTAAGCAGGAAAGTAGTAACATTTATGTTTTAAAATATCACACTGACCATTGTGTTGGAAATAGATTGGGGGTATGTGTGCAGGAGAGGGAGAAAGGCAAGAATGGAGGTGGCAAGTTCAGTTAGAAGGCATCTGCAGAGCAAGTGGTAGTTGATGGTGACATGTCCTAATATGGTTGCAGTGGACAAAGAGAGGGGTGGCTTGTTTAAAGATATATGTTGGAGATGGACTCAGTAAGAAGTGACGATGGATTGGAATTGTGGGGAAGTATCCAAGATGACACATAGATATTTCAGCTGAGCAACTCCGGGATGGGAGGTGCTATTTATTAAGATGGCGAAGAGTGGCAGAGGTTCTGATTTCAGAGTGGTGGCTGTAGTGGAGATCAAGAGCTCAGATTTGGGTATACTAAGCTTGAGAAGTCTTTCAGATGGCCAAATGCAAATTGTACGAGGACACACATACATGGCCTGGAGGTGCCACAGACTGCATATCACAGAGAACATCAACTGCCATGGGGATGGATGAATTTGCCTAGGGAGGATATGGAATGAGATGAGAAATGTCCCAATGAGCTGTATTTTGAGATAAGACAGAGACAGAGCAACAGCTGTAGAAACAGCAGAAAAGCCCCCAAATGGGAGTGATTCAAGACATAGGAAGCTGTCACCTAGGTGGAATGTTGCTGAAAAGATGAGTGTCTCTCTAAAGTGTGCTGGATTTGGCAACATGACAATCACAGACGAACTTAGCAAAAGCAGTTCTGGAATTGACAGAAACCGACAGAGGTAAGTGAGTAGAGCCAAGTCCTCAATAGCCTTGGTTCTGAAGAAGTGGAGGGATGGGCAGGAGCTGTCTCCTGAAGAAGACGACTGATCTGTGACCTACTAAAGTTCTGTCCAAGCCCAGGGTTCTTCAAATTGGCAGTTGAAGTGGTATCCATACTATCAGCCCTGAGCGAGTTCTCTTACAGCTCTAGAAGACAATGCACATGGACTCAGAGGGTGAGAAGGGACGTTTAGCCATTGCCAGCTCTCCCTCTGCCCTTGGCTTCACCTCATTCACCCCTGGCATATGAGTGCCATTCCCTGTTTAAACCCCACGCAGGATACTCTTGGGTGCTGTGCTCCTGCGTTATTAAGTGCTCCATCCTAGAGGCTCAATGCCTCCACTGAAAAGTTGCTGCCCATCCAAGAGGTATAAAGAAGGTATGAAGAGTCTTTTGATGCCCTCTGTCTGGCTAGGACTTGATTGCAACCCTCTCTTTTCCACACTGTATTATCCTAAATCTTCCCCAGCAGACCTCAACCAAACTTCCAGACCTCATCTCCCACTCTTCTGCTACTTGAATACTCCTCTTCAGCCTACGTATGCCCCCTCAACACACCTTCGATTTCTTACCTCCATGTCTTTGTATTTTTCTCCCTCTGGATTTGGTCCTTCCTCCTTGCCTACCTGAATCTTATCCATTCCTGAGAATGCAGCTGGAGTGCCCCCCCTCTAAAACCTTGCCTGGGCTTGCATCCATCTCTCACCTTTCTCCTATACTGCTTGGGAGCACTAGTTTTCTCTGCATGAGTCTACACCTCCTACCTTGAGGAGCAGCGAGGATGCCTACATATCCCTTTGTTTTCCTTGCTGGAAGAAGGCACTTGGTAAATATTTGTTTATTGACTGGTTGATTGAGAAAAGCCAGCGGCCCTTTCTCCCTGAAGAATGAAGACTTGCAGCAGCCTCTTCAGGGCTGCATTAGCAGTACTCGCTGGGGCCCAATGAAAAATAAAAAGCCACTGAAAGTATTTACCAGCCTGGCTTCTATAGAATCGTTTGAGGAAGTTTAAGTCACTTGTGTTCAAGTTCAAATTAAGCTCTGGTCATTGTGGCCACCAATTATTTCAAATTCCCTTTTAGAAGCCTAACCCTTCTTAGAAATGTTGAAAATCTGAAACACAAAAGCTCATGTTTTCTTTTAATGCTGTGGATAGAGGTTTCTTGCCATTTTACATTATGGATTTCTTCTGGCACAATTCCTTTTAAAATGTTGAAAAGGCATCTTTTCACCCAAACTGTCAACATATCATGCTTCATGTACTAGGAACATTGCACAGGGGTAAAAATTCAGCCTGTGGTGTTTTTTCCACTCAAGGAACTGGCTAAAGCAGACATAGTAACTAATAGACTGCAGCAACTTTCATGCAATATGAGTTCCCATTAAAAAGTTTACTCTGGCAAAGTTTTCAGGGCATAAACATTTTGTGGAAATTGGTTCAATCAAATCTGGGCTCCAAAAGCAGCCTTAAGCACATAGCAATTATAGCAACCATGAAGAAACAGGTAGACTCCAGACACAGGTCTATAATAATAATCTTGGGAAATATTTTTGCTCCCCAGCCAAGAATCGAAACATGCTGAAAGTGGCAGTTTGAGAACAAAAGTACTTTCTAAATCCCAAAGGCAAGAATTCAGTGGGGGAAGGGTCAGTGTCCCCCAGAACCATCACTGATTAATATCCATTAGAGCCGGTTCTGAAACACCCTCCCATTAAGTGAAGGAAGTTCAACCAGCATGTCGGTTTGTACCTCAGCTTGGCTTCTCTTTTATGGAAAAGATTATTGATTTATTTTTGATTCACTGATTTACAAGAGATGTGAGGCAAAAGAGAGCCTGGGCTGTATATTCTTGGGATAAGCCAGGCTGCTTCTGCTCACTGTCCCCTGGCCTCCTCTACAACGGCCGCAGGCTGCTGGGTAGAGCTGTCTCTTGTCCTCAACCCTCCCACTAGGCTGCACACAGCCATTAGGGTGAGGCCAGGGGCACAAGGGGGAGGGCCGTTGTCCTGTGGATTTTCCTGATTGGACTGGAAATAAAGGGTTTCTAAAAACACAGTTTTAAGAGACATAAAATATAATCATTCTTCTGAGGATGTGTCTGTTTTTAAATGGCATGATTCACCCAAAATAATACTTCCCCATTTTCTCACATCCAGTTGCCTTCCAGAGAGATGAGAATACAGAGAACAGAGGAAACTGGGCTCTCACACTTCACTAGGAATGCACTTTCTCCAGAAGTAAGCTTTTATGCTTAAAGAGAAAAGTGCAAATTCTTTTTTGGGGGGCAGGGGGAGGACGACCTGCCAAAATTCCTTACAGCGCCTATGACTAGAGTTAATTTACATGTTCTCAGAGCACACTAAGAAGCCTGCAAATTGCTGCTAAAAAGTGGTTTGACCTTTAAAAACGGGACTCCCCCACCCATATCCATATTAAATAGGTGAACTTTGGGAGTTCCATTGTTTCAGATTAAGAAATGAAATGAGGCTGAAATTCCAGAAAAGGGTTTCCCTATAGGCTAAGCTGTTCTAGACCTACATTGTAGAAGGTGGCAGGATGCAGGCTCCAAACCTTTTAACCATTGTAGCTGCCAACTGTCTAGTTCTGAAAGGAGGCAGGTGAAGAGTTATGAACATTTAGTAAGAAGAAGAAGTCTGGACGCGTCGGCCCCTGGCGGTGGAGGAGCCCGGCAAACGTGGGTCTCAAGCGCAGCCGCCAAGTCCGGCGCGCACCGAGCGGAGCTGCTGAAAGAAGTTGGAGAGCTCCCAGCTCGCAGCCTGGATTCGGCGGTGGGCGCAGGGGAATCCCTTCCAGCGCCACAATTAGGAAAGTTTTGAAGAGTAAGTTAAAAGACCCTAGACAGACAACAGACCTTTCTTTTTCTTGAGCATAAGAAACATTGCGCGGCGCGTCAGCAGGAGGCTGCTCGCCCAGGGATGTCAGCTCTGCACCGCAAGACGCGCCTAGCGCCTTCCCGCTCCCCACCGCCCCAGAACTTGTCCAGAGGGTACCGAACCAGAGAGGCAGCTCCGTCCCGTCTGTGGTCCCGGAAGGAAAAGGCTCCCAGGCTCCCAGGCTCCCTGGTCTCCGGGACGGGGATCGAATTCAGCAGTAAAGGCTCAGGGGAGGAACCACCAACTCCCACTCGGACGCCCGGGACCTTCTTCTCCAAGCTCGCTCGGGTTTCTCCAAAGGACGCGTGGCACAGCCCACGCGCCCCAGCACTCCTCTCTATACGCGTCTCCCCAAACTCCTCCCGGGGAGCCCCACGAAGCACAGAGGGCGCCCTGAAACTTTCAGGGCACTCGCCAGTCACCCCCAACTCCGCCTCTCGAACCCCCCTTATCGCGTCCTTCCCTCCCGGCGCTGTTCTGCTCGCGTTTATGGAGAGTCAGAAGCAAACCACGAGAAACTGCCTTAGCGAGGAGCCTCCCTACACCCGCCCTGTCACTGAAACAAAAGCGCAGGGAGGAGGGAGGTAGGAGAGGAGGCGGGAGGAAGGTTTAGAAAGAGGATGGGGACAGTGGTACGAAGGAGCAGAGGGGGGTGAGGAAGGGGTTGGGAGCAGAGACTGGGGCTGGGGACCCCGATTCGGCTCCTCGCGGCCGGTCGCTTACATGCCCAGGTCGCTGTAGGTGTTGAAGAACTCCATCTGGTTGCACGCCTGGATCCAGCCCACCACCCAGGTCTCGTGGCGGGGGATGGGGGGCATGACCACGCGGGCCGAGGCTTTGAAGTAAGGGGTCTTATAGCGCAGGACGATGGGCGAGGTCTCCTCGATGCGCGTGGGGCACTGGTCGATGGTGGCGCACACATCGTACACCACGATGTTTTCGCGCCGGATCCGCGCCTTGCAGGTGATGCTTTGGATACAGCCCATCCTGCTGCCCGGCGCCGGCGCGGCGCGGGGCAGCGCGGGGGCCCGCGCGGGCAGCCGGGGGCGTCCGTCACGCCGGCATGGCGACGCGCCGCTTGCTCCCGGTCCGGCTCAGCTCGCGCCGAGGAGAGGGGAGCGGCCGCCGGGCATCCTCCAGGGAAGCCCCCTCCTCTGGCAGCGGCGCGGGGTCCCCGCTGCCCCGACGCCCGCCAGCCCCCGCCCACGCCCGCCCCCTCTCTCCCGCAGGGCGCGCGGAGCGTGCGCTCCTAGGAGGCGGCGGGCGCCCCCGCCAGCTCCAGCGCCCGCGCGGAGGGCAGGGAGGGGTGCGGCGCTGGGAGGAGTGGTGCCCACCCCGGGCCGGAGCCCCCCGCCCCTCGCCAGAGAAGAGGCGGCGGCGGCGGCATGGAGCCGGGGGAGGGCAGCGGATGCGGCGGCAGCGCCGGGTCTGTCTGCCTCCGCGGTGGCAGCAGCAGCAGCAGCCACCGCCGTCGCCGCCGCCTTCGCTGCATGAACCTCTGCACCACGGCTGCCCCCCGCGTGCAGCGCACCCAGCGGCGGGCGAGCGGGCGGCCCGAGCGCCGGGCGGAGGCGGCGGTGGCGGCGGGGATCCGCACTCTCGCCGGCCCCGCCCAGCAGCTGGGCAGGGCCGACCCTCCTGGGCCCAGTCGCCCGGGCTGGGGGGCGCCAGAGGGCTGTGGCCAGGGATGGAGGGGCTCACGGGCTGGGGCAGCTTGGGATGTACTCCGCGGAGGAAGCTGGCGGTACGCCATGAGTTTTGTCCCTCTCCGGCTGCCGTCCGGGCGTGGGGGGGAAGGAGTAAGTGTGGGGGTGTTTAAAGGGCCGCTAGAGCCCGGGTGGGGCCTGGCACGTGGGCCGGATGCCGGGCCGCGGTAGGTGGCGCCCCATAGGGGGCGGTTACCTGGCGTGGCTGGGGCCGGGAAGGGCGCAGCTGTCCAGAGGCTGGCCCAGTAGTAGAGGCTGGGACAGTGAGTGTTTGGGGCGGCGGAAAGGTTAGAGGAGCGGTTTTATTTGCGATTGTTGCGTTGTTTATAATGTAACTTGCTATACTACAGCTAGGCTTGAGCTCTCCTCGTATCCCTTAGTATCTGCCTAGGTCTTAGTATCTACCCCTTGAAGAAGGCAGAAGTCAGGGCTCCAGCAGATTTACTAAATGCAGTGAATTTTCTTTACACCACTACATACATACATACCCTCACGCGCGCGCGCACACGCACACACACCCCTCTCTTTCCACCAAAGAACACCCCCCGTGCCCAAACACCAAAATGCCAGTTGAAGCACATGCTCAGCTTTTACTCATCTCCTGCCATCCAAATCTCTCCCTTCTTAGAAAACGCTCCTTCAACGGAACACACATGGAGAATTAGAACAGTGGTGGACTTAACGCTGGCTTGAAAACACCGCATTTTGAATGTTGCTGTATCTTGAGACAGGTTGTGCCTAGCACGGCCATCTAGTTGGATTAAAATGCTCAGCAGCCTTCATGAACATTCTTAACTAAGCCTTCTTAACTAAGAAGTGGCCTGCTGAGTCTAGGGGAGCTTCAGAAACAGGCAAGATTTAAATAGTAAATGCTTAGTACAAGTCTAAGATGGCCATTTGTAATAATCCATCTACCCAACAGACTGTGAAAGCCTGGACCATTCTTGTCTCTGCTTCTCCAGAGCTCTGCACAGGGACTGGCACATAGTGGCTGCCTAACAGATGGCTGCCCAACAGTTGTCTAAGAATGAATGAACAAAAAATAGCATCACTGCAATTCTCCTGTGCAAACTACCACTACAGATATTGGACATTTTGTATACAGTATGACCAATGCTATGTGTCTGAAGTGTGCTCTAATGTACCAAACAGAAAAAAAAATTAGCAAGTTGGTATCTTTTTACATCTATATTTTCAAAACCAATAGCTTCTTTTAAAGTATTTCTTCCATGATCACTGAATATTTGCTGGATCTAGTGCCCAACTGTGAAATACTCTGACTTTAACAGGCTGTAGGAGGCTGCCTAAAGTTAATCTAGTTAGGACAGAGGTGATGAGTAATTTAAATTCAGTTGAGATCTGAAAGCACTCTCATCCTTGTTTTAACTTTTTCTGACACCCTGACTCACATTGTAGTTAAACAAAAAGCAGTTTTTGCCCTTTGATGACATGCCTCTCTCATTTTATCTGTAGCTGCAGACCTCAATCCCAGGTCTGTTCATTCAGCAAACGCTGAGGAGTGACTGCCAGGTGACAAGCATTGTGCTAGGTACTAGGGATTCAAAGATCTTGGAAAAGATAATCCTGTTAAGTTGTTCCAGTAAACGGTGATGCTTTAATAGGGATGTGTATCCAGTGGCATGGGAGCCCAGATAGGAGAACCACTGAGAGATTTACACAGGACCCTTTACACAAGGAGTGACATTTCAATTGGATTCTGAAGGACTGATAGAAGCTTGCCAAGAAGAGACAGGTGAAAGGACAGCAAAGGATGGAAGTAGGGCAAATGTGAAATACATAGAGGTATGGAGGAATACAGCATGTTCAGGGGATAAACAATTCACAGTCAAGGCGTTTCACAAAGTGTTATCTGTAGACAATGGACATCAGAATCATTGGCCAGGAACCGGTTGTTAATAAGACCATGTCTTGATCTTCAGTGGAAGCCAGAGAAGGATAGATTGGCATTTTGAGAAAAACTACTTTGTATCAATGTAGAGGATGGAGGAAGGACAGTTGGGAGGTAGGGCGTGAGGATATTGCATTGGCAGACAGAACTAGGGCAGTGGACAGTGCCATGGGACTGGAGAGGCTTAGCTGCATTTTAGTCATTTAGGAGGTGAAATTGATTGTAGATGATAACTGATTAGATGTGAAAGTGAGAGTCTAGGCCAACTCTGTGTGTCCTGGCTTCAGTGATTAAGTACCTGTGGTCCTAATAGTTCAAAGCAAGGGAAGAGAAATGGAAGTAGGTTGGGGTGGTAGGTTAGGGCATGGTAAGTTCAAGGTACTTGGAGGGTTTTTTGGAGAGGGGCCTGTTTTAGTTTGCTAAAGGATGCCAATGCAATATACCATAAATAGGTTGGCTTTTATAATAGAGATTTATTAGGGTAAAAACTTATATTTCTGAGCCTGTGAAAATGTCCATATCAAGGTGGAGCAGTTTGGCATTTCTTATGAGTTCCAAAAATAGATATTGGATTATGTTTGTGAACAGGTCTTTTCCTCTGGGCATATTAGATTAAATTGGATTCAGAGGTTTTGCTTTTACTTGATTAAATAATGATTAAGGCTTTGATTGGGCCACGTAAGTAAGACGTTGAGTTCCCGCCCCCTTGGTGGGCAGAAACTGCACTGCAGAGAAGGGAGGTTGAAGTTTTTCAGCTGGAGCCCTGGGAGGTAAGTACACTTGGTCATGAGGAAAAGAGAAAAGGCCCTGGAAAGAGAAACAAGCCTTTGGCCTGATAGTCTACAGCTGGCCTTGTGGAGCTAGCAGAGGAGCTGAGCCCAGTGAGAAGGAAGCCCCGGGAAGAGAGGAACCCAGGAAGCCTGAACCCTCGCAGATGTCGGCAGCCATCTTGCTCCAACACGTGGCAGCAGACTTTGGTGAGGGAAGTGACTTAAGCCTTATGGCCTGGTAACTATAAGCTTCTACCCCAAATAAATACCCTTTATAAAAGCCAACAGATTTCTGGTATATTGCATAAGCACCCCTTTGCTTGCTACACAAGGCTTCATCAATAGATGCTGTCTCACCAAGTTGCAGCTGTGGACGATCAGGCACATGGTGACGTCATCTAAAGATGCTTCCTCTCCGAGCTCCAGCTTCAAACTGCCACAGGGCCAAAGTTTGAGTTTTAGAGGTTATTAGGTTTTAGGAAAGGATTCAGTTGGGTAATTTATTTATCTTTGGTGATTTGAGTTACTTTTTAGGCTGCAGTTTTATGGATAAACATCTTCCTTTGTTGTCTGGTGGCACATGCTAAACTTTCATAAACAGGGAAGGGCAATGATAGCCTTCCCCAAAATTATAGGGACATCATATAAAGGAGGACAAATCTTAATTTTCAAACTTAAAGTGAGACATGGTTTTATATAGTAGACTGCCAATAAAATATAGCTCATTATTCACAGACCTGGACCCTTGACATTCTCAAAGTTTCATATCATGACTTTTCTGAGCCTCCAAAATCATGAATGTCACCATGCAATATAATTTCTACCATAAAATGCAGTAAAGTGTATCTGAAAAATATAAGGGGTCCTTTCCGACTCTTAATGGCTCTATAAATACAGGGCCCAGGTAATTCCTAACACTATGTAAATAAATTTTGCTATTACAGTAAACTCCTTTCTTCATTATATCTTACCTTATTAATTTCATATTTCTGTGACTGCAAAGAAAAATGTTTTTAATTACAATGTGAGAATTATTGTGTAGATGTCAATGAGAAAAGTTGTGCTGAGATATGAATGCTGGATGTTGGGCATGGTCCATTCCCTAGCTGAGTGGCTGGCAGGCACACCCTTGCCTCCTAGCAGGCCATTCAAATTTGTACCTCAGCAAATTACCTCATGACAGGGATCTTTCTAGCCACTCGCTGGAGACTATTTTCATCCATGGAATAGTCAATCTGCAAATGCCAATGGAACACTCTCAAGTGCTCACTCTCAAGTGCTGTTCTTCTCTGCTTCTCTTTCCCACCAGGCAAAGTATGTCTTTCCTGCCTCTGTTAGCACCATGTACCTGCCTCTCTTAACAACTTTCATGCTGTTTGCAGTTGTTTGCCCACATTTGCCTCCCTCCATAAGCTCCTCATGGGAATGTGTCATCATATCCTTGTTGCCCAGCCTAGAGCCTGGCACCTAAGGAGCCACTCAGATGTTCAAAATTATTCTGAAAAATCTGATCAAGACATTATTTCCCATAAGTATAAGCTCTGTCCCATTAGCTACAGTGAGCGTGTATTTTTATCTCAATTCTTCTGTGCTGTACCTCCTTATCCTCCCACTCTTTTTTTTTATTCCCAATGTGCCTTCTTGATGTGAAGTGATGCCCTTTGTATCTGAGCACTACACATGATCTCAAGATTATCAGTTTTAGGCACCAAGAAATGAGAAAATTTCAGTGATAAGACCTTGATGGCAATCATTCCTTGTGAATAACTTCATTCGAGTTTATTCTCAGGGCACAGCACAAATGCTCCTTTGTATTTCATGCTATTGATGTTCTTGTGCATGGCAGAGCTCCTCAGTTCCTCCAGTTAAAGCTGTCAGCGCCCTCGCCAGCATCCTGCCTCTGCCTCCTCCTTTATAATCCACCATCTCTACTGCAGATGACCCAGCACTTACGTCATCCTTCCTGAAGAAGGGTGATTTCTGACTTTATTTTTCCTATTGGTTGACTCATTACTGAGTTTGTCAAGTGAGCTTTTTAGAAACTCTGGGTGACAAGGGCCTATTTTCTGCTTGACCTTGGCAAGGTTTTCAAAAAATGTAGAACAGACTACCGAAAGTTGTTGAGGAATTGCCTCTGAGACTGTAAAAGATGGAGATGGATGTCTACCTAACTTAAATAGAAGCAAGCAATGGGGTTAAATGAACCCTCAAGGTCCAAGATTAAAGAAACAACTTCTTTTTATTGACCCCCCCCACCTCCCCACTTCATATGCAGAGTAGCCAGTTTCTCAGCCAGTGTAGGCTAAAAAAGCTCAACAGGGAGTGACCATGACAATGGGCCCAGGCTGCTTTGTAGAAGTCCTTCAGCCCAAGATGTGGTGCTTGCTTCAAGTAGCCAATATTTTTCTAGCTTTCCCCACCAGCCTCACATTTTACTAAACTGTGGAGACTATGAAGAAGGATGACCTGCTTCCTCAGCTGTCCCACAGAAGGTCACCCATGCCTGTCTCATTGTCATACTCAAAGTCTTTTTCTCAGTCCTTATCTGTAGGATTTGACTCTCGTTTCTTTCTTTAATGCCATGGTTCTACAAATCCTGATTCTCCTCTGAGCTTCTCTGAGTCCTCTTGCTTTCCTCTTCCCCCCTAAGGGTCTCTCCTGCCTACCTTCTCTTTCTGAATTCCCTCAGGGACTTTCCCCATGCCAATGGCTTTAGCTATTATTTTTCCTGGATATCTCCCAAGTTTGTCACTCCAATCTCAGCATTCCTCCTGAACTCGAGGCCAGCATGTCTATCTGCCTGCTAGATGTTTCTCTTTGAATGTACTTGCAGCTCCTTCACTCTCATCCTGAAAGCCACTGTCTCCTCCCAACTGTTCTGTTTCTGGCTGAAGACCCCAGTGCCCTCTCAGTCTTGAAACTCTAAACCATCCTGGGCTCCTCCCTCTCCATCTCTGCCCTCTCCACCAACACATAAAGTCAGAGTAAACTTTGATCAATGTTTCTCCCTTTTGTAGAAACCTTCAGTATTGTTTCATTGCTCTCAGTTGCACCACAGATCCCTTAGTTTGGTATTGAAGTGCTCCACCACATGACCTCAACCTGACTTCCTCGCCTTATTTCCTTCTCCTTCCTGTAAACCCTGGGCCTCAGGCCAAGCAGATGACTCACTCTCCCCTTAGCAGGCTGCCATCCTTTCCACTTCTCTGCCTTGGCTTAAGTCATGCCCTCCAATTGCTTGTTCAAATTTTCTCCTTGTTCCATGGCAATTACAATAATAACCACTGTGTGGGTCTCATTTATTCCTTACATAAGTCTATGAGGTAATACCATTATCTTCTTTTCTGGATAAGGGTGCAGTGGCAGAGGAAGTTTAGGAATTTCCCCAGGGTCACAAATGGTAAGTGACTGGGCCAAGATTTAGACCCCTGTCTACCGACCAAACACTTCTATGTTCTTAGCCACTGTGCCTCTGACTCCTGTAAGAAATTCTCTGAGCACTTCAGCTACCAATGACCCTTTCCACTCCCAAACTCCTGCTTAGATCATAGCCCTCAGTAACTATCTGGTGCATGAAAGAATACAATAACAGGATTTTATAATAGATTTATAGAAAGAACAAGAGAGAAGGAAGAGTCAAGGATAAATCCAAGATTTCTAGACTAATAGCTGAAAGAATTTGACTATCATTGCCAAAGCGAGTCTCATGAGAAGAGGAGAGTTTGATGGTTTGGGGGCCACAGTGATCTTGATCTGGGGGTATCCAGGTGTTCAGGTGAAGATGCACTCTGGAGAAGTCACTGGTGGACAGACCTCATTTGAGTTGTCATGTTAGAGATTATAGCTTAGTGCAGTTCCTTCCTTCTCTCTCTTCTCCGTCTTCGAGAAATATTGAGTCTTTTCTTGGTGCCTGGTATTACGATTAGTGCTTGAAGATACAAAGGCATAAAGTTACTACATCCTGTTCATACCGCTCACACTTAAAAAAAAATTAGAGCAGTTGTACAATTATTGAAAAATCATGAAGAAAGTACAGAGTTCCCATAACCTCTCCTCTCTCACACACACTTTTCCCTATTAGTAACATTTTGCATTAGTGTGGTACCTTTGTTACAATGGATGATATAATTATGCTATTAACTTTAGCCCACTCTTTACATTAGGGTTCAACTCTTGACTTACACAGTTCTATGGGTTTTTTTTTGTGTGTGTGGTAACTTTAAAAAAAACAACATATATATCCTAAAATTTCCCTTTTAATCTCTTTTTAAATATACAATTCAGTGGTGTTAATTACATTCAAAAGTTGTGTATCCATCATCATTATCCATTGCTAAAACTTTTCTATCACTCCAAATAGAAACTCTGTACCAATTAAACATTAATTTCCCATTCCCCTCCTCCACCTGGCCCCTGGTAACCTGTGATCTAGTTTCTGGCTATGAATTTGCACATTTTGCTTAGCAGTTGTCCTTTTGTGCCTGGTTTCTTTCATTCAACTTGTCTTCAAGTTTCATCCATGTTGCAGCTTGCATCAGAACTTCATTTATTTTTTAAACTTAAAAAAAAAAAAAGTAATACAAACTCTATACAGAGAACTCCTCTCTTCCTCTCTCTCTCTCTTTCTCTCTTTCTCTCTCCCTCTCTCTCCATTTTCTGAACACATGAGTATAGGTTGTATGCATCATGCTCCTTGAACACTTATTTACTGCCATGTACATTGCCTAAGAACAAGGATATTCATTTATGCAGCCACCTCAAGTGCAGTTACTAAGTTCAAGAAATGTAACATTGCTATAAAACTTACAGACTACATTCCGATTTTTTCCTAGGTCCCAGTAATATCCCTTGTTAGATCCCACTCAGGATCTTGTATTGCATTTAATTGTCATTTTCTCTTTAGTTGCTCTTTTTTTTTTGAATTGTGAGAACATGTATGCAATATAAATTTTCCCATCTCATCAACTCCCAAGCTTACCATTCAGTGGGATTCATCACGTTCACAATATTTTGGTATCCTCATCACCTTCCATTACTACAACTTTCCCATCTCCCCAAACAGAAACCCTGCACATCCTATGCATTAACTCCCCATTCACCTGCCTCCCTCCCCTGGCAACCTGTACTCTAATTTTTGGCTCTATGTGTTTGCACCCACATTCTCCAATATTTTCTTTATAGTTACTATGGGGATTAAATTTAACATCCTAACTCTTTAACAGTCTTATGTGCTTTGATACAAACTTAACTTCAATAATATACAAAAACTATGTACTTATACCCCTCTGTCCCCCCATCTTTATATAGTTCTTGCCACAAATTACATGTTTATACATTTTGAGCCCAAAACCACTCATTTATCATTACATTTTATGCTTTTGCCTTTTAGATCATGTAGGAAGTAAAAAGAGAAGTTACAGACCAAAATACAACAGTACTGGCATTTATATTTATCAATGTTGTTATCCTCACCAGAAATCTTTATTTCTTCACATGCTTTGATCTATTGTCCTTTCCTTTCAACCTGCAAAATTCTCTTTACATTTACTACAGGGCCAATCTCATGAGGAAGAACTCCTTCAGCTTTCATTTATCTGGAAATATCTTAATCCTTCCCTCATTTTTGAAAGACAGTTTTGCCAGATGTAGAATTCTTGGTTGGCAATTATTTTTTAACTATTATAGAAGTTGTGGGTTTACAGAAAAATTGTGCAGAAAATATAGAGTTCCCATATACTCCTTGATTATTAACACCATGCATTAGTGTGCTACATTTGTTACAACTGGTGAAAGAATATTATATTTGTACTATTAATAATAGTCCATGGGTTACATTTGGGTCCACTGTTTGTGTTTTACAGTCCTCTGGTTGTTTTTCAAAAAGTTTTATTCTAGTAATATATATATAACTTAAAATTTCACCTTTTAGCCACACTCAAATATATAATTCATTGCTGTCAATTACATTCACAAAGTTGTGCTGCCATCACCACTATCCATTACCAAAACTTTTCCTTCACAATTTAAGCATTAACTACCACTTCTCTATCTCCACACTGGCCCCCAGTAAACGTATTCTAGTTTCTGACTCTATGCATTTGCTTATTCTAATTGTTTCTTATTAGCGAGATCATACAATATTTGTCTTTTTGTGTCTGGCTTATTTCATTCAACATGATATCTTTAAGGTTCATCCATATTGTTGTGTATATCAGAACTTCATTCCTTTTCATGGCTGAATAATATTCCATTGTATGTGTATGCCACATTTTGTTTATCCATTCATTGGTTGATGGGCACTTGGGTTGTTTCTACCTTTTGGCAATTGTGAATAATGCTGCCATAAACATGGGTGTACAGATATCTATTCTAGTCCCTGCTTTCAATTCTTTGGGGTACTTATCTAGAAGTGGCATTGCCAGGCCATATGGTAATTCTATTCTTAACTTTTTGAGGAACTGCCAAACTGTCTTCCATAGTGGCAGCACCATTTTACATTCCCACCAACAGTGAATGAGTGTTCTTAATTCTCCACATCCTCTCCAATACTCACTATTTTCCATTTTTAAAATAATAGCCGTTCTAATGGGTGTGAAATGGTATTTCATTGTAGTTTTCGTTTACATTTCCCTAATGGCTAATGATGTTGAACATCTTTTCATGTGCTTTTTGGCCATTGATATATCTTCTTTGGAGAAATGTCTATTCAAGTCTTTTGCCTGTTTTTAAATTGGGTTATTTGTCTTTTTGTTGTTGAGTTGTATGTGTTCTTTATATATTCTAGATAGTAAACCCTTATTGGATATGTGATTTCCAAATATTTTCTCCAATTCTGTCTGCTGTTTTTTTTACATTCATGAGAAAGTATACACAAGTTTTTAATTTTGATGAGGTCCCATTTATCTGTTTTTTCTTTGTTGCTTAGTCTAAGAAACCATTGCCTAATATAAGGTCCTGAAGATGTTTCCTTATATTTTCTTCCAGGAGTTTTATAGTTCTGGTACTTATATTTAGGTCTTTGATTCATTTTGAGTTGATTTTTTGTATGGTGTGAGGTAGAGATCCACCTTCATTCTTTTGCATATGGATATCTAGGTTTCCCAGCAACATTTATTGAAGAGACTATTCTTTCCCAATTGAGTGGGATTTATACCCTTGTGAAAAATCAAGAGGCCATAGATGTTTTGAGGTTTAATTTCTGAACTCTTAATATGATTCCATCTTTTAAAAATTCAGCAAAGATCATGTCACTTATTTTCTAAAAATGTTTTAATGGCTTCCCACTGCTTTTAGGACCCCATTCTTAATCTTACTACAGGCATAACTATGACAACGTGCTACATGTTCTGTCTCATCTGCTCTATCTTCACACTTTCCTTCTTTCATTTCACTGAATAAGTCAAGCTACTTCCCACCTTAAGGTTTTTACACAAGATTTTTCCTCTGGCAAGATCACTCTTCCTCCTTTATCCCCGCCTGACCTCCTACCTCTGCCCTCCAGCCTCTACCCTTTCTCAGTGCCTTTAGAGCTCAGCTTAAATGCCACTCCCCAGCAATGCTTTCAATCTCCCAGACACAGCTAGCGCTCACTATTGTGCATCTCCAAGGTCCCTGTACCTCTTCCTCACAGCTCTTATCACATTTTTAATTAATTCATCATTATGAATTATGATTATTTAATTATGATCTGTCTTTCTTGCTAGATTATAAACTTCATGAAGGTAGGAACTATGTTTATCTTTTTCATTGCTCTTTCCCAGATCCCCAAAACAATGCCCATTGCATACATTACATAGTTGTGGTTCACAAAATATTCACTGAGTAAACAAATGAGTTTGAGACCCTGCCTTATAACCTGCCCAGTAACTCTGTCTCTCTAGAGGTGTTGCCTTTTTTCACCCTTGACACTTCCTCACCTTCCTGGGTGGAAGAAAGAGCCACAAAGTCCACCTTGCTGACTGGGCCCTCTATGGCTCACAGACTTTACTGATGCTGCCCACCTTCTCACTGCTCCTGGACTCGTCCACATCCATCACTCCATCTCGGAGCCCCTGTTGTACCTGTAGAACTAACTGGGCATGCTTCTCTCAGTACCTATTTTTGGATATCCATGTTACTGCCTCCTTCCCTTCATTCCAGGTCCCTGGTCCTTCTGGAATGCCCCATCTGAATTGTGTTATACGTGTGTCTGGAGATACCAGGGGGTTTTGAGGAGCTGGTAATGGTAATGGGATCTTCACAGACTGATTGTATGGGGGAACACTAATGCATGCTGTGCTTTCTCAGAAAAGTCAGGATGGGCTGTGATTCAGGCTAAATAAATACAACACAAGGGCAGAAATCTCTGTGAGCATTAACCATTGGAAGAAGGCAGTATTTTTATTAGTGATGGAAACTATTGATTTATGAATAGAAAGTGAGTCTGAATCACATTATAATAAAGAGAATGAGCAGTATGGAAATAAAACAAAAGGAAAGGGGAAAAACCCGAGAATCTCTTTAAATTGGGTATTATGTTTACTGGAATAGAAACTAATTTTATCTGTATCACTCAATAAGTATCATACACAGTGGAAGCAAAATAGCACTGGTGTTTACACTTCCTGGGGCATTTGGAGACAACACTCACAATCCTGTACCAACATGAGACAAGTGTGGAGCAGGTCACACAGCACAATTTCATTTCACAAACCCCCCAAGGAGCTGGATAGAGAAGGCCAAGCTGTTTCTCTAAAATATTTGAAGTAAAATTGATTGTATCTTAAAATAGGCCCTTAAGTCTAGCACTAGAGCTTTAGTGGAAAGTTATGTCTCTGAGGCTCGGTGTCTTTCAGTTAACAAAATAATTGGCAGTGATATTAAGCCCCTGACCTTAGGCAGATCACATACACTCTTAGGACCCTCAGTTGCCTTGTCTGTATTTGTAAAACAAGAAGGTTATCTTCATGGTTGTCACTAGATTTCCATGATAAAGTGCTTGGGGAAGAAGCTAAGAATCTGAGAGCATGGGAGACTTGAGACCTGATAAACAGGTGCTAGATTGCTCCCCCATAGAAATAAATATGAATTTGGGGGATGAGAGGGAATAGAGAAAAGGAGAGAGAGGAGTGAAAGGAGAGGGTGGATAGCCTACCAAAATGGGTAGAGACATCTACCCTTTAGAGGAGTTATTTTCCCCATTTTGCATATGATGTGACTGTATCTGAGTCTTCCTTCTTGAGAAGAAAAAGTTGGATTGGTTCAAATTCTCATCCCACACCCTTGGGAAAATCCATTTCCTTTTCCAATATTTCTGTCAATTCCATGTCTTCTTAACTCTTGTTCTCCACTACTATGTCGTTGCCCTGGCACTGACCCAGACATGGAACTCAGCCTTAGTCTTTAATTTACACACATACACACACATACACAATGCACATAAGGCCTTTTTATGTAAAGAATATTGTTTTAAAGGTTTGAGGGCACAAACAATTTAAACCTGGTTATTAGATCTCCTTAGTCTAAAGGGTAGATCTCTCTACCCATTTTGGGTTGAGGAGGGCCCTCAGATGGATAATGCATGTGAAAGCTTTACCAATGCCACATGTTATTATGATAGCTATTTTAGGAGGGTTAAAGTCCTCTCTGCTTGTGTCTCTAGATTTTGCGACTCAACTTACATTCTGCAAAGCATAAAACAAAGGTTATTGCTTGTTATTCCTGATTATTGGAGATCAAGCCCCTACCCCCACCCCCTGCCCTGGGAAAGCTTCTTTATGACCATGTTATGGTAAGAGCTAAAATAAATGCAAAGCTGAGAACTTTGGCAGAGATAGACAGAGAATGAACAATTTCCTGCTAAAAGAGGAAGAAATTAAATTATGACACAAAGCAAGTGAAAAAATGAATAATCAATGGAAACACAAATCCATGTTTCTTTTCTAGATGACAGAGAGTGATGGGGCCTGAGAAAGTGGAATCTAATGGAAGTTCTCAAGATAACGTGTGGAGGCAAAGTCAAAAGAGATCTTCTCCACTTTACCCAAGTTACACAAATTTCATAAGGGTTGGGGAGAATTGAGCAGAATGTATAAAAGTGAGGCTATCTGGGCAGAAATGGTAACAACTAAAGGATAGACCAGGGAAATTAGTGTGATAAGAATAGCAAAAGTAGATGCACTACTCCCAGGCATGTTAGACTGGGGCAATGACCCCTAACACTTTGCAAGGTGGAAGACACCGTCTCCATGGAACTGTCAGGCTGTCTCTGGGAGGGAGATTAGATGATTTCTATGATGTAAATTGGGAAAGGCTTATTGGGCCATTTGTCTCTGGTTGGACTTAATGAACTTTTCTTCAATTATAGCATACTTTATCTTCCATTTTTATTACCATTTTGTTTTTGGTAGAGTGAAAAAGGAGGCAGAGTCCTTTGCTGGATGTGAAAACAATGTCAAGGAGGTCTAGGGGTCAGATGGGCATCGAGGGTTACAACAGGGCTGGTGGGAGACTTCACCACCTTTATCTATTGTGGAAGTCATGCTAAGGCAGGCAATTCAGAAATATAGATGGGATGCATACAGTCCAACACACAGGCCCTATTAATTTTCACTTCCTTCAGGTAAGGATGGGCAACTGTGGCATACACTCACAGGAGCAGACAGAGTGGGGTAATGGAGAGTATGCTGGGCTGGGAGCCAAGGAACCTGGATCCTACTGCTCTGCCACTATCTCATACCATGATCTTGGGTAATTAATGTACCTTTCCCCATCTTCAGTTTCCTCATCATAAAAATAGGATTAATCACATGTATTTTATTGCCCTCCAATAGAATGGTACATGTATAAATGTGCTGACATATAGATGCTCTGAACAGATGTAAGTTATATGATGTGATTTTGAGTGAAAAGGATGATGCGCTTGTTTTTGGAACACTCCTAATCCCCTCTGAAGATCATTTCTTCCTTTTGGATTAGGTCTCTCTGTCCCCTGGAACACTCAACTGTATCTCAAGTGATGTCAATTATTCTCTGCTAAAGTGCTCATTGAGCAATCATTTACGGAAGGCCTGCCACATGCCAGGCACTGTGTTAGGTAGGCATTGGCAATATAAAGGTGAAATTGAACACTGTTGTTGCCCTGCTGGAACCAATAGTCTAGGAAGAAAGCAAATATTACAAATCATGCTGAAGTCTTATACCAGCAGACTGATAGAGTGCTGTGGAAGAGACGGGGAGATGGAGGGAGGAGTCTGGGGGACGGAGGAAGGTTTCTTAGAGCGTGAGATGACATCTGCTCTGGCAGATGGTAAGAGCTCCCCATCAAGAGGGCAAGAGAAGACAATATTTGTAGGGGGGACAGATGAGCAAAGATGTGAAAATCATTTATTTAGAAAATGTAAAGTCTGATGCAGATAAAACCCGAGCTAAGGGTAGGATGGAGAAAAATGGAAGAAATACAGGATGGGTTGCTGGAAGCCAGGCCCATTTAAGGAATTTGGGACAGGTTGAAAGCAATGGAGTATTAACAATTAATAGCTTTCCTGGAGTAAATCTGACTTGGTCATGATTTATTATCCTCTTTATTTTTGGAATGTTTTTGCTAAAGTTTGGTAATAACTTTTTTCCACTTATGTTGCAATGTCATGTCTGGCTTTTATATCAGATAATGCTGGCCTCATAGAATGAAATGAGAAATGTTCCCTTCTTTGTTAGTTTTCTAGTGTTACTATAACAAACCACCACAAACTTAGTGGCTTAAAACAACATAAATGTATTATGCTACAGTTCTGGAGGTCAGAAATCCAAAATGGATCTTACTGGGCTAAAATGAAAGTGTTGGCAGGACTGTCCCCCTCTGGAGGCCATTTCCTTCCTTTTTCCAGCTTCTAGAGGCCACCTGCATCCCCTAGCCTGTGGTCCCTTCCTCCATCTTCAAAGCCAGCAACACAGTGTGTTCAAATCCTTTTCTCACTCTGACTCTTCTGCCTCCTTCTTTCACTTATGAAGGATGCTTGTGGTTACTTTGAGCCCATCTGGACTACCCAGGATAATCTCCCTATCTCCAAACCATTAATTTAATTGCATCTACAAAGTCTCCTTGGCCATGTAAGGTAACATATTTACAAGTTCCAGGAATTAGGACCTGGGTATCTTTGAGAGGCCAATGTTCTGTCTCCCATACTCTTTTATTTTCTGGAAGAGTTTGTGTAGAATTGATATTGCTTCTTCCTTAAATGTTTGGTAGAATGCATCATTGAAGCCATCTGGGCCTGGAGTTTTCTTTGTGGAAAGATTTATCTAGTTAAAAATTCAATATCTTTAATAGATATAAGGTGATTCAAGCTATCTACTATTTTTTTTTTTTGAGAGAGAACATTGAAAATTTATGCCTTTAAGGAATCTAAGATATTATTTTATCTAAATTGTTGAAATTACTGGTATAAAGTTGTTCCTAATATTCCTTTATTACCCTTTTAATTCTATAGAATCTGTTGTGATATTTCCGCATTTCTAATACTGGTCATTTGTGTCTTCTCTTTTTTTCCCTCATCAATCTGTAGTGAGGTTTATGAATTTTATTGATATTCTTAAAGAACAGATTTTGGTTTCATTGACTTTCTTGATTGTTTTTCTCTTTCCATTTTCTTGGTTTATACTCATCATTATTTCTTTTATTCTCTTTATACTAGGTTTGATTTACTCTTTTTTCCTAGTTCCTTAAGTGGAAGCTTAGTTTGTTGATTTGAGACCTTTATGTTTTTCTAATGTAAGTGTTTTATACTCTAAATTTTCATCTGGGTGCTGATTTCACTGCATTCACTTTGGTAGGTTGTGTTTTCATTTTTTTTCAGTTCAAAATACTTTTTTTTTTTTTTAAGATTTATTTAATTTATTTATTCCCCCTCCCTCGTTGTTTGCACTCGCTGTCTGGTCTCTGTGTCCATTTGCTGTGTGCTCTCTGTGTCTGCTTGTCTTCTCTGTAGGTAGCACTAGAAACTGAACCTGGATTCGCCCATGTGGGAAAGAGGCACTCAATCGCTTGAGCCACTTCAAATTCCTGCTTTTGTTGTGTCTCTCATTGTCTTTCTTCTGTGTCTCCTTTGTTGCATCATCTTGTGTGTCAGCTCGCTGTGCCTGCCCATTGCGCCAGCTCACTGTCTTGCTTTTCTTCTCTAGGAGGCACCAAGAACTGAATCGGGGACCTCCCATGTGGTAGGTGGGAGGTCAATCACTTGAGCCACATCTGCTTCCCTCAAAATACTTTCTAATTTCCCTTGTAATTTCTTTTTTGACTCATAGGCTATATAGAAGTATTGTGTTTAATTTATAATTATTTAAGGATTTTCTTTTCAGATATCATTGTCATTGCTTTTCAATTCAATTCCATTGTGGAATGAAAACATACTCTGTATGATTTCAGTGCTTTTAAATTTATCAAGACTTGTTTTATGACCAAGAATATGATCTATCTCAGTAAATGTTCCATATGCACCACTTTAAAAAGAATGTGTTTTTTTGCTGTCTTTGGGTGGAATGTTCTATAAATGTCAATTAGGTCAAATTGGATGATAATATTATTCAAGTCTTATATAACTTAACTGATTTTCTGTCCTCTTGTTCTGTATGGAATCTATTTTCTCTGATATTAATATAGCTTCTCCAGCTTACTCCCCCCCCCCCCCGTTTTTTTTTTCTTTTTCAGGAGGTACTGGGGATTGAACCTGGGACCTCATTCGTGGGAGGCAGAAGCTCAACCACTGGGCTACATCCAATCCCTGCCAGCTTACTTTTGATTAGACTTAACATGGAATATATTTTTCCATCCTTTTCTTTTAATGTATTTGTATCTTTATATTTAAAGTGGGTTTCTTAAGGACAGCATATAGTTGGATATTGCTTTTTAATGCAATCTGAGGATCTCTTCCTTTTAATTGAAGCATTTATACCATTTACATTTAGTGTGATTATTGATAAAATTTGGTTTAAATTTGCCATTTGCTATTTGTCTAATTTTACTGTCTGTTCTTTGTTCTCTCTCTCTCTCTCTCTCTCTTTTTTTTTTTTTTTTTGCCTTGTTTTGGATTAATTGAATATTTTTATGATTATGTTTTATATCCTTATTGACTTATTAGTTATACCTCTTTGTTTTCCTAAACAGTTGTAGTTGGGTTATACTCTGTATATGCTTATAAGAACCTTCCATTTCCCCCTTCTCAGTCTTTGTGTTACTTTTGTCCTCTTATCACAATCTTCCTTCAAGTGATAGTGTACCACTTCAGGTATATTATAAGAACCTTATAACTGTATACTTTCATTTCCCCTTTCATGGTCTTTGTGCCACTTTTGCTCTTCATTTTACATCTAAATATGTTATAACCTCTGCAATATTTTGTTATTATTTTTGCTTTACCCAGCAAATTGCCTTTTAAAGATATTTTAAAAATGAGAAAGCAATTCCTTTATATTTACCACCATTTACGGTGCTTTTCATTCCTTTGTATAAATCTAGATTTCTATCTGGTACAATTTTCCTTCCTCTTAAAGTTTTTAATATTTTTTTTTTTTTTTTTTTTGGTAGTACTGATATGTTGATAATGAATTATTTCAGCTTTGGTGTATCTGAAAAACAGTTTATATTTTCCTTTGGTTTTAAAAAAATATATTAACTGAACCTAGAGTTCTAAGTTGATGTTTGTTTTTCTTTCAGTACTTTAAAGATGTTGTGCCACTGTCTTCTGGCTTGCATTGTTTCTGACAAGAAGTATCCTGTCATTCTTATATTTGTTTCTCTGTGTGCAATGTATTTTTAAAAAAAATCTGTCTAACTTTAAGATTTTCAGGGGTTTTAAACAATTTGATTATGTTGTGCTTGGTATGCTTTCTAAAATATTTATTCTATTGAACTTCTTAGGTTTGTGTTTATAGTTTTTATAAAATTTGAAAAAAAAAATTGGCCATTATTTCTTTAAAGATTTTTTCTGTCTCTCTCTCCCTCTTTTTCCTGTTTTAGGGCCTCCAGTTACTCACATATTAGGCTGTTTGAAGTTGTTCCATAGCTCATGCATGCTGCTTTTTAAAATATTTTGTCTGAGTTTCATTTTGAATAGTTTCTATTGTTATTTCTCCAAGTTCACCTATCTTTTCTTCTGCAGTATCTAATCTACCTTTAACACCTTTCAGTGTTGTGTTTTTTGTTTTTTTTTTTGCCTGATATGTGTTTTTCATTTGTAAAAGTTCAATTTGAATTTTTAAAATATCTTTCATGTCTCTCTTTGCCATGTCCATGATTTCCTCTATCTTCTTGAATATATGGAGTATATTTATATTTTAAAATGTTCTTGTCCAATAATTCTATCATTTGTGTCCTTTCTGGGTCTGTTTCTATTGATCAGTTTTTCTCCTTATGGACCATGTTTTCCTGCTTGTTTGTATGCCTGATAACTTTTCGCTTTGTATTTTATATTTTTAGTGCTAAACTTTTGTTTTCTTTTAAATGATTTTGTGCTTTATCCTGGATGCAGTTAAGAATCAAACAGTTTGATTTCTTTTGAGACTTTAAGCTGTCTTAGGTAGGATCAGGAGATCTTTCATATAGGGCTAATCTGGTAATACCCTTCTGAATACTCTTCTTGATGTTCCACATATTACAAGTTTATCTATTCTAATTGTTGGTAATGTGAACTATTCCTAGCCCTATATGAACATTTGGAATTGTATTGTTCACCTGCTCTTTTCTGGTGAATCTTTCTCCTGCCTCAGGTTTTTTCTTCATAAACATGCATTCATCAGTATTCATCTGAAGACTCCAGAGGAACCCTCTGCAGATCTCTGGTGCTCTCAGTGCATATCTGTTTTCTCAGATAATTTGCCCCATGAACTCTAGTTGTCTTGGGTTCCCAAAACTCTTAATTCTGTCTCCTAAAGTCAGGGAGGTCCTTTTACCTCAGATGCCCCTCTCCATCCTGAGGCCAGGAAACTCCACGCGATAGTCTGGAGCAATTGTAGGGCCACCTTGTTTGTTTCTTCCATTACAGGAACCCTGTCCTTTGCTGCCTATTGTCCAGTGTCTGAAACCTGTTGTTTCATATACTTTGTCCAGTTTTTTAGTTGTGTAAGGAGGGAGGGTAAATTCAGTCATTTTTACTCCATCATGGTTGGAAGCAGAAGTGAACACATAATAGCTTAAGATGAGGTTGCCTTTTAAAAAGTTCCCTCAGATACAAAAGAATAATGCCATGGTCAAGAAAGCCTAGAGCATAGGAACCTAGAGGGTGGTAGAGAGAGACTAACCTCAGGAGGCTTTAAATCTATATAATTAGTTCCACCTTGCCTCAAATCAGATGCTCACGCTGGGTCCTGCTAAAAGCATTACTAAATCTTCACTAATTGCCAGGACATTGACCTTAACCTTATTTCTAGTGAACCCACATGCTCCAATCTGCAGGAAGTTGCAGAAACTGTAGGCAGTACTGGGCCTGGACCTCTGGCCACAGTGGATTTGTATGGCTTCCTGTTTCTGCCTGTGTTTCCAGGGAAACAGGCCTGAGCCCCAAAGGGCTTCCTAACACCTTAACATTAAAATTCAAGCCTGAGAAGTCAGAGCAACCTCCCAGGGCCTCACTTCTGTCCCTTGGGATCATGATTAACTCTGCAGCAGCAAAGTTATGATAAATGACTTCCTTTCCTTACAGTAATTCAGATTTCCTAGATAGAGCAACTCTGCTGGATAAGGGATAAGGCAGTCAGGCAGCTCCCTATGCTGCAGGAGAACTGGCAGCCTGATGGTTGAGCAACCCTCATGCCACATTTTGGGCAAAGACAGATTGAAATAGAGTAATTGAGAACCTAAGTCTTTTCAGGCCTTGAATCTTCGTTTAAAAAGTCTGACCAAATGGCCAAGATGATTCTTTCTCTGTATCTCCTTAAATGTACTATCATTTCTCTTCTGCTTTCTTTTTATTGAGGCAGAGTCTACAGGTTACAGAAACCAATACCAAAGAGGTGGCACTGGGGTGGTCCTGCCAAGGCAAGCTCTTGCCTCCCAGAGTGACTGTAAAGGCCTCTTTGTCAGGGCAAGCTCTTTTGATGATGACGGATTATTGTAATGCTACAGACAGCAGATATCTTCTTTGCACATCTCTGTGGAGTTTACATAGCAGGGCCTATTGCCTGCAGGGTGTGAGCACAGGTGTGTCTAAAACGTCTGCTGAATCAGTTGCAATGCCCAGCATAGCTCAGGACAAACAGTAGGTGTTCAGTAAATGCTCACTGAATGAATAAACTGAGGGGGTTCTATAGTTGCCGTGGACGTGGAGAGTGATGCATTTACTGAGCCCCTCCTGAGTGTATGGTACCAGCAATGTGGCACACAAAACTGAAAAAGACACCTTCCCTGCCGCAGGGGTTTTCTAGACTTGGGAAAAGAACTAACAGTACAAAGTAAAAAACTATAGTGTCTGTAAAAGCAGTGATTCACAAGCCCTGGAGGAAGAGATTACTTAGTTCTAACTTCTTAAACATCAGTCTTCTAAAGCATGTGTTTGTCATGTTTTCTAATCAGCATGTTCTGAAACCCCTCCAATGTTTGGGATATTTTCTGCATTATGAGTCTCACCTCACCAAGGGTAATCCAGACACTTGGCTTCCTAGCTTTTCTTGCAGCTAGGGCATATTCACAGATCCAAGCTCTGCCAATCAAATACATCCAAGAGACTTCAGTTAGGCAAACTGCAGCGTGAAGAAGGGGCGGTAAACCGTTTTCTGATGAGGGTGACTCCGGGGCACTTGGCTATTGGTGGCAGAGATTTGGGCTCCCAGGGCCCAGTACCAGGGAATGAATTGTGTGCTGTACCACAGCCCTCAGTGGCTGCCACAGCAGGGTCTCTGCTGGAAAAATCCACAGGGTCCAAGTGTTGTCCCCAATCATGTTGCCTCCAAGCCTGGCCTTTTGGCCTTCCTGGAGATTTTATGAGCTACCAATATCCTTTAATAAATTCATTTTTGCCTTAAACTGGTTAGAGGAGGTATCTGTTAAGTGTAACCGAGAACCTGACTGATACATCTTCCCATTGTTGGTTTTAAGGGCCAGTGCTTCCTGTTTACATGAATGCAAAGCAATCTCATTTGTTCTGTGACTCAAGGTACAACGCCCTGTGAAGAGCTGGGTGAGAATGAGCCAATAGGTCCCAAACCACCCTTCAAGGACAAGAACCAGCTCACTCCTGGAAGCTTCCTTACAGTTTCTGCATTCTAAATATATAGGGAATAAATCAAGCTGCTCTGCTCCTGTGCTTGCATCACCCGTTTTTTTGGTTAGTAGACCTGGATATCCAACCTAGAGATGTGCATGTGCAGTCATCTGGAACCTTTCTTCTCTCCCACCTTACCAGTCACAAACTCCTAGAATTTGACCCCATAACTGTTGCTGAAATGATTGCCCTTCTCTCCATCCCCAGCGTTGCTGCCCTAGCTTAGACCTTCATCTATTGTGTTTGTCTCCTCATTGAGCTCCCTGCCTCCAGCTTCTTCACATTTCAAGCCGTCTTCCATGTTGGCAAATTTTATCAGGTCACCCTCATTTCCAGGATAAAAGCCTTCAATGTCTCCCTATTACTTATAGTCTAATGTCCAAATTCCTTTGTAATCTTGCTTCAGACAACCTTTTAAAATTCACTTCCTGCTACTTCCTCATCCACCCACCCACCAATCTCCAAACACCAGGTTCTCATTGCTGCATTTTAGTATGAACTACTGTCTTTTCTTGAAATGTCCTTTATCACATCATCCATTTGGTATACTCCTACTCATCCTTCATGATTTAGCAAGAATACCACCAAGTCTGGGAAAGAGTTTCTGCCATTTCCAGCAAAGAGCAGCCGTTCCTTTTCTGTGCTTCCCCAGTGCCCTTTTGCATACTTCTAATATAGCACTTACCACATTGGTGTGGTTATTGATTTACACGTGTATCTTCCCACCAGATGGTGAGGATATGAGGGGTAAGGCTGGAGTCCAGGGTCTAGGACAGTACCTGGCACTTAGTAGGTGCTCAGTTGATGTTTGTGGAATCAAGTAGTTAATAATAAAAGCAGTTGCAAGGAAGAACCTTGAAATGAATCTAAAACATTGGTAATCTGCATTCCTAAACAGGGGCTCTTATTAAAGTAGTAAGATTCTAGCCCCTCCAGCCATAGCTGCCCCCTCTCCAGTGGGACACATGCACCCCCAAGGGAATCTCTTTCTGCAAAGGCAGCCTAAAGGTAGACCCAGGAAAGGAAACGAAGCACCTGCTAATTTAAGAACACCTAGGTATTTAGTAATTAACATGGAGCTCGCTAATAGGGAGTAATTAATAGTTAAATGTTGGTATTTAACAAAATGATGTTTTCCCCCTTTTTTTACCCAAGCAATGATTTTAAGTTGTGGATGCTCAACATGGCTTGAAATAGAAGGAAATCATTCCAGACACCACGTGTATTTAAAAGGCAGCGCTACTTGTGGGCGTCCTTCATTGCTATCATTAACCACAATGGTAACAGCAAGCATTCTCGGAACCCCTGCCAGCCAAGGCAGAGGTGCAGAATGGCAGGCAGGCCCACTTTCATGAAACTCTCTTGTGAGAAATAAATTACACTTGCAAAGCAAATGAATTTAGGGGGAAGCAAAATCTAAAAAAGACCTTTTGCTCTGCAATAGAGTCTACCATAAGGTTCCTCTAAATAGAAAATCGTAGGGAACACTTAAAATATTATTGAGTTTTTAAGGAATTAAGAACGAATTCTTTCAGAAACCAATCTCTTGCAGGATGGTGGCATATCTACCTTTAGAATCGATGCCTTGCCATCAACCTTGTCAGCAACCTTTACACAGCAATACAGTATAAAGGAAAGTGCATGGATAGGGTCTGGACACCTGGGTTTGATTCTGCCTTTTGGCCATGCTGGCTGAGCATGGGCAAGCCTCAGCCTCAATCTTCCTATCTGGAACTGGGGTTAACAGTCTTGTGACAAGAAGTAATATAGAGAATGAGTGTGAAATGACCTGTGACATAGGTGGTGGTTCTCTCATTATTGCTCTGGCCTTAAGTCACTGAAATGACAGAGAAACTGTTTTTTTTCTTGGTAGGTATTTTGCTTTCTTTGGCTAAGATGTTGCCAAGTGAAAGTCATTTTTATAGAAACAACAGCAAACCACAAAGAGATGCTCTTGGACACAGAAATCAAGGCAAAGGGAAATTTTAGCAGAAGGAAGACTATGTTGCAACTTGGGTAGCAGCTCCAGAAGCAGTTTTCTTCTTCCTACCATCCTTCTTTATCCCTCCCCTCTTAGGAAAGAGTGTGTTCATCGGAATTTGCTCACATCCTCCTTGCCACACTGAGGAGTGCAAAGGAGACCTGGCACCCTGTTCTTATCATGACTCACTTTTTGCAGGAAGATTTCTCACATCCTGCAGAACCATGCTTTTGTCAGATGGAGACAGCTCTGCCTCCAAGGTTCTGACAAGCCAGCCATAGGAGCAATGAAATTGGTCATTTCCTCCTAAGCATGGTTGCCAAGGAACTCTAAGAAAAACTAACTGGTGTTGTTATCCTATAGATTATTTTTACCATTCCGTTGCTGGAGCTTGGAGATCTGAGGCTGGAAGAAGTGACTTTGGGAGCTTTCAAGTATCAAGTATGTGACATACTTGTCTTCTGCTCTGGCAGAAGCAGCCCTTGGATATTGCCGTAGACTGATTGTTGTAATGGCCTCAATTTTTTCCTGCCCCCACCCCGTATCTATGCCATTTGATAATGCCCTCCCACACTGACTGTAGGCATGACCATATCTTGCTTTGGCCAATGGGAATAGCTTGAAAAGTTCCCTTGTGTTGGGACTTGTCCTCTTTTTGTTCTTGTACCCCCTGCTACTGCCATGTAGTGATCCAGTTCAAATTAGCCTGCTGGAGGAAGACACAACATGGAGTAGAGACAAGCCATCCCAGCTAAGCTATCTTAGGCTAGCCAGCCCCAGCCAGTTCTGTAGCTGATCACAAATGTATGAATGAGCCCAGCTGGTATTAGCAGAGTCTGGCTCAGGCTGACAGAATTGTCCAGCTGAACTGAGCTCAAATTTCAGACTCTGAAAATTGTGAACTAAGATACTGCTTTTTGTTAGAAGTCCCTTGGTTTCGGATTTTTTTTTTTTTTTACAGAACAAAAACTAACTGATACAGATATTTTCCCAACAGTTTTTCTAGAGTCATGGCAAGATCATGTGTGTTAGGATTTTGGGCATGGCTTTCTATATCACCAGGTATAATCTGGGATGGGAAGTAGAATCTATTACCAATCATATCCTCTGCCCTTTGGGAGCGTAAGTTTTGGAGTCAAACTGACCTCGATTCAAATTATGGCAGTGTGTCAGGGTAGGGTAACGGCTAGACTAAGTAACATCAAAATCTTGGTGGCTGGGAAGTGGCTGTGGCTCAATCAGTAGGGCTCCCGTTTACCATATGGGAGGCCCCGGGTTCGGTTCCCGGGGCCTCCTGGTGAAGGCAGGCCCGCCCGCACGGCGTGGTTAGCTGACCCAGCGAGCACAAGCAGCAAGGGGGGCATAAATGAATAAATAAATAAATAAATCTTTAAAAAAAAAAGAAAAAAATCTTGGTGGCTTAATACAATAAAGGTGCATTTCTCTGTCATTTCAGTTCATTTGTATATTTGATACCAGTCTTCCATATAGTGATTCAGGGATCCAGGGTCCTTTCATCTAGTGTCTCCTCCAAGTCTTCCACTGGGTTCTATGCATCTGGTCAGGGACAGGGCATGGAGACTCTGGTGGGACTTGTTTTGGGGCCAGGCCTGAAAGTGGTAGATATCACTTCCTCCCTCATTCCTTTTGCTGGAACTAGTTACACGGCCCCACCTAGATGAAAGGGGTCTAGAAATCTGAACCAGCAGTGTGCCAAGGAAAGAGAAAAGACAGATATGGGTGAGTACCAGCAGTTTTTCCCATTCAGCCACTCACTAACTACATACTTGGGCAAGTTATTTGACTTCTCTGAGTTCAGTTCTCTCATCTGTAAACCGGGGAAAATAAAATCACTGCATATGGTTGTTGTGAGAATTGGATTATATCACTTATGCAAAGCACCTCGCACAAAACCTGGCACATGAGAGGTGGCAGAAATGCCAGCTCTTTTTATTTTTATTATTACTTAACAAGGGCAATATCTGGGTTAGGCTGTTTACTCTGTGATCTTAAAGGGAAATAAAAGAGTCCTGTGTGGATGTGCATCTATACAGAAAGGGGCTTGTTCCAATCTGTCTCTTCATTCTGATTTGTGGCAATTCACATTGGGAAAACTGAGGTAGTTTAGTACCACATCGCTATGCTTTTGTTTTTGAAAATCAGAACTCACCTATTATACTAAGGGCAGGGCAGAGGGCACAGCCTACCCTGGATGTAGGCAATAAATAGGTGCATATTCTGTAGAGAATTAAAAAATAAATGAAACAAACTAAATAGTTGGTCTGTTTTATTTTATTTATTTTTATCATTATGTGCCAGCAATAGAGATAAAATACTCCTTGGAGGAAAAAAAGTTTTTGTTATCTAAATGCTAACAATTGCTGCATTACCATTGAGACTTAATGATATATATGCAAACCACAGTTGGCCTCTAATGCATGAGGGCTCAGCTACATACTTTGGTTTCAAGAGTACACTAGAGAGATGTCTGGATTTTAGATTCTTTTGGCCATGGTTTTCAAATGATCACTCTAGCCACTCTGATGGACTGTTTTAAAATTTTAAGTACAAATGAAAATTATAAATGGCTATTTAGAATGACAGAATTGAAGTAATTCAAATTCTGATTCTTCATCTTCACAATTGCATGCTATCAATGTTTATTTTGGATTTACAGATTAAGTGCTGGAGTATTTAGCGATATAGGTGTTGGATGTACAAATTGCTTGCAAAGAGAGCTTGAATGATGCTGAACCGTTATGAATATAAGGTTGTTCACCAAATTAACTTGCATGTAGAATACAGGCTTTATTTAAAGGCTAATTCATAACATTGTCTTGCTTTGGAGTTAATTTTGTCATGAGGGGTTATAAATGATCTGCTTTGGGTGTTAGTTTCACTGGCCTCTAAGCAGAGATCAGCCTTTACTGTCCTCTCCTTACTGGTCCTCCAGTAAGGCTGGGAAGTGGCTGTGGCTCAATCAGTAGGGCTCCCGTTTACCATATGGGAGGCCCCGGGTTCGGTTCCCGGGGCCTCCTGGTGAGGGCGGGCCCGCCTGCACGGCGTGGTTGGCTGACCCGGCGAGCGCAAGCAGCAAGGGGGGGATAAATGAATAAATAAATAAAATCTTTAAAAAAAAAAAAAAAAATTCTATAATCAGGTTCTCTCTTTTCCATCTATCCTGGTTTGGAACTAGGTCAGCTTGTGTCAAGATCAGGCCTCCCTACCCCAGTCATGCTCCCAGAAATTCATCTGTACTCTGTGGCCTAACGCATCCTCCCAAACATCACTTTCATCATTTTCACTTCTTCCCCCATTGCCAATACATGAAGGACCCCTCCCCTAAGTCCAGAAAAGGATAGAACCAATGAACTGGATCTTCCAGCTTCCGATAAAAGATTTTCCTCTAGATCTAAATCAGAGCTTGATTTTGCAGGAGAGAACCTGTATGTGGGACAAATGACACACAATTTTTCCTCCACACAAGAAAGGAATGTATTAACCAATGCAAGGGTTCAATAAATATTTTTTGAATAGGAAAAAGAACCTTGTGTATAGTATGTGGAAACATAATTCCTTCAAATAATAAACCTTGCCTACATTCATTCATTTATACTGTTTAATTTCTATTGCAGCATTAACAAGCTACCCTAAAACTTAGTGGCTTAAAACAGTCATTGATTATCTTTCATATTTCTGTTGGTTGACTAGAATCAGCTGCTCAGTTCTTTTACTGGTCTCACTTGGGTTCTCATGCAATTGCAGGAAGCTTGGCTGGGATGCTGAGATATCTGGGCCTCTTTCCCTCTTCATGTAGTCTCAAGTCCTCTCCTTCTTCCTGTGGCCTCTGCATATAGTCTCTTAACATGGTATTTCTATCAGGATAGCCAGACTTCTTACATGGAGGCTCAATGTCCCCCAAAATAAAAAATGTGAGAGCTGCTAGACCTATAAATTTTAGGCTCATAACTGGCACAGCATCACTTCTACCATATTCTGTTGTTAAATCAAGTCTCGGGGCAGCCCAGCTTTAATAAGGGAGGGGTTTACATAAGGCTATGAATATGGGTATGGTTCAGTAGGACCATCTTTGGAAACTGGCTACCACAGTCCACCCTCTGGTCCTTAATGATTCATGTCCTTCAACCCCCATACTCTGAAACCCCCAAAATCTTACCCCAATATGGCAGAGCTTAAATTCTAGGATATTGCCAATTAAGCCAGGTCCAGGTATGGATGTGACTCTTGGGGTGAAGTCCTTCATGTGTGCAATTCTTCTGGTGTACTTCCTCACATACAGAAACCAGTGAAGAAGAAAGACAAGTTATCTCTCCTCTCAAAAACATAAAATGGTAAAAGAGAGTCAGGAAAACTACAATCAACAACCCTGTTCAAAAACGGGGAAAAAGGGAGACATGTGCAGTCACTGATTCTTAGCAATTCTGAAATGCAGCCTGGCACATGTAATCAATTTCTCTGGCTCTGGAAGGAAGGTGTTACTTGATTAGGACTCAATTCTCCTTGGTTCTTGGTTTCACTTACTGGTCTCTTACCTCTGCCTTTGAGTTATTCTTCCTTTTTCATTAGAATGGCCCAGGTTTGTAGCTGTATAGCTCCATCCTGCTTCCTGCTCCTAGGAGGTTGGAGGGCATACTATGAGGAGTAGTCTCCAAAGATGCTTCAATGAGCCACCACCTCTGGAGTTCTTGCCCTTCTGTGGTCTCCTCACTCAAGGAATCTGGCTGGCCCTGTGACTGGCTTTAACCAATAGAGTATGGCAGAAGTGACACTGTGCCAGTTTTGGGTCAAAATTTTAAGAAAGCCTTGAAAGCATTAGCTTTTGCACTTTTGGGATACTTGAGCCAACATGTAAGAAGTTTGGATACCCTGTTGGAAAGACCACATGTAGAGGCCACATGATGAGGCCACATGGAGAGAAGAGGTGTGGGTCATTCTAGGATACCAGTCAAGCCTCCAGATAGCTCAAGCTAACGTTGTCATATGATTGCAATTACCTGAGAAACTAAGTGAGGCCACCAGAAGAACCCATTGTTTGGTATTTGTTTTTAGCAGCTAGGAAACCAAAACACCATGTAAATGGGGAAGTTCCTAAGGTCAAACATGTATGCCCAGAACAAGACACGTGCAGAAAAGACCAGGGAGACCTCTACATTTTGGCCTGGAGATATTCTCCAAACTCATTGTATGTATAAGTTCTGAAGGTCAATCTGCAAAGACTGGGAAAGGGGTTTTCTTTTATTCCTTCTTTTTTTTGTTTGCTCCTGGCATTCAGGGAAAGCTCTCTTATAACACTAACTGGATACAAGGTTAAGGAACAGATGCCTCAGAGTCTAGATTTTTTCAGCGATAACACATGAAAATATAATAATGTCCAGGTTTCAACAAAAGACTACAAAACATGCAAAGAAATAGGAAGTAATGGCTCAGGCAAAGGAGAAAATTAAAGCATTATAAACCATCACTGTGGAGGACCAGACCAGGGACATTCTAGACAGACTTTTATAAAATCGTCCTAAATATGCGCAGAGAGCTAAAGGAAATCATGGACAAAGAAGTAAAGAAAATTATGTGAGAGATGAACATCAAGAGTATATCAGTAGAGAGATATAAATTATGAAGAGGAACCAAACAGAGCTAAAGCCCACAGTAACAGAAATAAAAAAATTCCCTAGAGGCAATTAGAACTGGCAGAAGAAAGAATCAGGAAAATTGAAGATAAGATTGAAATCATCTAGCCTAAGGAGCAGATAGAGGAATGAAGGAAAGTGAACAGAGATGAGGAACCTGTGGGATACCATCAAGCATACCAATATACACATTTTGGGAGTCCCATAAGGAGAAGAAAGAGAGAAAGGGGCAGAGATATTATTCAAAGAAATAATGGCTGAAAACTTCCCAAATTTTATGAATGACATGAATAAATACATCCAAGATGCTAAACAAACGCCAAACAGGATATACCTAAATAGACGCACACTTTGCCATGTTATAACCAACTGTTTAATGCCAAAGATAAAGGGAGAATTCTGAAAGCCACAAGAGCGAAGTGACATGTTACATGCTAGGGGTCTCAATAAGATTAAATGCTGATTTCTCATTAGAAACCATGGAGGCAAGGAAAGAGTGGAAAGGCATATTTAAAGTGCTGAAAACAAAAAAATTGCCAACCAAGAATTCTTTATCCTGCAAACCTGTCTTTCAAAGATGAGGGAGGGGTTAAGACATTCCCAGATAAACAAAAGCTGAAAGAATTCATCATCACTAGACCAGCTCTATAAGAAATGCTAAAGGGAGTTCTGCAGGTAGACAGGAAAGGTGACTAGACAATTGACTGAAGCCACATGAAAAAATAAAGTTCTCCGATGAAAGTAATGACATGGGTAAATATAAATGCCAATCCTATTGTGTTTTTGATTTGTAACTCCACATTCTACTTCCTACAGGATATAAAAGTAAATACATAAAATATAATGATAAAGCAATGGTTTTGGACTCATAATGTATAACTATGTAATTTGGAACAATAACTACATAAAAGTGGGGGTGATTAAGGGGTATAGGAGCATGGTTTATATATGCCATTGAAGTTATTTGGTTTCAAAGCAAATGAGATTGTTATATATTTAGGATGTTAAATTTAACTCATGGTAACCATAAAGAAAATATCAGAGAATATGCAAACTTATAGAGACAGAAAGTAGAGTACAGCTTGCCAAGGGTGGGGAAAGGGGCGATGGGGAGTTAGTGCAAAATGAGTATAAGGTTGCTGTTTTGGGTGAAGGGAAAATTCTAGTAATGGATGGTTGTGAGGGTACTGCAACATTGTGAAGGTGATTAATTCCACTGAATGGTATGCTTGGGAGGGGATGGGATGGGGAGATTTATGTTGTGTATGTTTATTTATGCAATTAAAAATGAGAGAAAAAGGGATAAAGTGAAATTAAAGAGATGATGAAATTAAATGCAACACATGATACTGGATGGGATCTAAGAATGGAGGAGATACGGCTCAAAAGCACAATATTTGGACATAAGAAAAAATTGGAATATAGAATGCAAGTGTTACATCAATGCTCAATTTCTTGAAGATGATAACTGCACTTAAGGGGATTACCTAAGTGAATATCCTTGTTTTTAGGAAATATACATGGAAGTATTATGTGCCAAAGGAATATATGTTCAAATGTTCAGAAAAAGATAGATAGATAGATAGATAGATAGATAGATAGATAGATAGATAGATAGATAAAGAATGATATGGCAAAAGTGACAAAATGTTAAAATTGGTAGATCTGGGTATTTGGGGATGTGGGTATATGTATAGCATTTGTATGATTTTTTTCAACTGTCCTATAAGTTTGAAATTATTTCCAGATAAAAAGTTAAAAATATAATTTAATCCAACATTTTCTGAGCATTTACTATGTTCTTCTCATAATATTAAAAAATCTTTGTACTCATTTAAATTCAGGTGCTCTTTTCCACTTGACATATATTAGCTTTCATGGAGTATATTGTCCTAAGTTACATAGGGATCCTGATCCTGTTTTTCTTTTCTATTAGCATATATTCTTGTAACTATTGTGCATGCTCTGGCTGATTTCTTACCGCTTCAGCAAGAATTACATTCAGTTGTCCAGTTTCTAAATAACCTAATTAGAAATGCTTTTCCTATTCTATCTTTATAATTATTTCAGTCTCTGGTTGGATTCCCTCCCCATTACCCATTCTTTCTCTCTGAGTTTTGCTCAAAATCCTGCTAATGAGTTCACACTCTACTCTTTGTCCTCCATGGATTTCTGCCCAGGTGTTTTGAGGTCTCCTTGCCTTAATTAATGGGGAACATTTTTTTCTTGGTCTTTCCCTGCTAGACTTTGCTGAACCTGAGTTTCCAGTTACTTATCTCTCATGTATGTTTGTTTTTCATAGAAACAGAGACCATAAAGTAGAGAGGAGCCCTAGAGATAATACTTTTACAGATGAGGAAATTTGGGCCAGAGAGCCAAATGACTTGCTCAAAATGCCTCAGCCAGATAGTGGCAGAGCTAGGACCAGGACCTGAATCTGCAGGCAGGAAGTCCTGCTTTCACTATTTTTTTTCTGCTGTGATTTGATGAATGCACTCTTAAGCCACATCAATATAATGTCAACTGATTGGCTGATGATTGATTAATCAGCTTTGATTTATAATTAATTAATGGGTTTTAATTAAGTCTCTGTTCTATTCTCAGTCTTGAGCCAAAACCCATGAGGAAAATAAGCAAAACTAAGGCAGTGCAGTGTATTCAGAAACTGTAAAGTGTGTATCAGTAGTTCATAATATTTTAGGGGTTAGGATTTTGGTGAAAGCTCCTGAGGCTCTTATTAATTTATTCAATAAATATTTAGTGAGCACCCACTATGTGCACAGGTATGTGGGTGCACACACACATACATATACACACACTTTCCCTATATCCTCACTAGGGGACACCTTTGAAATAGTGTACACAACCTCATCAATATCGTTATAATAGGTACAATTACAAGTTTTATGGCCATTACAATGTACCATAGATTTGGTGCTTTTTTGGGAAAAATGGACACTGTGATTCCTTCCAGATTCTTTATCTTCCTAATTATTCCCATGACCCCAATTCTTAGAATCATCTGATCATTACATTTCATAGTGGGGGACCTCAAACTCAAATTCTTTCGGAGGCCGTGAAGTTAATGTAAGATATGACAACCTCGAGATCACATATCCCATTTAAAGGGCAGCTGCTACTCTGTCAGGTGACTGTGGTCATGTGGGAATTCAAGTGCCAATCTTTATAGAACTTCTGAATTTTTAAGAGATGTTGAAAGTCTTCATTTTATGTGAAATATTCTGGTTTTTAAAATGTTGGCAACTAAATATTTTAAACCCATGTGTGGGCCAAACAAAACCATTTTAAACTCTGGAGCTTACATTTTGCCCCACAACCCTAGTATGTGCCTTCCCCCTTGTCAGAGAGGGGCAGGATCAAACACTCCAGCCATGGAACTCTTTTATTTCCTAAGAGTATTGTAAATGAGGGCGTTAGGAGTGGTGGCTTTTACTTAATGACCTCCGTGGAGTGGTCAAAAAACCCACCCAGTGATTTGCTTGGTCAGTCTCCATTTGTCTCTCACTAGAAAGAATGGGGAAACAGTAACTGCTTTTGAGGAGATCCAAATAAGGGGTTGTCTTGTGATTTTTAAAAATAGACTTTATTTTTAAGAGCAGTTTTAGGTTTACAGAAAAATTGTGACCAAAGTACGGAGAGTTCCCATAACCTTCCCTCTCCTCTATTTCCCTTGCTGTTAACATCTTGTTACATAACGTGGTACATTTGGTACAATTGATGAACCAATATCTGCACATCATTATTAACTGAAGTCTGTAGTTTACATTTTAGGGTTCACTCTTTTTGTTGTACAGTTCTATGGGTTTTGACAAATGCATACTATCATATTCCTACTATTTTAGCATCATACAGAATAATTTTATTGTCCTAAAAATGCCCTGTCCTCCACCTATTCTTCCTTTCCCCCCCTTTCCCTTAACTAATGGCAACCTCTGATCTTTTTATGGCTTATGTAATTTTTCTTTTTCCAGAATGTCTTATAGTTGGAATCATATAGTATGTAGCGTTTTCAAACTGGCTTCTTTCACTTAGCAATATGCATTTAAGATTTCTTTGTGTCTTTTCATGTCTTGATAGCTCATTTCCTTTTGTTGCTGATTAATACTCCAATCTGTGTATGTATCACAGTTTCCTTATCCTTTCCCCTGTGAAGAGCATCTTGGTTGCTTCCAACTTTTGGAAGTTAAAATAGAGCCCTTGTTTTTATTAGTTCATAATGTATTCATTATTCTAGAAGTTAAAATATTACATTGGCAATATCATCTAAGTGTATTAGATAATCTGTTCCTACTTGGGTCATGTTAACACAAATTCATACATGACATCCTGAATCATATTTCTCTAAACTCAACAATAAATGTTTGGTATTAGTTCAAATTGTTCAGTCCAAGGTCCTCAAAAGTCTCCTAAACTTCAAATCTAATTGCCTGTTCTCATTCCTTGCTTTCTCTCATTTGCTCATTTGTCAAAAATTTAAAAAGCTCATTCTAAGTGTCAATGATTGCTTTAAACACTAAATATGTGATAGTGAATCACACTGATGTGGTCTATTCTCTCATGGACCTTACCTTCTGTGAAAGCTAGGGAGATGGTAGTCAAGTAAACAAATGAATAAATAACAAGGTTTCAAATAGTGATAACTTAAAAAGAGTGTAAAATGGGGAACTGGAGTCAAGGGTGATCAAGGAAAAGCTTTACTGCACAGTCCTTTGGTTTGAATCCTGAGAAGGAGTCAATAGTGCAAAGATATGGAGGCAGAGGGTTCCAGCCACTGAAAACACCTAGTCACCTAGTGCAAAAGCCTTGAGACAGGAGTGGATTTCATGTGTTCAATAATAACAAATAGAACCCGCACAATCGGAATAGCTAACCTGACTTCTTTCCTTCATTTGGCACTGTTTTCAACCCTATCTTGACACAGCCCTCTCCTGGTTCCCTCTGGTTTATCTGCTCCCTTTCCAGGCTCTCTCCAAGGTCCTGAACGTGGAATGTGCCTCTTTTGGAGGTTTACTCACTTCTAGGGTCCCTTCTATTATCTCAGTGTACCCACCTGAGTATACCTACTAACCTGTGAAACTAGGTAAATTTTGTAGGCATAGAAAGGACAAGAAGAGTTACTGTATTGATATATTTCTTGTCTCTAGAACCTAGAGACATTTTGAGTAGGTCCAGAAAGATAATGCCCTGAAAATCGAGGTAAAATCGTTGGTACCTGATAGCCTAGTAGGTATGTGTATGCATGTGCATGTATGTTATGGGAATGAGGGGATATATTTAAGGGGGATATTCCAAAGTGTCAGGCTTGAATAACTGGGTAGTTGGTGGTTCCATTCCTTGAGATTTGGCAAGCAGGAGCTGGAAAAGGCTTCATTTGGGTGCAGGGCAGGGTGGATGGGTAGAGATAATGAAAGGTAAGACAAAATGGAAAGGGGATTAAGAAGGCGTTCCTGAATGTGAAGGGGGAATTCCAGTAGAAGAAGGCCTCTTTCTGTTATCTCAGATTGGAACATCAAATAAAGGTTGCCAAGTACACATGAATACAATGGCAACATGTTTCTATAATGCCATTGAAAACTATTATCCTGCTACATTAAGCTAATAGGATTTTATAGGTTGGTCTAGAGATTTATCCACTAATAACAATTGTTTTCTTTAAAGTCAAAATATTGCAAGACAGACAAGTTAAAAGTTGAAATTCAGGTTGTTTGGTGTCATCTCTGTTCCCTCACTCTTCCCAACCATGTAGTTTTATAGGCATTATCCTTGGGTTTGAAAAGCATAGGTGGCAGAATTGGCCATCACACTTTCATGGCTACTGTTGATAAATTATAAAACCAAAGTTATTGGACATTCAATATGTGCCAAGCATTGTACTAGGTGCTGGGGACAGAAAGATGAATAAAACACAACCCTGGTCCCCAAATTATCAACAAACCATACCTGCACTGATCCTTTTTCCCCCAAACTAGTACTTCCTTTTCTTAACTGATGGATACTGTCTTTTCTTGTGGTCTGTTAACATACCAAGAGTGTGTGGGACATACTCATGTGTACTCTTTCATCCCTAAGTCTAAATGCAAATCACCATCTCATCAAAGAATGATATGATATCAAAAGACTCACTGTAAGTCACTTTGCAGAAGGAATAAATCTAGTCAAAACTTTCTTCTGACTCAGGTCCACATAGGCAGTGGTCAAGGCCTGCTACATTTCTTTTCTTTTTGAGTTCATTCCACTTGGAATAGGTTTCCTTGGCTATTACTTATTACTTATGAATTTTCTTACCTGGTCCTCTGGTAAAGCAGCTTGAGGGTCTGTGTTCTGGCATTTTGATGGATGGATTTATTTTCTTCACCCAGGACACCAGGTGCTACTTGCTATAAAAACAGCAGAGAATTGAATCTCTTCCCTTAAGGCTCTTGGCATCTCTGCAGCAAATTTGGCCACTGAGTTGACCAGGGTTTTGTAGGTTTGTATGCTGAGGGAATGAGAGAGTGGGGGAGGGGTGTGAGAAGGAGGAAGGGCGGGGGGAGAGGGAGATAGATAGATAGAGAGAGAGAGAGAATGCTTCATTTTCCATATTCTCAACTGGAGATAGTGTTTTCTGCATTACTTATCTCATAGAGTTGTTCTGAAAGTAAAATAGCATAATGTAGGACAATAAATATGGCTGTGCCTAGAAAAGATATGTGGTACTGAATAAATATTATTCTGTATCCCCATAAGAGATAGTATAATCTAGTGATTAAGGCCATGGGATATTTGATTTAGTCCTTGCTGGCTCTGTGATTTGGGGTATTACTTGATCTCTTTCAGCTTCAATTTGTTTATCTGTGAAAGAAAGATAATAACTTTGCTAATGTTATATAGTTGCTATGAGGAATAAATAACATTATATAGGTGAAGTGCTTACCCTAGTGTCTGGCATATGATGTTTGTTTAATAAAGTGTCTGCTATCCTTACCCCTCCCACACCCAAGAGGACCTCACAGCTTTTTCAAAATATATTTGTACAGAAATGACCACCAGTATCCTCCCAAGACTGAAAATGAATGACCTTTACAAAATGAGAGACATCATGGATCCAAGAGAGCAAGGTGTTGGAGGACCTGGATTTACAACTGGCTGGGTGACATTGCACACACTCTTTGTTTACAATGATATTAACACTTCTGTGATGTGCAGGTGAGGAAGCTGAGATCTGGATTTATTCCCTAGAGCTAATAGAAATGCTCACATCTCTACCACCTTTAAAAACCAACAAATCAATCATCCAACCAAACATTTCAATTAATGATTTTCTCTTTTTGGTCACAGTCAAGCTTCTTAAAAAGTTGTCTACATCAATTTTTCCTCATTTGTTCACCTCCTTAATAAGGCACAGCAATCTGCTGTTGGCCTCTATCACTCCATTAAACCTGCTCTGGCTAAGATTATCTCTACATTGTCAAAAGCAATGGACACTTTTCAGTCTTCATCTTCCTTAACTTTTAAAAAAAGATTTATTTATTTATTTATTTATTTATCCCCACCCTCTCATTTGCACTTGCTGTGTCTGTTCTTCTTTGTTCTTTAGGAGGCACCAGGAAGTGAACCTGGTACCTCTGATGTGGGAGAGAGTCGCCTAATCATTTGAGCCACCTCTGTTCCCTGCTTTGTTGTGTCTCTCATTATGTTTTTCTTCTTGTGTCTCTTGTTGCATCATCTTGTTGTGTCAGCTTGCTGCACCTGCCTGTCACGCCAGCTCACTATCTTTAGGAGGTACCAGGAACCAAAAAACAACCTTCCGTATGGTAGGCGGGAGCTCAATTGCTTGAGCCACATCTCCTTCCCTTTCCTTAACTTTTGACCGCAAAGAAAAGAAGACAAATGCCCTTCATGGGTGGGAAATAAATTTTAAATTTTGAGTCCAGACAGCAATTCTTGATGCTGAAATTAAAAATGCCATTTACAAGGACTTTGTTCTTCTGAAAACATCCCATATTCAGATACAAAATGTGAATTATTCAAGTAATCAAGGAAACTAGGTCTACTAAAATATCTTACTGTGACATCAGACACCAAAAGTGAAATCTGATGACAGGAAAATGATCAGAGCATAAAGCAATCTATTGCTTTGTTCTTGTATGAAATGGTGCTGGTGAAGTAGGTACCTGCTACCCTTTGTAACCTGATGGCTCCTAATACAGTTCAGACCATGCTTTACTCATTATATTCCTGTCCAATCAAAATGTATCTGTCCTGTGTCACATACCATCAAGACCCTCTTCAAAAGGATGAGTCTCTACAAAGATTCAAGCGAGATGCTAAAGATAGTCATTTGCATTTCAACAGACATCTTCATAGAGCAATTCCATGCATGCAAGCAATATTTTTGGTCAGGGGGAGCCTTTTTCAAGTCCCTTGAAATTCTCTCCTGGAGTTGACTGCCTTTTAATGGGGCATTTGGTGAAGCTGCTACCCTTAGCCAAGTCAGATCGTTGCAGAGAAGGTTTATCATTCTCAGAAACTGTCAAGATGATTAAATAGGGCTGTTGTACAATAGGTTCCAAATGGCAGCAGCCATGGAGTGGAAAAAAACACTGGACTGAATTAGGGAATCTGGTCTAGACTGGTTGTGCATTTCCAGGCAAGCTTCTTTCATTCCCTAAGCCTCGGTATTGTCACCTGTAAGATGAGGGGCTGGGCTACATGATTCCTAAAGTCAAGTCCAGTACAATGATTCTGAAGTCAGTTTTTAAATCTTCTTTTTCCTGACTCTGAAGCTCTCTTCCTAATTTCTTTGACCTGTTTTTACCTTGCTTGATTTTACCACTACTTCCCGAAGTGATTACTTCTTATCTCTCTGCCTCTTCACTTACTTTCTAGCTAGTTCACTCAGAGATCACCCCCAGAAATATGTATCTCACAAACAAATCATCATCTCCTTTGGAGATAGCATAGCTCTATGCTGGGTTCACAGCAGAGTAATTACATGGTAAGTTTGCAATGTGTCCAGAACATTCGCTCCTACAAAGTGAGGCTCTTCAGCTTGAACTTTTAGCTTTTTCCTGAGCTTGTTCACAGATGATTGTGTAAAATGCCAGTTAGGTGGCCGTTTTAAAACCAGATAATTTAACTAGACTACAGAGCCCTAAATGAAATTAATTGACCATAATCTTTCCATGCTTATACTCTAAAAATTTTTTTCTCTACAGATCTTCAAACTCTAAGGTTGATGAAATTTTTTTCCATTTTTTTTTTCTTGCTCCAGTTCCTCAAACCTATATTAACAGAAGAATGGGGGTGGGAGCCAATGGTGCCCCACTGGTTAAACATGCCAATAAGAAAAAATAAATAAATAAACAAAAAATCACAACCAGAAATAATTGTGAAATTTCAGAACATCAAGGATAAAGATAATATCCTAAAAAAAACCTTTCCTAGTAGAATGGACAGATAAAATACAGGACACAGTTAAATTTGAAGTTCAGATGAACAATGAATAATTTTTTAGTAAAAATAAGTCCCAAATATTTCATTGTTTATCTGAGAATAAAGCTCATTCACCCAAATATCCCAATGTAAATGCTAAGAGGGAATTTGAGCAATGGCTTCAAAGTTCTAAGATATTATAATTTTCAAGCTAGAATTCCAGACCCACTCAAATCATCAATGAAGTAGGAGGGAGAAATTGAAACATTTTAAGACATGTAAGAGCTTAGAATTATTTCTCATTATAGATTTCTTAGAAATTTATTCTGGATATTTTCCAGCAAAACCAGGGAGTGAACTAAATGAGGAAGACATAGGGTCCATGAAAGTATGGCTCAGACTCAGAAAAGCAGTGAAGGAAGTTCCTAAGATGGCAGAACTCATGTTCAGCAGAACTTGTATAAAAGGTAAGATGCTTTCCTGCAAGTAGTAGAAAATCCAACTCAAATTGGCTTAAACAAAGACCAGAGGTAGGGCGGGCTCTTGGGTTGATTTAATGGTTCAAAGATCAACAACAATCCAGACTTTTACTGTATTTGTGCTCTGTCATCCCTGTTGTTGGCATGTCCTAAGGTTCCTTTCCCTCCTGGTCATAAGATGACTGCCAGAAACAACCCAAGCAAATGCTTCTTTGTTTATACCTAGCAGGAGAGATGAGCTTCTCCTTCCCAGGAGCTCTGAGCAAGTCTCTCTTCACATCTCATTTTCTCAAACATTCCTAAAAAGGGGTAGCTTTGATTCTTCCATCAGTGCCTACTGTGTGCCAGGAACTGTTCTAGGCACCGCGATAAAGCAGAAAAAAAAACAAAAACAAAAACAAAACTCTCTAGATTTTATGGAACTTACAAAAAGTTCTGTTTTGTCTGTTTTTTGTTTTTTTTGTTTTTATAAACAGAAAACAAGTTAAGTGTGTAAAATAGCTTTATGCTACATGGTATGCTACATGATATGTGCTAATGAGATAAATAAAGCAGAGGAGAGAATAGGCAAAGTGGGATGTGTGTGGAATTTCAGTGAAGGTCCAAGAAAGTCCTCACTGAGAATGTGATATTTGGTTGTTTCAGCCTAATCATCTGTGATGGAATGGATTTGGGAGATGCAATAACAAACCTACAGAACAGAGTTAAGCTTGAAGCAGGACAGAGGGCTATGGGAGACAGTTCTCATGGGAAAAGGGAGATGTCATAGAAGACCTGATGTAATGGCAAGTTCAAAAATACTCTTAGATCAGCAGAAACAAAAACATGTATAAGAAAGAAATTATACCCATAGAATCTGTGGCAGTTTGATGTAATTATGAATTCCAAAAATATAATTGAATCATGCTTGTAAACTGATCTGTTAAACTGGGCATGATTAGGTTAGGATTAGGGCATTGAGCCCCACCCCTTGGTGAGTGGGGAATTAAATATAAAAGGCAAGGCAAAAGAAAGTTGAAGCAGTCTTTTGAGAAGCAGTTTTGATGTTGGGAAGAAGGCCCCAGGAGAGGAGAAGCAAGCCGTTCACCTGATCATCTACAGCTGACCTTGTGGAGGAAACAGGAGCTAAGCCCGGAGAGAAACGCAGCCCCAGGAAGAGAGGAACCCCAGAAGCCTGAACCCTGGCAAACGCCGGCAACTGTCTTGCTCTAACACGTGGCAATAGACTGTGGTGAGAGAAGAAACTTAATGTTTTATGGCCTAGTATCTGTGGACTTCTACCCCAAATAAATACCCTTTATAAAGACCAACCCATTTTTGGTATTTCACATTAGCACCCCTTTGGCTGACTAATACAGAATTTGGTACCAAGGAGTGGGGAAGTGCTTTTGCATATACCAAAATGTTGGAACGGTTTTATAAATGGGTAAGGGGTATTTTTTTGGAGGAATTGTGAAATGCTTGATGGTAAAGGCCTAGACCACTTTGAAGAGACTGTTGATGGTAATATGGACGCTAAAGAGACTTTCTATGATGCCTTAGAAGTAAATGATGAAACTTTTATTGGAAACTGGAGGAAAGGTGATCCATGTTTTAAAGTTGCAGAGAACTTAACAAGATTAACTCCTGGTGTTATATGGAAGACAGAATTTGAAAATGGTGAACCAGAGCATTTAGCTGAAGAACTTTCCAAGGTAAAATCGGAGAATGTGGCTTGGCTTCTCCTTGCAGCTTATAACAAAATACTAGATGAGCGAAATACACTAAGGACTGAACTTTTGGTCACAAAGAAAACAGAAACTGATTCTGGAACTTCCAAGTTTCTGGAAATCAAATTCCCAGATGAAAATGCCCTATTTGAAGACTTTACTAAACTTGGAACTCGTAACTCAGAATTGAAGATGCAGTTATCTCGGAAAGACTTGTGGAAAGTCTTACTTTCTGATGGCTTGGACCCCTGCTTCCTGCATGCTAAACCAACAAAGTTTTTGAGAATGCTGTATGAACAAAACCACTGTCAGCTTGGACAAAAATGGACATGGAAAGGAGAGATGGAAGGAGAATCAGCTTTAAGAAGAAAACCGTGGAAGCAGAGATCTGGACTTAAGACATCTCCTTGGGCCAAGAGAGGAGCCCCACCCATGTGTACAGAGAGGGTGAGTTTGCCCCTGCAGTTGAAGAGGGTGGATGTTCCTACCCAATGTTCTGAGAAAGTTTTGATGCCTCATGGTGCAGAGAGGGTGAGTTTTCCCCAGCAGTTGAAGAGGGTGGATGTCCCCACCCGATGTTCTGGGAGAGTTTTGCCATCCCAGGGTGCAGAGAGGGTGGAGCACATTCCTCAAAGATTAGGGTGGTTAAGGTCAGCACCCCATAGGTCTGAGAGAGGTGGACCTGTTCCCCATGGATTAGAGAAGGCCAGGTGGTCAACCCATTGTTCTGAGAGGGTTGAGCCTGTATGCCAAAGGTTAGGGGGAATGTTGTCTTCACCTCGCTGTACTAGGGAGGCTAAGACTCTAACCCAAAGATTGGATAAGGTGTGGCAATCACCCCAACACTCTTGGGTGGTGAGGTCTGGAGCTTGGTCGACACCCAGATGCTTGATGAGGGTGGAACCAAGAAAATGGCCGTTGGGCAAGCCTGTGGAAAGGGTGGGTTCCCATGTGGCCCCAAGGAAAAGAAAACATCTTAAAAATGACTCTCAGACTTTGAAATCGAATGGAGGATGCCCTGCAAGTTTACTGAACTGTAGAGAACCCATAACTCATGTTTAACATCCCAATTTCTCCTTATAATATTGAAAATGTTTATCTTTTGTCTTTCCATTTGTGTATTGGAAGCAGTTAAATGGTTTTGTAAGATTCAGAGGTCTATAACAGATGGGACTTTGCCTGAAGACAAACTGTATTTCTTTAAAATGATTTTGATATGATTTTGTACTTGGATTGTTACTGATTTAAGTTTTTTTAAAAATATTGTAATGTATTTTTGGAATTCAGAGGGTGGAATGTGGCAGTTTGATGTAATTATGAATTCCAAAAATATAACTGAATCATGCTTGTAAACTGATCTGTTAATCTGGGCATGATTAGGTTAGGATTAGGGCATTGAGCCCCACCCCTTGGTGGGTGGGGAATTAAATATAAAAGGCAAGGCAAAGGAAAGTTGAAGCAGTCTTTTGAGAAGCAGTTTTGATGTTGGGAAGAAGGCCCCAGGAGAAGAGAAGCAAGCCGTTCACCTGAACATCTACAGCTGACCTTGTGGAGGAAACAGGAGCTAAGCCCGGAGAGAAACGCAGCCCCAGGAAGAGAGGAACCCCAGAAGCCTGAACCCTGGCAAACGCCGGCAACTGTCTTGCTCTAACACGTGGCAATAGACTGTGGTGAGAGAAGAAACAATGTTTTATGGCCTAGTATCTGTGGACTTCTACCCCAAATAAATACCCTTTATAAAGACCAACCCATTTTTGGTATTTTACATTAGCACCCCTTTGGCTGACTAATACAGAATTCTACTTGGCTTCTCAGTGAATAATGTTTACCTAGGCACACGTGTTTAAATGCTGTTATTAGTTTTCAGATTTTAGAATCAACTGCTAGAGAAAGCACAGAAGATTTAACTACAGAACCAAGTGTAAATGATATCAAGCTAGATATTGCAAGGATAGGATGACGAAAATGGGAGGTAGAGAGCTAAAGGCAAGGCTAGGCATCAGGCTAGTGGGGTGTGAAGAGAGAATGTATTGAGTGGAATAAGAAATGACAGTGTATGTTTATTATGTAAAATTTCAAAGGTAAACAAACAACAGAGGAACTAAATATGGTCTTATAACTATATTGAGAAATTGGGAAGGACAGATAGGGATGATATAAGTGAATGAATGTACCAGGAAGTTGAATGTCTAAAACGGACAAATCCAGAAATAGTGTATAAATGCATATTTACCTTAGAACTATAGAAACGACTTCTATTTAACCACAGAATAAACACGTTAAAAAGATAGAGGGTTGACTTTGGGGGAGGGGGCTAAGACTGTGGGTGAGGATGAGGGGGCAAAGTATTGTTTTCCTTATAACTCCTTTGACAAAATTTGACTTTTGAACTATGTACATGCATTACTGTGATTTAAAAAAATATCTGGCCTCTATTCTAAAATTTTTTTTCTGTATTCATCAAAGGAATACATGCTTATTGGAACATATTGAAAACTTGACAGCTCTTAAATATTGGTGTGTTTTCATCCAGTTGTTTTTTTAATTGGTTATATTTATACACATTTGTGATTATGTGGAGTAAGGATTAATTTTGATGAATCCAAATTCATGAATCTAAACTGATTATCTTAGATTCCATAGATAATTTGTAACATTTTTAACTCTCCCTCAGGATTGAAAACTAGACCCAAACCAACATGATATTAAAGTCTTTATGTGAAAAGACCTTTGACATTAAACAGTAACAAGGAAATTAGTCTGTTTATCAAGAAGACCAGACCCCAGCAAACCAAAGCCAAGTTCACAATGATGTTATTTAGGCTGTGAGAGTTAATTGCCAGACAAAAATAAATTACAGATTTGTTTCACAATATGAAGCTAGGAACTTTATATAATTAAGGCATGGTACCTTAATTAGATATTTTAAATAATAAAGCCTTGGACACCTTATATAATTAAGCCATAGATACCTTATACATGTAAGGCAGGGTATGCAGATCCCACCTTCCTCACTGGCTTCATCTACCACAGGTCCCCTGGCCCTCACTCATGCCCAAGCCATTCTGACTCAGTTGTACAAAACAGAATGCACAAGGCTTCCTTCAACCTTTGTGGTTGGGTCATACTGTTCCCTTTGGTGGGAATGCCCTTTCCTATCAAGCCTTCCTAGAAAAGTGCTACCAATCCATTAAGTCTCAGCTCAAATGCTCTCTCTCCTGTGATCCTTAACTAACTCCATGGAGATTTTGCTACTTCTTTCCTTGTGGTACCGCTGAACTTTATCCATGCCGTGGTCAGTGTACTCATTGTTTGGAGTGAAGACTTTGTACTGTGCAGTCAGACGGCCTGAGTCTGATACCCAGCTCCACCTCTAACCGGCTGTGTGAACTTAGGCAAGTCATTTAGTCATTTTGAGCTTCAGTTTACTCATCTGTATAATGGTGTAAATAAAAATACCCACCTCAGTAGTTGTGGTAAAGATGAAACGAAATAATCCAGGGAAAGCACTGGCCTGGAAGTGCTAAAAAATATCTGCTATTATTTTGTTTATGCTGTTGCTGCTGCTATAATGGGTAATATCTAACTATTGATGTTAGGGACTACAACTTTTCATCTTTAATGTCCTCTGCACCATTGTAGAACAAGGCATTGTGCCCTTGAAAAAGTTTGCAGAATGAAAGAATGGAGGAGTGAATGATTTAGAGAGTGAATTCAGCTGCTTTTGTTTTTATAACTATCACTTTTAGGGATAATAATTTCAAGAGTGGAGCTCCAAGTAAAGTGAAAAGTGAACCAGCATTAATTCAACAATATTTTTCTTATTAAAACAAAGGACCACCTCCTGAATACATTTAATGTCTCTTCAGCTCTGAGAATGATTCATATGAAAAAATATGAGAGGTCTCCCGCAGTGCAGGGCCCTGCCTCTTACCTATAAATTTCTCAAAGCTGTACAAATGCTAGTACTTCCGGTCTACAGATGTTCAGGACTAACTGGGATAATGCTTTTCAAGATCACAATACAAATGTGAGGCACCATTAAAGTACTTTTAAATTCTCTTATGAAATACATCTCTTCAGGTTTTCTAATATACTTCTTTTCTTCCTTCTCCACAGGATTATTTCTCCAAGGCCTGGGAGCTTCCCTTTCAAGTCCAGATGTATCTGATGTCTTTGCAGTTGTGTGGGGCTGGTTTATAACCTCAGGGACCCTAAGCATCATCCTAGTTCTAATGTGATTAGGCTGCTCCTCCCTCCATGAGCAGAGCCCCACATACTCCACCCTTACAATGAGAACACACTTTGTTCCCCTTGTGAGACAGTCAGGTTCTGCTGGCATTTTTGAGTCTGACTCAATGCCAGACACTTTGGTAGTTACTTGGGAGAATAATATTTGTCATGCTTATCTCCAAAGGCTGCTGGAAGACTCTGGTGAGCCGTTTTATAAAGTACGAAGTGATCTACAAATACAGGGTTTTGTTATTATTAAAAACACATCTCATCTTCAACTGGAATGTCTAGATAAAGGAATGTTGTGTGATAAAGAGCTGGAGCTAGAGGGGGAGGAACACTAAAAGAAACCCAAAACACCTAATTACCAAATACCACAGAAATACCACAAAGAAAGTGATTGCTTGATTAATTAATGAGAGGGCCCTATGTCTAAGACTTGCAGTTATATTGGCATGACCCTTCTTTGCCTATCAGGATCAGTTTATTTCTGCAGAAGAATAACTATCAAACCACTGAGGCCTAACTAAAGTGTGATTAATATGGGCTCTGTTAATTGTATGGCTGAGTTTTATGCATGAGCCTGTATCCTTGATTTTCTCCCTTAATTTCCTCCTGTTTAACTGTTGGTCATAAAACAGTTTCAAATATATCTGCTGAGTATGAGAACAAGTTTTGTAACTTGAAAAGTGCCAAGTCTCTTTGGGCATTTCACGCAGTAAGACTGACTTGGGGGAATTCTGAGGCTGTAAGATGGATTGCTGCTCGGCTTCCACTCCTAGCCCTGCTGGCTCCTTCCCTGCAGCCGCTCACTTGTGCTGGGTCTCATCTGTTATCATTAAGCGCATGCATAGCATAGATTGTGGCAAAAGGCTTTCATCACTTTCTTTCTGACAGCCCAACATTTGTGGCCCTATTCAGCCTCGTTCCAGACAGATGGTGGTGATGACATTCCAGCTGTTCTAGCCTTCCCAGCATCAAGCCACCTTTTTTACTTTTGTTAATAGAACCTGATTTTTCTTTTTAATGTGCTGAAGATACATTAAATGTATTCTCTGCTTAAATTCTCTGTGGTTCCAGTAGGATTGATCCCATTTCCCTGGCTTTAGGGTTGGCCTCGGGCAGTTAAAATCCCAGGGATTGGTGCAGGGATAGGCATGTGACCCAGGCTGAGCCAACAACAGGCAGCCCTGGGACTCTAGCAGGAACTGTTGGGAAAGAGAAGCTCTCTTTTTCCTCTTGAGTTTTTGGATTCGTAAAATTTTAAGCCTGGGGCTTGTGGTCTTTTCGCCACCACTAAAGGAGAACCTAACTGAGAATGAATGTGACACAGAAGAAGGAAGAGCTAAGAGATAGAGAGGGACAAACCCCTACTGGCATTGTTTGAATATGCAGATTCAGTCCTGCCTGAAGACGGTTCTGTGCATGGACTTTTCTATTATATGAATCATTTTGATAGAATTTTTGCTTACTACAACCAAGAGTCTTGACCAAATTGATGCTGCTGCTGATCACCATAGCTCTCTGCCTCAGCATGTACAGAGCCTTAAGAAAAGTTAGAATGAACTAGAAAGAAGTCAGTCTACAGGAAATAAAATTTAGACTTTCAGAACACTATAAACTTATTTAAACATATAATTTTTTTGCCCTACAAAAAGTTTGCTGGGGTCAGTTGGACATTTTACCCTTATGTTGTTGGAGAGGTCTGATTGAAATGATCATGTGACATCTTGTGGGTAAGAGAAAGTTCTCTGCACTCACTGGGGGAAGCCCTGTAGTTAGTTCGTTCATTTGTTCGTTCATTCATTCATTCATTCATTCATTCATTCAATGATTTGGTGTCTGCTGGTGCTAGGTGTTTGGGATGTGGCAGGTGAACAAGATAGCTTTGTTGGCTTCCCTAATGGAAATTATGATCTGGGAAGCAGATGTGGCTCAAGCGATTGGGCTTCTGTCTACCATATGGGGGGTTCTGGGTTCAGTTCCCAGGGCCTCCTGGTGAAGGTGAGCTGGCCTGCATGGAGAGCTGGCCCACGCAGAGAGCCGGCCTGCATGGAGAGCTGGCTCAACATGATAACACAACAAAAAAGAGACACAGAGGAAAAGACAATGAGAGACACAACACACTAAGGAGCTGAGGTGTCTCAAGTGATTGAGTGCCTCTCTCCCACATCGAAAGTTCCCAGGATCGTTCCCGGTGCCTCCTAAAGAGAAGACGAGAAGACAAGCAGACACAGAAGAATGTGCAGCAAATGGACACAGAGAGCAGACAGTGAGCGCACGTGGCAAGGGGGCGGGGATAAATAAAATAAAATAAAATAATATAAATCTTTGAGAAAAAAATTATGATCTAATAATCTTAGTGAATCAAGAATCCAGGACTCATACAGATAGATGGAATAAGCAGATTTCAACTAATGAAATTCCTTATCAATGTATGGGGATCGACCTTATGTTATACAGGTGTGTTGATATCATTAGTTACGGATGATTCCTGCTTTGATTCTCACTTTAGTCTGTGATGGCCCTCAGCTCTTTCAGTTTTCAACCTCAAAAAGAAAAAGTTTTCTCAAAAAGGAAATTACTTTTCTCAAAAAGGAGATAAGAAGGGTTTAAGGGCTGAAAAATACCACACGTTACTCCAGTTACTCTTTAAAAAAATGGCTTTCTTTTAGGTGCTGAGACTGTGGTAGATTTAGGGCACCTTTACTCCAACCAGCTGTACATACTTTATGTGGTTGAATGAACTTTATTTTCCCCAGTCTCTGCTGATCATATCAGAGGCCAGAGTTATACTCCCCAATTCATGAGGAAAAAAACAAGGCAGAGCAGCCCAGAGGACTAGTCTGAGCTGTCAGAGTTACTGAGACCCTTTCAGATTCACTCTGATCCTGTGAGAGGGTGTCATCTCCCAGAGAGCTGGCTGATGTGCCTACCCAGGCCCTTCCTCCCTTGCATTCCTGCTGCCTGGCCTGGTTTAGGCCCTGGTTAATGCAAGTCAGGATTTGGCAAGTGCCTCCTACTTGTTCTTTCCACCGCCACTTTCATTAATCTATACTAGTGCACGTTGCAGCCCAAGGAATTTCACTAATGCACAGCTCTGAGTCCGTTACTCCCCTGCCCAGGAACTTTCACGGGTTCATTTTTGCCTGCAAAGTAAAGTCCAAATTCTTTATGCACATAGGCAGGACCCTGCACAATCTGGCCTCACTCTTCATCCCAGACTTCATTTTCATGGTGTGCTCTCTCTCTCCCTCTCCATTCCCAGACCCATTGCTTCAGCCCAACTCACCCTTCCCCAAACACACCTTTTACTTCCCAGGCCTTTACTCTCCCTCCTCCTCCTCCTGGAATTCTTGCACTCTGTCCTCCTTGTTTTCACTTGTTTAACTCCTACCTGTCCTTCTGATCTCTGAGAAAAATTCTCTTCTTTCATGAAGCTCTCTGAGATCCCCCCTATCTAGAAGTAATATCTTCACGCTCTATCTCCTTCTTATATTTGATGTATTCCTGCATCATTTTTAAAATTTAGTCTGATATTTATTTACATGCCAGTCTGTCTCTCCTGATGACATGTAAGTTCATCAAGACAGGGGACTGTGCCTGGCTTTTCTTGACTCCCATGGTGTTGGTTGCTTTGATAGAGAACTAAACAGGTACTTGCTGAGTGGATTATGAGTGGGTTCTCTTCCAGAATAAAAACAAGGCTAGCACCCCATGCTTTCTCTCATCACTGAGACTTTGCATAGGCTGTTGTCTATCTGTAATGTGTGTCCATCCTCCCTGCTTCCTCTATTGTCTAAATAACAACCCACGGTAGGAATACATTTTATATTGTAACCTTGTTCAAACATGTCTTGAAATAGTGCTAATGCTTGCTACTTACAATACATTCTGCTCCATTATCTATTCGATTCTACTCTACTTCTATTTTACTTCTGTTTTATTCCATGCCATTCCATTCCATTCCATTCCATTCCATTCCATTCCATTCCATTCCATTCCATTCCATTCTATAATTCTATTCTGTCCTATCCTACCCTACCCTACCCTACCCTACCTACCCTACCCTACCCTATCCTATCCTAAATTCTGTTCTATTCTTATAGTCCAGTCTATTATTTCATTTCAAAAGACTTTGGCTGTGACAGGCTAAGTGCTTTCCTGGGTCTACTAATAGATGGCAGTAAACACTGGCCTACTTGGTCCCTCCTCATCTTTCAGATCACTGCTCACATGTAGCTTCTTCAGGAAAGCCTTTCCCTGTCTGTTCCAGCCAGACTGAGTTCCCTGGTAGAGGCTCTCACGGCCCCTCTTCTTCACAGGGCTTGATAGTAGCTCATTGTGTAGTTGTTTGCTCATCTCTTCTCTGCTGGTACTAAGCTTCAAGAGGGCAGAGCTTCTCCACTCTTTTTCTCACATTCATATTCCCCCCTCAGTGCCTAGCACAGTGCCTGGGACACATCCATACATATTAAAGCATTGCTGAGTAAATGAATTGGGTGTTTTTAAACTGAGAGATGAGGAGTTGACATAAGCAGATTTGTTTTCAGCAGATCACTCGGGCTGCACAAATTTTATTTTTCCAAGGACAAAAGTAGTGACAAATACAAGTAAAGTTGGAGGAAGTTTTGGAAAGTGGGGGCCTTGAGGTAGAGAGACTAGTTTGCAGGCCAGTGTAGTGGGGACTTGAACTAAAAGACAATCAGTGGTTCCCAAGAGTTAGGGATGGATCCAAGAGATGTTTTGAAGGAAGAGTTGAGAAAACATAATGACTTGTGTTTGTGGTAAAACCAGTCCTCAAGGACCCTCTTGTGTAATGATCAGGAAGCAGGAGGACATCCTTCTGGTTCATATGGCTCTCACCAAGAGGCTCCAGGATCCCCTCCAGTTTCCAAGGCCTAAGATTGCCAGGCTGATGCCCCCGCCAGGGGTTCTGCATCCCTGATGAATGTGGTACAAGTGCAATCAGGTTGGCCCCTGCTTAGACCCTGACAGCCTTTGCTGGATCCACCTCTTCCCCGGCCCCCTCAGCCTCATCTCAGGGGCTCATTATGCTTTGGCTCTCTTTGTTTTCACTTTTGATATCAGTTTTAAGCCAATTAAGGTGGGGAGGGATTTCAAGTAGGATTGACTTTTCATTGATCAGCTTCACATTAAAGCCTTAGTTCTTAAGAGGAATCCATTGTTCCTGTGTACTGATGCAAAACCTCCCGAGGTAAACTGACCCATGAGGAGAGGGAGACAGGCTTTCCTGTAATTAGTTGAGAGATGCAGCCACAGTGCTGCTCTCTTCAGCACTGGCACCAGTCTTCAGCCAGAATAGGTTTTGGGGCGATGGTATCAGTCACCAGAGTACGTTTTGGTGTGGGAGCTTTGGAGCCCAAGGCTGTGTCTCTGCAGTGTAACTGAGACCTGCCTCTTTAGTAGATTTGGTATTTGCATTTGTCATGAGAGCACAGTACCTAGAGTGGTTCAGACTGTGATTGCTCCAATTTGATTGTTAAAACTGCCAAAAACAATGATTAACACAACTGACGAAAATAATTTTTCATGCACAATTAGATCTACAACTTGAACTCTAATTATTAGAGTGGCAAAATCTAAACCAAGGAAAAGTCCACTGGACAAGGGGCTATCTGATCAGGGGGCACCTCACGAGGCATTGTCTTCTTGTCCTGGAGTCATGCTGAGTAGAGCTGGGATCCTCTGGCCATATTCCTCTTTCCATTCCTTATCTCTGCCTCCTGGAGATGCGCTCTACTTCCCTTCCAGGTTGAATATTTATGGAACTATTCTTCCTAGATAAACTAGCTTGCATTTTCCTCTCAAGATAAATCTCATTTCATGATGTGCTGCCATATTTCTAATCTGCTGAGCCCATTTATATTACCACTTGGCCTTGCCTGGTGCTTGGCCTCCTTCTCAGTTTAGTGTGGCCATGACTTTGGAGTGGCCACAGAGAAAGCCAGGAACATCTGTCTTTCCATTACTGGATTAAGGTGGGGAGAAGAAGAAAAAGCCAATGAGAGAAAAAAAAGTCCATCTCTTAAATTACTGAATAAGTACAGGCTGTGCTTTTGAACAAAGTTTGTAGCAAAGCAGCAGCAATACAGATAATAATAATAAATAGAAACCTTATATAATGTTTATTGTATGCCTGGCATGATTCTGAGCATTTTATGCATATTAACTTTTCCAGTCCTCACAAACACCCTGTGAGGTAGCTATTATTATCATCACATTTTGGATGAGGAAACTGAGGTGCGGGGAGATTAAGTAACGTACCCAAGCTAACACAGCCAGTAAGTGGCAGAGTCTGGATCCTGTGGACCATACATTTTATAAAGTATACAGATCTTAAGTTTTAGTAGCTTTTACATTTTCAGATTTTAAGCTTAGTGTAAATGACTTCAGTATCTTCTTGAAAACCCATCCAATGTCACTTTTCCCTACAAGTCCAATGACCAACCTGCTCCCAGGGTAACTTTCCACACTTCCCTTCATGCTCAGATGATTGAATACAACATTTGTGTGTATAAATACAAATAAGTGCATAGGAAGCAAGTTTTTTGGTTATTGCTCTTTTTACCAAAACATGCTACCACACTATATACACAATTATGCAGTTTGTCTTTCTCACTTACAATCTTCATGGAAATTCCTTCAAGGCAATTGTTAGGGAACAAGCACATTCTTTTTAATGGCTATACAATATTTCATGGTATGAATGTACTGTATTAAACCAAATATTCCCCTATAAATTATCATTCACTTTGTTTCTAGAACCTTAATATAATTGAAATTATAATAAATTATTATTTTCCTAATAATCCTTGAATGTAAATTCTTATTTACTGGAAATTTTATTTCTGAGATATAGGTCCCATTTACCTTTAAATATATATATATAGAATCTTTACTGAGTTATAATTCACATACCATACAATACCTGTTTAAAATGTACAATTGAATGGTTTTTAGGATATTTACACAGTTGTGCAACGATCACCACAATCAATTTTAGAACATTTTTATCACCCCACAAAGAAGCCCTGTACCCAATAGCAGTCACTTTCTATTTCTCCCCAACCCTTCCAGTCTTATGCAACCACTAATTGACTTTCTGTCTCTATAGAGTTGCTTATTCTGGACATTCTATACAAATTGAATCATGCACTATGTGGTATTTTGTGACTGACTTTTTTTACTTAGCATGTTTTCAAGTTTTCTTCCACCTCAAAGAAAGTATCAGCACTTCATTCTTCTTAAAGGTTGAATAATATTCCATTGTATGGAGATACTATGTTTTGTTTACCATTCATCAGTTGATGGAAGTTTGGGTTGTTTCCACTTTTTGGCTATGAACATATATGTACAAAATTTTGTGTGGACAAATGTTTTCATTTCTCTTGGGTGGAATTTCTGGGTCATTTGGTAACTCTGTTTAACATTTTGAGAAACTGCCCAACTGTTTTCCAAAACAGCCATACCATTTTACATTCTCACAAGCAAGGCATGAGGATTCCAACACTTGTTATTGTCTGTCATTGATTAAAGCTACCCTAGTAGGTGTGAAGGGGTATCTTATTGTGGTTCTGATTAACATCTCCCTAGTGACTAATGAAGTTGATCATCTTTTAATGTGTTTATTGGCTATTTGTATATTTTCAGAAGTATGTCTATTTTGATTGTTTTTTAAAAAATTGATTATTTTTCTTTTTAATATTGAGTTGTAAGAGTTCTTTGCATATTTTGGATGCAAGTCCTTTGTCAAATATATGATTTATAAAAATTTTCTCCCATTCTGTGGGTTGTCCTTTCACTTTCTTGATGATGTCCTTTGAAGAAAAAAGTTTTTTTAATTTTGGTGAAGAAGTGCAATTTATATATATTTTTTGTTTGTGTTTTTGGTGTCATATCTAAGAAACCATTGCCTTACCCAAGGTCACAAAGATTTACTCCAATGTTCTCTTCTAGGACTTTTATAGTTTTAGCGCTTACATTTTGGTCTGTGATCCATATTGAGTTAATTTTTGTGTACAGTAGGGTTCCAACTTCATTCTTTTTCATGTGGGTATCCTCCCTGAATTCTTTCTCTAAGATAACTTCTGGCATGTTCCCATGTTTCATCCTGTCATTCTAACAGGTAAATAATCTTGGCTGGGTGTAAGATCTTGGTAACAGTTTCACAGTGTCTGTGGATATTATCGGTCAGATGAGAGATATGTCATCTCCCTGAGGCCCAGGACTGGTCATTTAAGCCCCTGACTGGCAGCAGCCTCACCAGTGGTGGAAGGCACAGCTGTCTTTTGGCACTACAGACTAGGGTAGCATGTGGAAGCAGGTGGAGTGCCAGGGTTCTGTTGCAAGTTGCCTTGCTCCCTGTTTTTCTGATGCTTTCTCTGCCTCTGGGTCAGGGAGGACTCAGCCTACCTATCCTGTCCTTCTTGGCTTCTAGGGTCAGGAAACCAGGTGATTCCCCACCCAGGGGCTCCAGCTCTTACTGTGACTGCCTGCTATAGGGCCCCATTCTGGAGCTTTCTAACTCTGGCTTCCCTGAGCTCCTGTTCAACCCATTGTGGGAAAAGTTTGAACTGGTTGTCTCAGCAGAGGCTCCCACAGTACCCAAGGCTTAACTGAACCTGCTGTCCATGGGCCCCAGAAGACATAGAGTTGGGTGAGGTAGGAAGATTGAAGGTATGACTGAGGGATGAAGAATTGAGTCCAGATCATTGTCTATCCAGGACTCTCTGCCCAGGATTCCACCATATCAATTTCAATTGTTGATTTATTTCTCTGCCTCCCTGAGAAAAGTGTGACCTCTCTTAGGCCTGGGCCTAAATCCTACTTGTTTTTGTGCACCCAGCACCTGGCACAGTGCATGGGGCATAATGGACTTCGATTAACTCTAGGTGGAATGAATGAATGCAATTGTCAAACTGCAATGCATGACTTGATCAGGCGTTAGGAAATCCATTTAGACTCTTGGGTTGCAGAGAAAGCTTCTGACACTGGTTAATTCAGAAAGGGGATTTTATTGGAACAGTATTGAGAAAGTCCCAGAATTCAGACAAGCCTGGTGATCTAGGTTTGAAAATAGACAGAAGTCCAGGCACCCCTGAGGGCCAGGAAACTGGAAGTCAGGACTGGTCAAAAGCAGCAGGAATTTTTTGTTCAGTGTCACATTACTGGGTGAATATTTTCCAGTCATTTCCCCCCTATCTTTACATTACTCACTCAAGATTCAAAGTTGGGATTTTTTTTTATGACTCATATCTGTATGACAGCCTTGAACAAAAGGATCTGATCTTGTTGGGTTCCAAAGTAGGAGCAGGTACCTGGATTTACCATCCTCTCAAGGCTACCCACAGTGGGGGAGAGTAAGTCCCCTGAGCAGCAGAAATGTGTTAGGGGGAAAGAAATAGTGCTGGGTGACCACAAACATACAAGGAAGTATTTTAGAAGACAGGTCTCTGATTTCCAAAGTGGCAAAAGTTCTTTCTTCCCCCCTCCCCTTCCCCCACTGCTAGAGCTCCTGACACTACTGCCAAAGCTGAGTGAGGGAGGAGAGGAATAAAAGGCTGGTGACACTCCTGTCAGAGCCTTATCCTCCTCTTCTATCTTCCAGTACCTGCTGCTCCATAGTGGGACCTGTCCCCATCCCAAACTAGTTTTAAGTAGTGGCAGATGGACTCCTGGGGCCCTTCTGTCAACCCCAGCTCTTCCTCCCTGCCCCCCACAGAAACAGTGTAGGAGATGACATTTTGGCTTTTAGATTAAACAGACCTTGTGGGTTGGTTTGAGATCCTAGTCATTAAGTGTTAGTAGTTTCCAAGCAACCTTCCTTTGCCCCACTCTTTCTTTCTCTACAAATATTTATTGAATGCCAGCTATTGGAAACCAAAATAGATAGCCCTTTTCTTCCTAGAACTTACAGTCTAGTGGAAGAAAACAGGCATGAAACAATCACACAAAACTAAATATGTATTTGCAAGTTGCTCAGTCCTAGACATACTAAGTAGAAGGTGCCATGCCAAGGACCTAATTTAGATTGGGGAGATATGAAGAGGTCTCTTCGAGGAAGTGACTTGTAAGCAGAAGATCTAAATGATAGGTAGACAGTACCTAGGCAAAGTGCTTCATTCTCAGATTTCTCTCCAAGGACAAAAACGTCTATATTTTCTTGTAGTTCTCAATCATGGTGGTATTCAGGTGTATGTGTGTGTGTGTGTGTGTGGCATTTGTTGTTGTCACAGTGATTCAGGAGATACTACTGGAATTTAGTGCCCAGAGGCAGAGATGCTAAATACTTGCAACATGCAGGATGGTTCTGCTGAAAATGCCAATAGCTCTTTCATCTGAGCAACCTGTAGGCTGAGGTCAGTCTCCCAGCAGCCAACTCCATCAGGAGGAGAGCTGCTCCTCAGCAGTAGTTGCTCTCAAAGTCCTGAGGTAGAATCAGATGGGCACCGCTTGTGTCCCCTGTCCTCCCCTGAACCAAGCACGTAGTTGGAGATGGGCTGCAGACTGGAAATGCGGAAGGAGTGAATCTCTCAAGGAAAACTGAGGCGCTGTTGGCAAAAGGGGAAATGGCAAAAGCAGCAGATGACCATTGGTGAATGAGAAGCACAGTGGTGCAAGACGAGGTGAATACCCATCTGGCAGGGGCCAGATCACTCAGGGCTTTGTCAAAGATTTTAGACTTCTCTGAAGTGCCCTGGGATACCGCAGGCAGGTTTTAAGCAGGGAAGCAGGTGGCAAAGTCTAGGCTAATCTTCAGAGGCTTGGCCTTTAGGTTTTGTGAGTATCTTGCCCAGACCTTCTTCCATGGACGAACTACTGTAACTCCCCTGACTCTCACTTTCTTCTTTCTTTCTTTTATCTTTTTACATGCCAACTCCATTGGTCCTCTACATGGAGGTAAAGGACAGGGGCAGAATTCTGCTCTGGGGAAGCACTATTCTTCCTTTGTCAACTATGATTTTATGGGCTGCATCACATTTCAGAATTTGCTTTCTGCACTGGAGACAAGAGTTGGAACTGAGTAAATGTTCTTATCCCAGGAAGTCATTGATTTAATCTAATTAACTACCTAGTGGAAAATTTCTCTCCATCCCAGCGATGCTTATACTATTATGGCCAAGTCCAGGGTACTGGCAGCATAACTTTGCAAATTTCATTAGCTGTGGCTGTTTCCGTCTTCTTCTAGGTCATTAATGAGTTCGTTAAATGAGGCCAGTTCCGACACCAGCCTCGGACATGCCCCAGTGGACCTTTTGCTTCCAACCAGACATAGTTCCCATTTATCCCTGATTACGCAGTGTTTTCACCCTGCCAGCATTCCATTTAGACGAGAGCATTGAAAAACAGGCCAATTTAATTTGGAGCACAACTTTTATGGAAGTCATTGTCAAATGCATCACTGACACCCACATAAAATCTTTGTACTCCTGTCACTTGCTCATTCTTCCATTTTGTCGCTCTCATTCTTCCTCCTGTTGTTATTCTTCTAAGAGGTTTTATGATTTTTAGAAATAATCACTTTTCCTTTAAAAATTACCATTTTTCTTTGTGTTTGTCATTCTTTTTTCTCTATCATCCAATTCTGTTTCTTTCCTCTACGATATAGTTAGCAGTTCTGAATTACAACTGTTGTGAATGATTTTAACAACAGGAAAGAAATCCTAGTAACAGCTTTAAATAAGAAAAACAAGAAAGTGGGATAGGTGTTTTGTCATTTCACTTGGAAAAATTAAGAACTGGTAAGGGTTTTTCAAGTCTAATCATAGGAATTATCATGCATAACATTCTGTAGGTAATCATTTCTTTCTTCCAATCACCCTGTGTAAAAGACATTGTTATTCCCACTTTACTGATGAGAAAACTAAGACTAAAGAGAAGTGTCTTGTTAGTGTCACACAATTGCTATGCACACAAATACCACACACTTTTTAAATGATCTGTACCAGATCTCTAAGGAACCACTTTCAAATCCATCTAGAAAATAAGGGGGTTGGCTTCTTACCTCCCTCCTCGCATCTCACCCTGCCTCATGCCATAGAAAGGATATAAGCTTACCTGCTACCTACAGCCATGTGCTATAATCCTTGTATGCATTGTTTCCTTAATCCCCACCTCGTTGTGCAAGGCAGTCAGAAGCTCAGAGAAGTTAAAGAAATTTGCCCAAGATCACACTGCTAGGAAAGTTAGAGCAAGGCTTTGTACCCAGTGCAGCCTGGTTCCAGAGTTGTCCCTCCTTAAGGTTAGAACATGACAAAGAACATAGGTCAAGTCTTCTTAGGATAAGTAGCCCTCTGCTTAAATTGTCTTTAATATAAAGAAATTCAGCAGTCCTATTTATTGGTCCACTTATTTTGTTTAGACTCTAAACACTCTTGAATTTGGAGTTTTTCGTAGAGGAGAGAAGTGGTATCAAACTAACTACGTGTGTGACTTCAGGCAAGTCATTAACTTCTCTCAGCCTTGATTTCCTTATCTGAAAACTATCCATTCTATTATTTATGTCATATGGTTGACTTGAGAATTAAATGAAATAATGTAGGCATAAGTGCTTAACAGATGCTTGACACACAGTAAGTACCCTGTAAATGCCAACTATCATTATTAATTTTATAACCAAATTTGATCACTATGCTACATAAAGTAATGGCTGCATGGCTTTACCCTAGATTGCCATAATCTTACCTTTAAAGACATGATATGTAAGAAGAGACTCATAGTGGAAAATTTCCCTGGAAAGTTTACCTACAGACAGATTCTGTATCAGTTAGGACTTGATATGGCTGCATATTCTAGAACCAAAACAACATTGCATTAAAGACAAAGGGTTCCTTCTTATTTCACAAAGTCCAGAGGCAGTCTGTACAGAACTGGTATAGCAGCTCCATAAGTCATTCAGACCCCTGACTCTACCTATCTTTTCTGCACCACCATTTCTAGTTCGCAGTCTCCATCTTCAGAGAAACCTAATGGTCCAAGATGGCTACTAGAGCTCCAGCCATCATGTCCATATTCCAGGCAGAAGAAAGGAGGATGACTAGAACGACAGAAAGTTCACAACTCCCAGTTTTAAGGACTCTCCCTGGGAATACCACATAACTCTTATACTTATATCTCATTGGCCTGATTTTAGTTACAGGACTGACTTTACCAAACTGCAGAAGAGTTTGGGAAATGTAGTCTTTTAGTTTATGTCATTCCCACCCTAATTAGAATTCTGTTACTAAGGAAGAAGAGGAAAGGAATATTGAGATGGCAGTTTGCAGTCTCTGCCTCAGAGGCAAGAATTTTGGTGCTGAGTGGTGTTTTAGAGTAGCTTCTGAGGCTAGATAGGGACTAGGGGAAGGAAAGGCCCAGACTTCTCTGTTTATGTGTTTACATCATTGGGGTCCATCCAAACAAAAAAATCAAGGGCAGCAACAGTACAAAAAAAAAGAATGTGGAGGGAATATCCTTGCAAGGATGAGAAACAGAGGTGCATGAGATAACAGAAATGTGACCTTGTGTGCATGTCCCTTTGGCTACCTGGAGAGAGGATCACCTTGATTTGTCGCAGTGTGTAGTGGAAGCCCTGTGAGGAAGAGAGGGAATCTCTGTGGCCCTTTCCCTTGTCCAGATGGCAGTACAGACTCATGTTTGATGTTAGATCAGACTCACGTTTTAATTGCACTGGATTTAACCGCACATGTGTAGACCCAATTGCCTTATTTTGATCAGTGATCCCACTGACCTTTCCAGCCTTATTTCCCACCATTCAATCAACTACTTCTTGGCTTTTATAAGATAGTTCTGAATTGAAAGTTCCTATTCCATCAGATTCATAAGGACATTTGTACTCGTCAGATCATGAGTTCTGTTTTCTGGTACTCGACGCACTGCCAAAGGATTGATTTACTCTTTCCCACATGTTCTGCAGGCCTTGCACATCAGTATATATTTGATAAATGTTTGTTGACTGGAATTTCTACTAATCATGCAATGCAATTGAGTTTCAAAACACATTGGTCCTCACTCTAAAACTGTCTACAGAATCTGTGTGGTAAGGCACAGGGTCAGGTTTTTGTTTTTCAGTGGCTAAAGCCCTTGGAGGGATACATGATGGAACTTTCAGATATTGAAGTGACATTCTAAAGGGAACAGAGCTTTGAGGAAGACTCACCAGAGGGACCCCTTGCAGTGAGCACTTGCTTGATAAAAGGCTTGCCCTGCCTTAAGGCCTGGCCCTGGCTCCTGCTGCTTGAGGGAGCTGAGACTTTGACTCCTCCTACTTCCCTGTCTCTAGTGAGCTTTACTCCTCCCTCTCACACAGCCTGACACAGAGAAAGAAGCCACTGCAGGGGCCCTCCCTAAGCAAACCCTGCCTCACTGGGGACCTGCTTCTTGGAGGTTTTGTGGAGAGCTGCTTTTTCTGACTTCTTCCCTAGTAGTCACCAGTGCTCTGTACTCCCTGACATCACCTGACCCTCCCCTCCTGCCAACAGAATCCTAGAGAGGAGAGGAGTCAGAGTCGGCCTCCTGGTTCAGGCCTCAGGGGGAAATGGTTCTTGGCAGCCCCTGTGGGGACTTTTAGAATATATTTCCTCACAGAATCGCCTTTAGAAGGGCTGCAAGGCCTTAGAGCACTTTCCCAGGCCTGCCGGGATCTCCAGCCGCTGTTTCTCTGGGGAACGCATTCTGAGTTGCACACCACCACTGACACACACTTTTGAAACCCAGAAGGTTCAGAAGTGGAAGACTGCCTGTGTGCCTGGAATGCCATGTGGTAGGGACAGTCAAATGTTGAAATGGGAGTCGGAAGAATGTTCCTGTTCCTATGGGCATGAGATACTCTTTAGCTCAATCCTAAAGCCTTTGTGGTATAAATCAGTGCTGCTTCAAAACCTAGACTATGCCTTGGAATCATCTGAGAAGCTTGTTAAAAATGTGGAAACTTGGTCATCACCCCAGGATCCTCTGATTCAGAGGGACCAGCGTGGGAATCAGACATCTGCGTTTTGAGAAGTTCCTCAGGTGGTTTGGAGGCAGCGCCTGGTTAATGGAGATCTCTACATGAACAAAGCATCTTTACATAGATGGAGCAGCAGCATGGGGTAATGGAGGAATGCTGGCTCCTGATCAGAGGACTAGTTCTAAATGCTGAGCCTTGCTTCTAGATCACAGCACTGAGTCCAAATGCTGGTGCAATCCGCACTTGTAGCGTTCTTGGGCAAATCAGTGGGTGTCAGAGGAAAAGGATACCTTGAAGAGGTTAAACTATTTAACCAATTTTGGGTGACCAGGGCATGAGGCCACTCCCAAAGGACAGCACAGATCCAAAAGGGGTGAATTAGGGTGGGGAGGAGGCAGGAGCTTTGCTAGGGAGTTTGGGGAAGATGGAGATGCAGGGCACCTATGCTGCGATGTGAGGATTCTGGGAAAAGAGATGAGTAAAAAGGAGATTTTACTATGTTTTACAATAAAATTGTCTTTTTGCCGTATATTCCAAGACCCTACCAAAGACCATTCTAATTTTCAATGTTGTTGGGTTTGGACTTGTGTTTATTTTGGATGTGACACCAGGTTGACTGGCCTACAATAGCCCAGTTTTATTCAGGTTATAGATGTAAAAATACTTCCTTTGCAGAATTGTTGTGAGATTTTAGACACCCTATTTAAATGTCTGTCAAATAGTGCATGCTCAAAATATGGTAGCTATTACTGTATTACCATTAATGACTGCGTGCCTACTATGCAACAGAAGTGATAGGTACTGAGGATACGGAAGATGGATAAGGAGCTCCCAGTTTAAGTGAGTCAGTTAACTTTTAGCATAACTACATGCTCCAGAAAGTTCTCATGTGTGATTCACACATTGCCAGGTACCTGACTGCAAAAAATTTAAAAAGAAGCCTGTGGGGATTAGAACTGCACATTTAGAAAGCTGGACGGATTCAAGAATGTCCAAGCTTGAAAGGACCTTAAAGAACATCTATTCAATTTTTTATATTTACTGATGAGGATCTGATGGGAGCAGAGAGGAAGGACTTAGGACTGTTGATAAATTGTTACTATCTTACTAAATATTTAAAGATATGGTCATTATTTATAGGGCATTGCAAAGAATTATTACAACATAAACTCTTTTTAATAGAGCATAAAGCATAAAATGTCAGTGCTGAAATTTACCTAACGATCATCTGATTCAAATTGCTTATTTTACTAATGAGGAACCCTGGGGTTATGAATCACCTGATTCATAGCCTGCAGGTGAATGCATATAAGCAGGGATTTGGGGTAGAGGGTTGGTAAATGATAGTACAGCAGTATTGAACTTTTTCTTTCTTTTTTTTTTTTTTTCGGAAGAGTGTTGATAAGCTACTACTCAAATATATTCCCTTTCTTTTCTTGACTGGCTTTATTTGGCCAAGCAGCTGGAATAAAGAAAGGGGAAAAAAATGTCCATAAAAAGATAGATGTATAAGTTAGGATATGTTTGGATGCAAAGTGACATAATGCCTAACAACAGCTTCGGTAATAAAAATAAATAATTATCCCATGTAGCAAGAAGTCTGGAGATAGGTGATGATTCGAGGTTTGACATAGTGGCTCAATCTGCCATTGGAGATCTAGGCTTTAAAAGAATCTTTCTGCTCTGCCATCCGCAGCATTTTGGTGTTGTGCCCATTGGCTGACAAGCCTGAAATGGCCACCTCAACTCCAAGCATCACGTTTTACATACTCACATTCAAAGGAGGAAAAATGAGGTGGACTCCCCAGACAACACCCCCCCCCGCCCCCAAGAGAATCCTGCCAGGTCTCATTGGCTAGATCTGTGTCACATGACCATCCCTAATCCAATCCCCAGGAATGAGACATGGGATTGCCCGTGGTTTGGACCATCATAGTTTACCTTCTGGAACTGAAGGCGAGTTCCTCTTTCTTTGAGTTATTGATTCTCAAATTTGAAATCAAGAGGCTAGTAATAGCTATTGGAAGGAGGAAAAAACAGTGTCTGCTAACTTTGCTAGTGAGACACATATGCCCTGGAGTTTTTTGGAGAAATATATGACTACAATCTCTTCAAAAAAAATTCATTCCTTATGGCAGTGTAGGTTAGTGGTTAAGCATATGGTCTTTAGAATCAGGCTCTCTAGGTTTGAATTTTGGCACCAGAACATACTAGCTGTTCTTCAGTTTTCTCCTGTGTAGAATAGGGACACTAATGGTACCCACCTCACAGTTTTGCAAGTAGTGAGTTAGAAAACATTGTGTAATTGATAAGTACTTGGAAGAGTGTCTAGCACATAGTAAACACTTAATAAATGTTAGCTATTATTATTTTCAAACCAACTGGTGCTGTAAATTTAAATTCTGTGTATCTTCATTCAAGTCAAAATTGTAGAAGATCCTCCCCTATTCTCTAAGCCTGTAACTGTACTTTTCTAGATGTAAAACATTTTATCTGGTATAGACGGTCCCCTTCTTGAGAAGCTTCTTTTCTTTAGCCTGGGAGGTATCGGCAGCATTTTGCCTATACAGGTCCAAAGACAGGTCCTTCTAATTTTCAGGCTGCTCTAGATTGAATCCTATTTAATCAGCTTACTCAGGCCCAGAATTCATTTATTTGATCTCAAATTGGATATTTGCTTCTCAGCCCCAAACCAAAACAACAATCCAATTTACCTGATCTGCTTTACATTTCTGGCTCCCAGAGCATGGACTTGGCATCTGCCTCATCTCCTAGGACAACAGAGCATCCAGCCCAGTGAGCTTTCCCTTTTCCTTTCCAGACTTGGGAAACCTACTTGAGCTGGAAAATTTGGAAATTTTCAAAAGACTAACAAATTCATTGCCTCAATTCAGTTTATAGTATTGACACTAGAGTGTATTTGCTGGGAATCCACTCACCAGAGTTATAAATGTATCTGACAGGAAGTGGGGCTGATGATACTAGGAAAAGCTGTCATTGTTGCTATTCCTTATAAGATGGGAAGTTAATAGATCTGTTCAAGGTCCTTTTGTCCACAGTGCCCTTGATAAGCCTTGGCATAATTGTCCGAATTTTATTGCTACTTTTTTTTTTTTTTTTTTTTTTTTACAATAGAGCCAGAAGGGAATTTTATCATTATCCTGCATAGAACTGGTCTGCATTTGGTTACATACTGTCGTTTGTTTTTATGAACAAGGCCTGATAACAAAAGAAAAACAGCTGTCAAGAATTCTAACATGTTGAAAACACTGTAAATATCACAATTTAGTGAATTCAAATGATTCAAAACAAAGCAGCTCATTTTGTCAAAGGTTTACATATCTACGAATTTAGGAATTATAGCTCTCCCTTTAATATAACCAGTGGGGGGGGGGGGAACCAACATGTGATTTCGAGGTAAAACTCAGTAAAAGCCAGAACAGACAAATGACAAAGCCTAACTTTGTCCAAGGATTCTAACTCTCACATTCTATTGTATATAACATAACTGTCACTGTCATTCAGTTCTTACTTTGGTTTCAGCAGTGTAACTGCTGAATGCTGAAGTATGTATCCAGGCACTGTAGTTCATATGTGTTAGAAATATGTCTCATATTTTTCCCACGTATTTTTAAATAATGAAAAACTACCCTTCATATTAGAACTCTCCAGTAACAACCAAATGTATTTAAGTATTATAACAGGCACTGTCCCTACACTAAGAGGACTATTGCTGCTCCCTTGGAGATTGTGGCAGAGCTCTCCAGGCTAGGAATTCAGATTCCCTCATTTATTGTGTGATTATCCACCCATCGTGACCATGCCCCATCCCCCGATCCTTTGAATGATTTTGTATATCTTTCATGTATATTCGGTTGAACCAATCCCCACGAAACCCCCCCCAGACACCCTCCCCCCAATAATCCCCCGCAGTACCCATTG
>JAKSZT010054304.1:4961270-5073682 GCA_026826555.1 Tolypeutes matacus
AATCCGCCTTGCTCTGGGAGCTTGCAGTGTGCGCCCTCCTACACCAACGCCATCTTGCCGCCCCCCTATTGCTACCTTTATATTTCTTCCTGAGAGCCTCCCTGAAAGCTCTATAAACAAAAAGATGGCCCCTGTGAGAGATTAGGTGCTTAGAAATGATGGTCCAGAGGCAGGTATTTTTTAAACAGTGGACTTCAGTTAATGACTGGGAAACATCTGGCTTCCCAAAGTGGGAAATGGGAAAACTTGCCTCTCTTCATGTACAAATTCCATGTAAACTCTGCTGGGTTTTTATTGACTTCTAAAAAAAGTAATTAACTCATTAAACTTGGATTTTGGGTGATCATCTTGGAAACTGAGAAAACCTAGGAAATATTTTTTCATTGCCAGGATATTTTCTTTCTCTTTTTTGTTTGATTGATTTTCTTTTTTTCCTTTCCCCTTTACTCTGCTAGTTGGGAAAATAGGGAATATATTTCTATTCATTTAGTGGATGCTCATAAATATTTAAAATATATACTTAGGTATAAATTTTTCTAACAAAACCTAAAGCTATCTGGCATCTCTATCCTTCTTCTGACCAAGAATTCATCTTCTGTGGTGAGTGAATCTTTTTGTTGTCAACTTTGTAGCTATTGGGGTCGGATGTGGCTCAACTGGTTGGGCGTCCACCTCCCATATGGAGGGACCGGGGTTCGTTTCCCGGGACCTCCCGGTAAAAAAAAAACAAAAACAAACAAACAAAAAACTTTGTAGCTATTTTTCTTATGTATTTTCCTTATGTATTTTAGAATTTTTGTTTGTGAGCTCAGCTTAAGTGGGAGTTTCTCTCTCTCATTTGCTGTTTGTCCCCTCCCCACCACCTGATGTCTCTTTCTGTCTAGCTCTTTTTCTGTTGCCTCCTCCTGGCCTCCTTCATCAATCATCCGCATCACCCCCTACCCACCTCAGTCCAGAATCAAGGTCTTGTGCTGATGAATCCAGCTTCCTCTCCACACTGGTATTGAGACCATCACAGATACAGTCCCTGCAAGTGGCTGGAGCCTGTCCTGCCGTGATACTGTCTGATTTAGCTAGTTCCTCAAATCACAGAGCTTTATATAAGCCGAGACCCCAAGCAGCAGTTTGCTGTAGCTTTTCACAGCTTCTTTTCAAGAGTGATGGATCCTAGTTTCAAGAAGGGGCCCAGGTTCCAGTGACCCTGCTTAGAGCTGACACTGTGGCCTCCTCCGCTTCCCCTGGACCCTGGGACCCGTGGCTGTGCTTCAGCCCCATTCACTACCTCAGGTTTCTTTGCTGTCTCTGGCATAAGAAGTTGTAGATTTGGTTTCTAAGTGGGGTTATGTCACATAATATTCTCTCTCTCTATTTCTCTCTTTTTATCTCTTTCTCTCTGTCTGTCCTTGCTGTGTGTTCTTGGCTGTGATGGTGCTAAAAATGTAAACTTACAGTGTCATCCTTATTAGAAGTCCTTGATTTGTGGTAGATGAACTACACAACCCATCTGCTGCCCTCTCCTACAGTAAGCAGATGGCCAGCCTGCTGTGGAGCATGATAGGGCAAACTTACTGCTCTCTGGTCCCCTCTGTCAGATACAGCGGTCCCCAGCTTGAATTCCTTCAGATTCTAGGCATGCAGGAGTGGAGGGACTGTGGCTAATTGGAGAGTTCTTACCACATCTAAAGCCACTACTCAGCATCAGCTGGTTACTGCCATGATGGAACGTGGGACTATCCAGTTTTTTAAGAGAAAGAATTGTGAACAATTAAAAAAACATTTTAATATTTAGATAAACTATTTGGACTTTTGGTAGAAATATCCTGAGTTTTAAATGTTGGCCATTGGTTCTGTGTGGGCTCAGAACACAAGCTGATCAGTATGACCAACACTGCCTGGTTGTGATCTGTCTTCTAGTGTATTTGCTGGTGTCTTTGTCTACTTTGTCACCTCTGGGCTTACCAGAGGCCTGATGCTCACCTTATAGAACTAACATTGTAAATGCTGCACAGTCTTTAGCAAGAAGGCAAGCATAACTTGTAAATTTCAAATAAAAAATTAAAGCCCCCTCTGTTTTTTATCGTTGGCAAGCATTTTTATGTTCCATCTTGCATCTGGAACACTGTAATTGGAGATTTGAGGGGAAGCACATTCCATAAGAAAACAGCATGGCAATTGCACATCAAGCTCTATGGTCAGAAAAGCTTGGGCTTAAACACTGTTTCCTCTGATTACTAGAGGTTTAACCTTGGACAAATTACTTAACCTCTCTGAGCCTCACTTTCCTCATCTATAATGTGTGCAGAACAACGCCTCCCTCACGTGGTGGTTTTGTGGGGTTAAATGAGGTAGGGTGTGAGAGCAGAGAGTGGAGTGCCTGGCAGTGTTCAGTAGTGGTGCCTATTAGTTGCCCAGATCCACACTTCTGAGATACTGAACATATCTGTGGCAAAACTTGACCTGAACTAATATGAAGTTAATTTGATCATCATGTGTCCCACTTAGTGTGAATATTCGTGTTTCACTCAGCAAATACTAATATTAATATTATGGTGTTGATGGTACTGCCCTCGAATTTCTATTATGTTTCTAAGATCTGAAAAGTTCTGAATCCAAAGCACATTTAATTCCATGGGTTTTGGGTAAAGGGTAAAGAGCTGTAGTCACAACAACAAATCAACAAGTGGAGAATGACACAATCAAAATTGAATACGTAATTGCTAGAAGGTCACAGAGTGAATAAATGATGAGAGATGAGCATGACCTTTGAGCCTGACCTAAAGAAAAGTGAAGGAACTTCATTTGGTGAAGAGGAAGAGAGTGTTCCAGGGGAGCACATAAGCTTATTAGATGTCTTTCTGAGGCTCCTAACAGACTGATCTGCTTTCAGGGAGGATGTGATCAGTTTTCTTAAGATATGTGAAGGGATTTGAAAAGAGTCTCTGAAAGAGAGGAGTATAAAGACTGGAGTCAGAACATCCAGTTTCTGATGAAGCTTTTTTGGAGAGAAGATGTGTTTATCCATGGCCTCTTAGGAATGCTTTGCCTCTCCAGGCCAAGGAACCAGCTTTGAACACCCGTAGCTCTCTTTATATGATCTTTGCATGTATCAGCAAGCAAATTGCTGCCTTTAAAGATTCTTTCCTCGATCTGGGACCATGTCAAGTCAAGATTTCTAAGCTGCAGATCCCAGATGTTTCCCCACTATGCTGTGTGTTTTTAATAAATCAGAGATGGAGCTGTAGACATGATCTGGCTAAGTGGGGGCTTGCTATAAGTGAGGGAGTGATGGTTTATGTTTCAGAAGGAGTGCTCTGACACTCTTTCCAACACTTAGCATAGTGCTAGCCACATGCTTGTTTAACTACTTTATTAACAAATATAATGCCCGTCTGAGCACTGCCTCCTCCCCTGACATGGCAAATGGAGCACTGACAGCACATTGAACTGCAGGCAATGCACCCACACTTCCTTTATTCTGCAGGAGGAGCAACCATTAGAGCACAAGGAGGTTCCAGTGCTATTATATTACAGTTAAAACAAAACTTTGCTCCTCTTTTTGTCTATAGCTGCAAACCTCCCAAAGGAAGAAAGCTAAGAGGAACCTAAAGGAACAGAAAAACTGTCAGTGTGAACCACAGGCACCTCCTGGGGCATGCAACGGTTAGGGGTTTTTTGGTTGGTACAATTGGGAGCAGCTCTGGGCTCTGAGGCTAATACAGAGTCCCCAGTTCTCTCTAATGAGAAGGTACTTTGATTTTCCTCAAAGTCTTATACTCACTATTGGGAACAGCAGTTTGAGGCAGATGAGGTGATGACATGAGTTGTGTAGGGAATAAGAAGTCAAATCACTGATTGTTGTAAGGGATACAGAAAAGGCACATGGTGGAGGTGCCTACACACAGCCACACAGAGTCTGGAGAGGATGGGGTCTAACAGGGGCAGTCTCATCTGCCTACCTAGAGGTGATAATTTTCTGGCTGCAAAGCACTGGCTTGAGGCAGCTTTGTTATCCCTGTTCTGGCTTATCCAGTTGTCTGCTTTATCTGAATTTCTCCCTGTCAAGAGCTGAGCTGAGAGTTAAGACAACCACCAAAACGGAAGTAACAGTTAAGCTTTTAATGACTTACTGTAATTGTATAAGCAAGAGGCTAACTGGAGAAACACCAGCCTCTCCAGTCTACCATTTTCCACCATGGAGCTGCACCAGGGAGGGTCGGGGGAATCTCTTACTGCTGAAGGACCCTAGACAAGAGCTGCTTGCTCTGGCTCTAGGGGGATGGGGGCGGGGGGGAGGAAAGGGATAAGGGGAAAGGGCTGGAAGTGGAAATGTATTGAGTACAGAGAGAGGAGAAAAGTGTCTTCAGGTTCCCTCCCCTTCCCCTGATAAGGAGATATCAGCCGAGGCGCCTGAGGAAGGCCTTGGCCTCAGGCTCCTGATAAGAAGAGAGCTTGGCAGCCAGAGGAGAATTAGTCCTTGACTGAAACTCCTGTGAGAGATGCAAAGCCCTGGCTGCTTGCCAAATCTAGTGGGGAAAGGGCAGTTTCCCCCTTGAGGCCTTCCAGGTAAAGCCTTTGTAATTCCCTGTGATTGGGCCTGAATGATCACACACAGGATTTTAGCCAGGAGCCAGGCTCCTCAGCCCATTCCCTGCAGGGTTGAGGTCATAGTTCTTTGAAATAATACATGTGTTGGAGAGGGTTGCCTCATCACAGTGCTGGCCTGTCTCCACCTTCACTTACCTGGATTTCTGTATTTTAGATTCCAGTTACAACACTGCTGGTGGTAATGATGATGACGACGTTTCACCCGCACTGAGTACTATGCCGCAGACAGTGTCCTTAATGCTTTATGCACTTTCTCTCACTTCTCACAACATTCCTTTGAGGTGGTTACTACAATGATTTCCACCTACAGGTGAAGAAAGTGAGGCCCTAATAAGTTAAATAACTCAAGGATGTATGGCTAATAAGCAGTGTACCAAGAATCTTGAACCAGGCAGATCTGACAAAGTTCTTACCATGTTCAAAACACTGCATCAAAAGTAGTAAGGGTCAAAATGACAGCACACAAAACCCTGTACTCAAGGAACTGTAATTGCATTAGAGAGAGAAGACATGAAAAGTTGAATGAAATTAGAACAGGATACAGAAACATAAGAGGTGAATTGAGAGTAGTTTGCCGATACCACACATTAGGTTGGTTTAAACAGCAAGGGGGGGATAAATGAATAAATAAATAAAATCTTTAAAAAAAAAAAGAATGTATTGGCTCTTGGGTTTGAGGCTAAAATAAATCTTAAACCAAGATATTGGCAAAGCTTGCTTTCTCCCAGAGTCCTTAGCATTCTGAAGCTGGTGCTGACTGCCAGCAATCCTCGGGGTTCCTTGGCTTGCCTCTCTGCCTCTAGTCACATGGCCATCTCTTGCTCCTTATGGTTCTGCTTTCTGCTGACTTCTGGCTCCTTCCTGTGTGGCCTTCTTCCACATCTGGCTTCTGGTCTCTTTTCTTATAAGGCCTCCTCTAAAATGAATTAAGACCCACCCTTATTCAGTTGAGCCACATCTTAACTGAGAATAACATCTTTAAGAGGTCTTATTTACAATGGGTTCACACCCTCAGGATTGTGGATTAAGATTAAGAATTTGTCTAAATTGGAGTACATAATTCAATCTACCACACTCATGCCCATATAATATATACTATATATTTATATTTTACAGTTTGCAAAGCATTTTCACATACATTAGATCATCCATCTTTTCTGTAACTTTGTGAAAAATAAGGGGAAAAGTGGGGGAGATGTCTTGGGCACTTGTTCTGTGTCTGCCAACTGTGGGACCTTGGATAAGTCACTCTGGACTGTAAAAATGAGGGGGTTGGATTAAATCATTTCTAAGGCCCCACCAGCTCTGACATCCTTTGATCTTTAATGCCAACCCTGACCAAACATCCCTCCCCACAGACCTTTTTAGCGTGTGAGTAGAATCAGAAAAGGAAAGCATGGAGTAGGAAAAAGAGGGGAGAAATATATGCAGGGGTCTGAATTTACCCAGAGGCAGGAGAAATCTGCAGCTGAGAAGACTCAGAGCTCTCTGACTTAAATGCCTCAAAGTGGAGGAGTCCACCAGAAGCTGGAATTTGTTTCTGCTCAACATTTGCCTACAGCAAGCTTTCTGAGCTCCGTCCCTCTAGGCTAAAGTGCTTGAGGGGACAGAATGCCCAGCAAAGAACCTACACATCCAGCAAAAAGAAAGGCTTCACTCACAACTGTCCTCCTTCCAGCCCCTTCTTTTCCTAAATGGAGCCCACAAGCAACGCATGGAGCCCTTGATAACTCTAAGGGACAGTGAGAGCCCCAGGATTCCTGAACTGTATTTTAAGAAGGAGGAAAATAATTCCTAAAATATTCAGTTATTCTCTCTGGAGAGTTTCTTTTCTTCATTTGACTTTATCTTACTTTTCTCTTAAAAAATTTTTTTTTCTGCTCAATCCATCTCTTTTCCTCAATCCTTCCAGTTTCTAATCTAGGCTAGTGATAGACTTCAAGAGATGTTCAGACCCCTCAATTTATGATCAGATCACAGTCTCACAAAATTACAAACGATGGCAGCTCCTGGTCCCACTTTTGTTGAGCTAAGAGCAAAGAGTAAAAATCTGTGTTGAGTGATATAGCGGAAAGGGCAGATGCGTGTTTGTATGTTGAGGGCCTTCTGAGATTAATCAACTACTCCACTTAGAAGATGTCCTCTTATAAAAATGGACCTACATGGCTGTGGAGTCAAAAGAGGCAATACTTATTTAAAACTCTTGAAAGTAATTAGATTGGGAAAAGGAATATAAGTAAATTAATTAGTTTAAATTTCCTGTGCACAGAGTTTGTTTGTGGCGAGGCTAGAAACTGCTGGTAGCCGGGAATGTTAACTACAATGGCCCTGAACAATCACACCATCCTCATTTCTGACACTGAGTTGCCATTGTATCTCCCATCCAAGCAACTTCGAAATCATGTGATCCTGGGATTCTGCCTTCTGTCTACTCTCACAGCCTCCTGACAGGTTTCCAGGGGTCTCTCCCTAAACTCCACTGGCACTTTGCTGCCACATTACTCCTCCTAAAATAATGTGTGACTCTAACTGTCAAAAAATGGCACTAGCCCCCAGTTCACTAGCCCCCTTCTCCCCTGGTCTCTCATATTTTTTAATCCAAATTTCTTCTTCCCACATTGTTCTCACATGAACTTCTCTCTAGTGAAACTGCCCTGTACACTGGTGCCCACCATGCACACCCCCAAGCCCGCAGTCTCTGCCAGCTCCCCTTTAGAATGCCTCACTTCATCTTCAGCTCTGATTCTGGGTCAAGGCGTCCATCCCAGGTTACATGGCACTTCTGTGTGACATCTTGACCTATGATAGATTGAATTATGCACCCCAATTTAGACATGTTCTTAATCTTTATCCACAATCCTGACGGTGTGAACCCATTGTAAATAAGACCTCTTGAAGATGCTATTTTTAGTTGGCCCAACTAATGAGGGTGGGTCTTAATTCATATTACCGGATGCCTTATAAGAGAAGAAACCAGAAGCCAGAAGTCAGAGAAGGCCACACAGGAAGATGTCGGAAGTCAGCAGAAACCAGAAGAGCAGACAGAAGGAGTGGAGATGGCCATGTGACTGGAAGCAGAGAGGCGAGCCAAGGAACCCCAAGGATTGCCAGCAGCCAGCACCAGTGCCAAAATACTAAAGACTCCAAGAGAAAGCAAAGCATTGCCAATAATTTGATTTTGGATTTCTTCTAGCCTATGAACCAATACGTTCTTGTTGAAACCAACCCGATGTTGGTATTCATCATAGCAGTCTGACAAACCAAGGCAGTGAATATGTGTATTTGTGTGTGTATTATAATCAAAAGGCTTTCCTAGACACTTAGCACACATCTGGCTCTGGCTCTGAGGTTTAATCCCCAGGCTCCACCAGCTACTTCTCTGATCCCCCACTTTCCTCATTTGTAAAATGGGAATAATTTTTGTGTCCACCTCATGTGGTTGCTGTGTGGCTCATTCCTGGCATATAGGAGATTCTCAGTAAATACTGTCGAATAAAAGGAGTAAAAATTCACTTGCTCAAAATATTCCTAGATATTATGTCCAGGTAATAGCAAGCTCATTTCCACCTCAGCACGTGCCTGGCACAAAACAGTAGTCAACAAATGTTTGTTGAATTCATTGACAGGTGAATCCCTCATTTTTCTGACAAATTGTTAGTGTCAGTCAATAACTGGAGCCAGGACAGGGTAGCTTAGTGCCAACTGCCCAGACTAGGAAGTGTGCACGCAGGGGGGCTGTAAGTGAACCTGCAGGAGAAGCAACATCAGAGGCCTACTGACTGGGAAGTGAATGAAGCTTAAGCTTCAAGGTCCCTGTGGGAGCAGGAGTTGCTGGGAGCTGTAGAGTGTTCTAGGTCAGGAGGGTAAGCTGTGCTACAATTGGAAAGCATTTCCATTTAACAATGTCTGGGAAAGAGGGTTTGGGAAAAAGGGACCTGAATCTCCTAGGATCCAGAAATTTGTTGTGATTTCTTTTTTCATCCTAAATAAATATTCATTTTGTATATCAAATTTATATTCTTAATTTTGTAATTTTTTCTTAAGGACTATCCCCTGAATTGTACATGCTTAAGATCCAATGAAACATGGATCTGTCCCTGTATTTTTTTTTCACACCAGAACAGGCTAATTGGGGTCATCCTCTGCTTTGGAGAGTGTATGTCCGATTCCCAACCTGGCCTTTGGCAGCAAGTCCACCCAATATAAAAATGGGTTTTGTGCCCTTTGTTGCCCTGTAGGGGCTGACAAGGCTATGGAAGCCACAGATGTGGTTGTTGAAAAAGGAAACTTGCTCTAGATTGAGACTAGGGGAGAATTTTTCGGGAGATGAAGTTCAGAACCTTCTATGTGGAAGAAATTAGTATTCCTGATAAAAGGCTTAACCTATTTTTTGAAAACCATAATGGGATTAAGACTTGTTTTGGGAAACGAATCATCCACTTACCCACCCAGCTCACTGTCAGTCAAGAGTCTAGTGACCTTTAACCAAGTATTCTTTTTGTATCTAGTCTAAAATGATGATCTAACCATTGTCTTTTCCTATTTATAATGTCCCTACCGAGAGGGAAGTTTTGGATTGCTCTACTGGAGACTTTTTTCTCTTGTAGCAGGATTGCAATAAATCTTTGACTAATGCTCATAACTAATTGTCTGAACTCACCTCCACCTTCCCTCCCAACCCCTGCCCGGATTCATCATCCTTTGAGCTCCCTAAGCAACTCCATTAACTGTGCATTTTTGGGGCACTTTCTGTCTACTTCTGGGAGAAACGTACAGGGCTGGGGTTTTGGTTTTGTGGCTTCGGGTGTGGTTTGCAACCTTATAGCAAGGAATGTTTCTCTGCTCCTACATCCTGTTACCCCAAGCCTTTATTTTATGTTTATTGCCTAACATTTGAAATTTCACAACTGGACTTAGCTCAAGAAAAATTTGGTCATTATTCAAATGCAGATGATCCTAGGAGAAGTAACTCTTTGACTAATCACTGAATTAGACCTTAGCAATTGATGAAAGAGCCTGGCTGGGCTCTGTCTGGTCTCTCCCACTCACTTTGTGTGTGACCTCAGGTGAGTCATGTAAATTTTCCAAGCCTCAGTTTACTCATTTGTAAAATGTAGGCTTGCCAATGTTCAATACTGAAATGAATACTTTTGATTTATAGTTTCTCAACCCATAAAATGAAATAATAATGATGGAACTTGGGGCATTTTTGGGGTAATGGATTTGTTCTACATGATCTTGCAATGACAGATACAGGCCATGTTAAATTTCATCAAAATTTATAAAAGTGTATGATCCAAAATGTAAACCATAATGTAAATCATTGAACATGGTTAGTAGCAATGTTTCAATATTTGTACATCAATTGTAACAAATGAACCATTCACATGTAAAATGTTATTAATAAGGGAAAGGGGATAAGGGGGAAGATGTTGAGTATATGGGAATCCCCTATATTCTGTACATGAAAATGTCACTGTACATACAAGACAGCAGATCTTACAGTGTTGAAAGACATAATGCAATAGTTTTTAAGTTTTTAATTATTTTATATTATTCCATCATTTAAAAAAATATTTTTATATTTTGTTATTTTTAAAACTATCACTATTATTTCATTTTATTATTAATTTGGTTATGTTTTTGGCTTCACTTATTAAAAAGTTTTGGATCAAAAAAATAATAATAATAAAATAAATTGATCACAACTGTCTAGTATCTTATACTTTTAAAAATTCTTGCACATGTAGTGAGATGTTTTGAGACTCTTGCTCAAAATTTTGGAACCCTTTTTGGTTCATAAAACAGAGCCAAAAGGACTATTCTAAAATTATTGGCATTTTGCTTTTTTTTATTCAGGAGAAGAATCTTTGTTCTGGAAGGAACAGCTTTGGTGAACCCTCTTGATTTAGGTGAATATAAACCAAGTAGCTATTCAATTTTAAAAAGACTGTCTCTGAAGTTTGTGATATAATTCAAATGCAAAAGTTTTAGCCTGAGATTTTAATAATTTTTATTATTATTTTTAAAGAAGCTTTAGTTTACATAAATGTTACATTGAAAATATAAGGGATTCCCATATACCTCACCTTCTCCCTCTCCCACAATTTTCCCCATTAACAACATCTTTCATTAGAGTGGTACATTTATTACAATTGATGAACACATATTGAAGTATTGCTACTAATCATGGTCTATAGTTTACATTATGGTTTACACTTTGGACTGCACAATTTTCACATTTTGACAAAACGTATAATGGCTGTATCTGTCATTGCAATGTCATGCAGAACAACTCCAATGTCCCCAAAATACCCCATGTTACATGTATTTTTCCCTCTCCCTCCCCTCAGAAACTCTGGTGACCACTACCTTTATGTCAATGTTACAAGTTCTTCCAATACTAGAATAATCTTAAGTTTACTTAAGTCCGTATTTGCATTCTTCCCTTATGTTTATTCATTCCTCAAACTTGAGAATTTGGGGATGATGATGCCCACTCTGCTTCCAGTTGAGATGGGGCTTAGATCCCATGAGGCATATGGGTGGAACTGTCTTGCTTGCAGTTGTAGAAACTCTCTGTTTTTTTTTGGGGGGGGGGGATGGGCATTGTCCATCATCATCCTTTTGTTAGTTGTCCTGGGTGAATCCAATGAATTGGAGGGTAGATGTTGGCTGCAACTCTGCTGAGATTGAAGGCTCAACCGGCATATGAACAGCTGGAGGATTTAAGTCTCTGGGACACATATTTAATGGGTATAGTGTTAATTATAGGTTCAAATAAAAGAGGCATAAAAGCCATGTGTAGGAAAATTATAAATAAGTCCAACTCTGATACATTAGGGAGATAGGTTATCATATATTCCAAGGTAAGGCCCACTGACAGGATGCAGAATTCCTGGGGTTGTCTGACCTGCCTATAGTGTCCAGATATCTCTAGAGCCCACAGGAGACCCCTGCTTGGGGCACTGGTTACTGAAGCAGTCAGTGAGATCCTCCTAAGATGTGCATAAGCCTAACCTCTGCAATGACCTCCCGATTTACTTTGAATCTCTTAGCCATAAAAACTCCTTTGTATTTAATGTTTACTCCTTTTGGTCGAGGCCTTTTTCCAAACACATCACTAGTTGGTGCTTGATAATAATCCCTCAGTGCCAGGGAAGCTCATCCCTGGGAGCCATGTCCCATGCTGGGGGGAAGGTAGTCAGTTTATATGCTGAGTTTGGCTAGAGAGAGGCCATATTAGAGCAACAAGGAGGCTTTCTGGAGGTAAATCTTAGGCAATATATAGTACTAGGCTGTTTCAATTTCACAAGAACAAGGTTCATAAGTGCAAGCATAAATATCAAGGGCCTGGCATATTGGTCTGTCCTCCTTCACTAGGCACTACCCATGTTCTGTAGGGATTCTTGCCACTCTATTAGAGAATGTAGCAGGATTCCACAGAATGGAAGCCAACATTCTTTCAGTTATTGTGTGGGTCTCCACCCACAAAGACAACACCCCATGACCACGTGAATACATTCATATTCCATAGAGGCATGCCCCAGGTACACACCTCCTCACATATCCCCCCATCACCAACACCCCGAACCAGTAATCCTCCCCTGCCACAATTGTGACTCTACTGCAATCCAAAACCTCCTCCAAAACAATGCCAAAAAAATAAAAAGAATAAAAATTACAAAGTAAAAAATTAAAATAAAATAAAAATATATATAAAAAAAAATTTTTTTTTTTGGTATTGTGTCTTTCATTCCCATAAGATCTGTTATCTTTTATATACAGTGACAATTTCTTCTGTAAGTTCCCCCAGTGCCATTTTTTTTTTTTCATTTTATTTTCAAAGAAGCTTTAGGTAAGAGAAAAGTCACATAGAAAATGTAGGGGATTCCCATATATCCCACCCTCTTCCCCTCTCACATTTTCCCCTATTAATAACACCTTACATGAGTATGGCACATTTGTTACAATTGATGAACAAATATTGAAGCATTGCCACTAACCATGGTCAATGGTTTTCAATATGGTTCATATTCCATACCATACACTTTTATAAATTCTAACAAAATTCTTGATGACTTGTATCTATCATTGCAAGTTCATGCAGAACAATTCCAGTGCCCTAAAAATGCCCCATGCTCCATCCATTCTGTTATCCTTCTCCCCTTGGAACCCATGGTAACCACTATGTTGTAATTTTTGAAGAATAAGGTTCATAGTTACATGCATTAATATTGAGGGCTTGACATATTGGTCCATCTTCTTTTATTAGGCACTGCCTATGTTCTTGAGAGACTCTTGTCCCTCTATTTGAGAACCTAGCAGGACTCCCCAGGATGGGATTTTAATATCTTCTTGTTTATTGTGTGGGTCTCCACCCTCTGAGATAACATCCTATGACAAGATGAACACTTTCATATTCCATAGAAACATGCCCCAGTGTTCCCTTTCCCACATATCCCCTACTCCGACTTCCTGCACCAATAACCCTCCCCTGCTATATTTGCTAAAAGAATATTCCCACCATTGTAGTTTTCGCCACAGACCTACAAGTCCCCAGATTTCACCTGTTCCTTCCTCCAGCCCTCCCCACCAGTTCCATAGATAGTCCAACCCCAACCCCCTCCACCCTGCTCACCCTCACATTCCAGCACCGTTGACCCCACTCACATCACTGCACCACTATCACCCCTATCCACTGCCAAACCACCCCCTTCCACCTTATAGGTTCTGCCCAGATTGAACATCAGCTCACCATGCTCTACTTCCTTTCTGTCTCCTGATAACCTATCTTCCAGACTCTAGCTCTGTGAATCATATCAGTGAAGTAATGTAATATTTACCCTTTAGAGACTGGCTTACTTCACTCAACATAAGGTCGTCAAGATTCATCCATATTGTTCTGCGTGTCAATACTTCATTCCTTCTTATAGCTGAATAATATTCCATTGTATGTATGTACCACAATTTGCTTATCCATTCTTCCCTTGATGGACACTTGGGCTGCTTCCAACTTTTGGCAATAATGAATAATGCTGCTATGAACATTGGTGTGCATATATCTGTTCATGTCCCTGCTTTCAATTCTTCTGGGTATATAACCAGCAGTGAGATTGCTGGATCATATGGGAGTTCTATAATTAGCTTCCTGAAGAACTGCCAAACCATCCTCCAAAATGGCTGCACATTCCCATGAGCAAAGGATGAGTGTTCCCTTTCCTTCACATCCTCTCCAACACTTGTAGTTCTCTGTTTTCTTAACAGCTGCTAATCTAATAGGTGTAAGATGATATCTCATTTTAGTTTTGATTTGCATTTCTCTAATAGCTAGTGTTGTTGAACATCTTTTCACGTGCTTTTTTTTTTTTTTTTTTTTTAGCCATTTCTATTTCCTCTTTGGAAAAGTGTCTATTTGAATCACTTGCCCAATTTTTAAGTAGGTTGTGTGTCTTTATTTTCGAGATGTAAGATTTCTTTATATATATTAGGCCTTAATCGGATAAATGGTTACCAAATATTTTCTCCCATTGAGTAGGCTACCTTTTCACTTTCTTGACAAACTCCTTTGAAGTGCAAAAAGTTTTGAATTTTGAGGAGATCCCATTTATCTATTTTATCTTTCATTGCTCATTCTTTAGGTGTAAAGTTTATGAAACCATTTCCCATTACAAGATCTCATAGATGCTTCCCTACATTATCTTCTACGAGCTTTATGGTTTTGGCACTTATATTTAGATCTTTGATCCACATAATTTTTTTATAGGGCATGAGATGGTGATCCTCTCTCATTCTTTTGGATATGGATATCCAGGTCTACAAGCACCATTTCTTGAAAAGACCATTCTGTCCCAGTTGAGTGGGCTTCATGGCCTTGTCAAATATCAGTTGATTATATATGTAAGGATCTATATCAGAACTCTCAATTTGGTACCATTAATCAGTATGTCTATACTTGTGCCAATACCATGCAGTTTTGACCATGGTAGCTTTGTAGTATGCTTTAAAATCAGGTAGCATGATTCCTCAAATTTTGTTTTCTTTTTCAATATGTTTTTGGCTATTCAGGGTCCCTTGCCCTTCCAAATAAATTTCATAATTAGCTTTTCCAATTCAGTAAAAAATGCTGTTGTAATTTTTATTGGGATTGCATTAAATCTGTAAATCAATTTGGGTAGGACAGACATCTTAATGATGTTTAGTCTTCCAATCAATGAACATGGAATATTCCTCCATTTATTTAGGTCTTCTTTGCTTTTCTTTAAAAATGTTGTGTAGTTTTCTGTGTATAAGTCCTTTACATCTTTAGATAAGTTTATTCCTAGATAATTGATTCTTTTAGTTTCTATTATACGAGGAAATTTTTTCTTGATTTCCTTCTCAGATTGCTCATTATTGGTGTACAGAAATGCTACTGATTTTTGCGTGTTGATCTTATATCCTCCCACTTTACTGAACTTGTTTATCAGCTCTAGAAGGTTTGTTGTCAATTTTTCAGGGCTTTCTATGTATAGGATCATGTCATCTGCAAATAGTGAAATTTTCACTTTTTCCTTTCCAATTTAGATGCCTTTTATATCTTTTCCTTGCCTAAGTGCTTGAGCAAGTACTTGTAACACAATGTTAAATAAGAGTGGTGACAGTGGGTGGCCTTGTTCCAGATTTTAGAGGGGAAGCCTTTAGCACTTCTTCCTTGAATATAATATTAGTTGTGGGTTTTTCATATATACCCTTTGTCATGTTGAGGGAATTTCCTTCTATTCCTATCTTTTGAAGTGTTTTTTTATCAAGAAAGGATGCTGTGTTTTGTCAAATGCTTTTTCTGCACCAGTAGGGATGATCATGTGATTTTTTTCTTTTGCTCTGTTAAGGTGATGTATTACATTTATTGATTTTCTTATGTTGAATCATCCTTGCATACCAGGGATTAAATCCACTTGATCATGGTGTATAATTCATTTGATGTGTTGTTGAACATGATTAGCAAGTATTTTGTTGAGGATTTTAGCATCCAGGTTCATTAGGAGTTTGGTCTGTAGTTTTCTTGTGACATCTTTATGTGGCTTTGGTATTAGGGTGATGTTGGCATCATAGAATGAGTTAGGCAATGTTCCCTCCAATTCTATTTTTTGGAAGAGTTTAAGCAGGATTGGTGTTAATTCTTTCCAGAATGATTGGTAAAATTCATGTGTGAAGCCATCTGACCTGTGAGATTCTTAGTTGGGAGGTTTTTGATAACTAATTCAATCTTGTTACTTGTGATTAGTCTGTTCAGTTAATCAATTTCTTCCTTTGTCAATGTAGGCTGCTTGTGTTTTTCTAGAAATTTGTTCATCTAGCTATCCATCTTGTTGGCATAAAATTTTTCAAAGTATCCTCTTATGATACTGTTTATTTCTGTGGGATCAGTGGTGATATCCCCTCCCTTTTTAAAAATTTTATGTATTTGCATCTTCTCTCTCTTTGTCTTTGTTGGCCTAGCTAATAGTTTGTCAATTTTATTAATCTTCTCAAAGAATCAGCTTTTGGTTTTGCTAAATTTACTAGTGTTTTTTTTTTTTTTTTCCCCTCAATTTCATTAACTCTGCTCTAGTACTTATTTCCTTCTTTCTGTTTGCTTTGGGATTAATTCGTTGTTCTTTTTCTAATTCCTCCAGGTGTGCAGTTAGGTCTTTGATTTTAGCTCTTTCTTCTTTTTTAATATAGGCATTTATGTCTATAAATTTCCCTCTCAGCAGTGCTTTTGCTGCATCCATAGGTTTTGATATGTTGTGTTCTGATTTTCATTCATTTCAAGGCTGTTACTGATTTCTTTTGCAATTTCCTCCTTCACCCACTGATTGTCTAAGAGTGTCTTGTTTAACTCCCATATCTTTGTGCCTATTCTGGTTCATTGCCCTTATTAATTTCCAGCTTCATTCCTTTGTGGTCAGAGAAAGTACCCTGTATAATTTCAGTCTTTCTGAATTCATTGAGATTTGCTCTGTGACCTCTCATGTGGTCTATCCTGGAGAATGACCCATGTGTGCTTGAGACAAATATGTATCCTGCTGTATTTGGGTGTAATGTTCTGTATATGTCTATTAGGTTAGATCCTTGAGTTAGTCAGCCAAAGGGGTACTGATGCAAAATACCAGAAATCTGTTGGCTTTCATAAAGGGTATTTATTTGGGGTAGAAGCTTAAAGTCACAAGCCCATAAAGAGTAAGTTACTTCCCTCACCAAAGTCTGTTGCCACAGGTTGGAGCAAGATGGCTGCCAGCCTCTGTGAGGGTTCAGCCTTCTTCTTCTCCCTAAGGCTCCATGGTCCCAGCTTCTTCTGAGCTCAGCTGTAGGCTAGCATATGGCTCATCTCTCTCCCTAGGGTTATTTCTTTCTGGGCTTTCTCAGCTGTTCAGGGCTCTGGTCTCTTCAGCTGCAAACTCTCAGGTGAACAGGTTGGCTCTCTCCCTGGGGCTCCAGTGTCCAAAACTAAACTTTCTGTGTTTTTCTTCTCTGTGTATTTACTTCTCTGCCTTTATATAGTCCACAGATGTAGGCTAGCAGTAGGTAGGGACTCAAAGTGAGTTGCCCTAATAACAGTCAAATAAAGCCCTAATCTTGATTTAATAAAGTAAAAGGGAAACCTCTGAGCCTAATATGATGTAATATACCCAGAGAAACAGACCAGTTTAAAAACACAATCCAATATCTATTTTTTGGAATTCATAAACAATAACAAACTGCTACAATCTTCTAATATATTATTCAAAGTCTCTGTTTCTTTATTGACCTTCTGTTGAGATGTTCTAATGATGATAATGGTGTATTAAAGTGATGATAATGGTATATTAAAGTATATAATGGTGAATAATTGTAGAGGCATCTATTTCTCCACTTAGTTTTTCCATTGTTTGTCTCTTGTATTTTGGGGTACCCTCGTTAGGTGCATAAATGTTTATGATTGCTCTTTCTTCTTGATAGAGTACCCCTTTTATTAATATATGGTGTCCTTCTTTGTCTCTTACAATAGTTTTGCATTCAAAGTCTATTTTGTCCATTATTAGTATAGCTACTCCTTCCCATTTTTGGTTATTGTTTGCATGTAAAATAGTTTTCCAACCATTCATTTGCAACCTCTTTGTGTCCCTGGGTCTAAGATGAGTTTATTGTAGACAGCATATAGATAGGTCATATTTCCTTATCCATTCTACCAATTTGTGTCTTTTATTGGAGAGTTTAATCCATTAATATTCAATGTTATTACTGTCAAAGCAGTACTTACATTAGCCATTTTTTCTTTAGGTTTATATGTCATATTTCATTTCTGTTTCTCTTTTTATCTTTTTAGTTATTCTTACTAATAATCTTCCTTTATACAAGCTCCTCCAACCCTCTCTCCTGCTTTCTCTGTTCAATCTTCAGAAATCCCTTTAGTATTTCTTTAAAAAAAACATTTATTTTATTTATTTATTCACACCCTCCCTTGTTGTTTGTGCTCACTGTCTGCTTTCTGTGTCCATTCACTGTGCACCTGTCTTCTCTTTAGGAGGCACTGGGAACTGTACCTGGGACCTCCCATGTGAGAGAGGTGCTCAATTGCTTGAGCCACCTTCGCTCCCTGCTTTGTCTCTCATTGTGTTCCTCTTTGTGTCTCCTTGTTGCATCATCTTGTTGTGCCAGCTTGCTGTCTTGCTTGTCTTCTCCAGGAGGCACTGGGAATCGAACCCGGAGCCTCCCATGTGGTAGGTGGGAGCTCAATCGCTTAAGCCACATCTGCTTCCCTAGTTAGTATTTCTTGAAGGGCAGGTTTCTTGTTGACAAACTTTCTTAATTTCTGTTTATTTGTGAATATTTTGAACTCTCTCTCATTTTTTAATGCCAGCTTTGCTGGATAGAGAATTCTTGGCTGGAAGTTTTTTTCTTTTAGCATCTTAACTATGTCATACCATTACCTTCTTGCCTCCATGGTTTCAGATGAGAAATCAGTGCTTAATCTTATTGAGCTTCCCTTGTATGTGATGGATCTGTTTTCTCCTGCTGCTTTCAATATTCTCTTTGTCTTGAGTCTTTGACAATTTGACAAGTATATGTCTCAATATACTTATGTCAGATTATACTTACAGTATAATCTGTTAGGATTTATACTGGTTGGAGTGCACTGTACTTCCTGGACATGTACATCCATGTCCCTCAAAAGAGTTGGGAAATTGTCAGCCATTATTTCTTCCAACACTCCTTCTGCCCCCTTTCCCTTCTCTTCTGCCTCTGGGATGCCTATAATGCATATGCTTGTGTGTTTCTTGTTGTCATTCAATTCCCGGAGTCCCTGCTAAATTTTTTCTTTTTTTTATATCTGTTATACTAGTATAACAATTTTAGATGTCCAATTTCAGATGTACTATTTTCAACATCACTTATTCCTTCCTCCACCCATTCAAATCTGTTGTTATGTGCTTCCAGCATATTTTTTACTTCTTGCATTGTGCCATTCATCACCATCAGATCTGTTATCTTTTTGTGTATGTTTAGGATTTCTTCAGTATATTCCCCCAGTGTCTTCTTAATATCCTTTATCTCTTCCTTCACTTCATTAAATTGTTTCACAATATTTGTTTGAACACCCTTGATTAGTTGTTCTACATTCTGCATCTCCTCTTGTTTTTTAGTTTGTTCATTAGACTGGGCCATGTCTTCTTGTTTCTTAGTTTGGCTTGTAATTTTTTGTTAGTGTCTAGGCATCTGTTTATCTTGATAGACTTTTTCAGATAGTTAACTTATCTTTTTACTCTAGGGTTTTTATTTTGTTTTGTTTTGTGTTAAGTTTCATATTTGACACTTGGTTCCACTTATTCTATATCCTTGTAGTTGTCCATGTTCCCTTGAAACAATATTAAGACCATAGAAATGAAGAGAGAGAAGAAGAGAAAAATAGTTATAATAATAATAATAATAATAATTATTATTAAAAAGACAGAAAAGGAACCGTGAAAGAGCCAGGAAAAATAATAATAAGAGTGAAAAACATAAAAATTACAAAGGAATAAGAATATAAAAGGTGGAATAAAAGAATGAAACAATAAAAAAATAGAATATAATAAGATTGGAAAGATGAGAAGAAAAATGAAGACCAAGCAAGAGAAGGTGGAATGAATAAAAAGCAATGGAAGAGGGAAAAATGAAAGAAAGAAAAGAAACTAAGGAGAAAAAGTAAGAAAAAAAAAGGAAGGAAAGGGACGGAAAGGGAAGGAAAGTAAAAAATAACCCAGGAAAAACAGGCTTCCCTCTTAGGCCCCCAAGAAAGTCTCAGGCTGCTGATGCTCATCAATCATCTTGCAGTCTGCTGTCACAGGTAAGGTGCCTGATTTTAGAGAATAAAATAAAGAATAAAATAATAATAATGATATAAAATAACAGATCAAAAAACCTAAAACAAAAAAATCTGTCTGTAAGTTCTCTGTCACAAGGTGCTGGCTAGGTGCCTGACAACCTGCTGGATCACTCTCTGGATCCCTTCTCTTAGGATGTAACAGGAATTGAACCAGGGACCCAGGGACCTAGTATACAGGAGACAGGCATTCCTCCCCTGAGCTACACCCACAGGTTAGGTAGGCTTCTGAAAGCTTATCTGCACACACACCTTCATTCCCTCAGGCAAGTTGGGCTTCTAACAGTTTGCTGGCTATCTCTCCTGGCTTCCTTCTCTCCTTGGCTGGTGAGGCATCTGTCCATCTACCTCCTCACTGACCTAGTTCCTCTCTCTCCCAGGGCAGTTGGGTGTGACAGCCTGCCTGATCAAATCCCCCCTCCACTCTCCCTGGGGCTGCTTCAGTGCTGGCTGGGGTCGTTTTTGTGATTCAGAGGAGGATCAGCTGGCCAAACTCATTGAAGAGAAACCACTCTCTGCCCTCTGCCAGATCCCTCTTCCTCCCAGGGAGGAGGATTTTCTTTCCCCACTCAGCTGGCTGCAGTGAGCCAGGGGTTTTACAGAGGCTATGCATCTTGTGGGTGGAGTTTATGTGCCATTCCCAGCCACTCAAGGTTTTCATTTGGCCTCTTTGTCTCTCTGTCCCTCTCCTTCCTGGATGACGTGTAGCACTCTCCTTGTCTGCAGATACCCACAGCAGCTCTCTCAGATGGCTATTTGCCCTTTTTCTGTTGTTTTTGTGAGAAAGTTGAGCCCTGCCTATGTACTCTGATGCCATTTTCCTAGAAGTCCCTTTAATAATTTTTTTTTTTTTAGTGTGGGTAAAAATCAAAATTTTCACAATACAAACCAATATTTGTAAAATGATATATAAATATATATGTATATATGTGCATTTGCTTACATAAATATTTATATATATATATTTTAAAAGATGCTTAGATTACATAAATGTTACACAAAAATTACAGGGATTCCCATGCTCCCCTCCTCCCACACCTCCCATAACATCCTACATAAACATCCTTCATTAGTGTGGCACATCACCTGCAATGGATATATACATCCTGGGGCTTTGCCACTAAGCATGGACCATAGTTCACATTGTAGACCAAACCTTTAATAATTTTTAATCATGTAAAATTATGTACAGGGGGAATAGGTGCAGGAAAAGGGTACAACTTTGCAAAAATCTATATTTGTTTTTTCCCCTCACCTTGTCCCTATTGGTGGTGTGTTAATTTTGGGGGCAATTAATAATCTAAAGTTAAGAATACTTGCTGTGGTGGTTTGAAGCTGTATGTACACCAGGAAAACATATTCTTAAATTTAATCCATTCCTGTGGATGTGAACCCATTGTAAGAAGGACCTTTTGATGAGGTTACTTCAGTTTAGGTGTGGGCCATGTCAATCAGGATGGGTCTTAATCCTAGTACTAGAGTCCTTTATAAGCAGAATAAAATTCAGACAGAGAAAGAAAAAGCCACAGGAAGCAAGAATCTGAACATCAATGGAACCCAGAAGAGAAGGGAGACACCAGGAGATGCCTCCATGTGCCTTGCCATGTGGCCAGGTAAAGACCAAGGATCACTAGCAGCCAACCCCAGAATGCCACAGTCTTTGGGGAGAAAGTATCACCTTGATGACAGCTTTCTTTTGGCCTCAAACTGTGAGCAAATAAATTCCCATTGTTTAACCCCATCCATTACATGATATTTGCTTAAGCAGCCAAGGAAACTAAAACACTTACCCCATGAGATTGTTGAAAAATAGTGTTTTATGAATTGTAAAGTGCTTTATGAGTTGTAATAATTAGTGTGGTGGGGGTGTCCACTTGTCCCTGTCTGGCCTGAGGTCACTGGAGGCAAGAGGACTCCCAGAGCCCTCAAATGCTCTGGGTGTTGTGGGGTGGGGTGAGGGGTGGTGATGCAGGGCCAGTAAGCAAGGCCTCAAGGCTGAGGTGGGGTGAGGAGTATGTCTGCTCAGGGGGTGTGTGCCCTGGAAGTTGTCCCAGGTCCCACTGTGCCCTCCCTGCTCACTCACTCTGGTACTTGCTGGGCCTTTGGCCAACTCTGCTCTCATCCTGTGTCCAACCCTCATACCTGGAGGGACTTTTCCATTCCTTCTTTATTTCTTTTTTGGATCCCAATTCTTCTGATTTTTGGTCCTTCAGCACAATAGAGTCCATTAAATCTCTTTCCTTCATAGTAAGGCTGGCTGGCCCATTAGGCCGGATTCAGACTGCAGAAAGGAAAGTTTATTTTCCCTGGAGGGTAGAGAGGGTACAGATTTTGGAATCTTAGTGCAGGCCCACGGATGGTGGTGGGTGGTCAGGATTTCCTTTCTTCTCTCATATCTCACCCCAAGCAGATTAGCATATTCCTTTCAAACAAATATAGTGCTCTCCCCAAAAGGAATTCTTTTTTCTCTATCTCATTAGGCTTAGAACAAACTTGTGATGAATGTGGCAGACAGAGCAGATGTGGAAGGTTCCTCTTCCAATTTAAGTACATAGAAATGCTTGGTAAAAGATTTTTAAAAAATTTAATACATAGCTGAGCTTGAAAAAAAGAGAAGAAAGTCCTTGGGTGCCAGAAAAGATAAGGGAAGTCAAGGCTTGAGTGGTAAATGGAGCTAATGCTAGGACAGGTGGGGCCGAGGTGAGGAGGGTGGGTAGAGGATTCATATAAAGGCCTTCAGGGCTGGGATGGGGTTTTACTGCCCACCTGGGCACAGGAAATCAGACCTCCAGCCTGTGCACATTGGGAAATTAAAAGGGAGGCCCCTGCATTGAACTGGGAACCTCAAAGGGCTGCCTTTTTCTTGAAGGGAAGACTAGAAAAATTTTGACAGACTGGGGAGTTTGCTATCTGCTTGAAAGCTTGCATAGAAATAATCTCACCTAAGAGAAATCAGAGTTTTAAGTATGAATCATATTTGAATATGTGGTCAAATTTTACCCTACCTGTGTAGTACAAAAACACCAAGTTGAGAAATTGAAGTAAAAAACTGTTTCAACTTGCAAAAATATTAGGGTCCTGGCAGAGACCACTGTGGAATCCCTCTAGGGATGAATCCATAATCCTGGGCATGTGCAAGTCCCATGCAAAATAATCCCTGTGGCTGATAATCTGATAATAAAAATATATTAAAAAAAAAAAACACTCTAGAAAACAAATTCCATGAAGGAAAGGTATTAAAGGCTGCAAACAGAAAAATTAATACCCGAAGAATTAGAGAAAATACCAAATAATCTGAAAAAGACTATAAAGGAAGAATCTTGAAAATCATAAGACCTAGTACTTACTATATGCCAAGCATTTTTATAAATGCTTTACATATATTACCCTTTCCACCAGTGCAATGAATTAGAGACTATTACTACTCTATCACTTTACAGATGAGAAAACTGAGGCACACAAGAAACTTAACTAATGTCACACAGCGAGAGAGGGGTGGAGTCAGAAATAGAGCAGAAGACTCATTTTGGAACTTGGCTTCTAACCACTGTGAAGCTGTTCACCTAAATCTGTTCTCCTCTTCCTCCATCATCCTGATAGAATTATAGCTGAGCACATGGCTGTCCAGCTACCCTACTTTTCCCTGTCTCTGTTGTAAGTTAGGTGTGGGCATCATGTGATTCAGTTCTCTCCAATGCAATGAGAGCAGAAGAGATGCATGCCACTTTGGAGCTGGCACCTGAAGACAGTGCTCTCTTTTCCTTTCACACTGGCTGTAATTCAGATATGGCAGCACCCTAGCTTCCACCATGCACATGAGGACAACATCCCAGAGATGACTAACAAGATAGAAGCAAAAATCTTGATCCTTGAGTAACTGCATGGATCAGAACTACCTACTAACATACACCATTTAGCTCAGGTTGTTACATGAAAGAAAAATACATTTCTGTCTCTTCTAAGCTACAGAATTACTGTTTGTTCTGTGTTATAGCTTTGGTCCTTCTTGAAAGATAATGATTTTGGTTGGAAATCTAGCTCAGATAAATTACTTGGCAGGTAGCCAGACTCCATCTATACCATACCATGAATATAGCTGGTAGAAGGATTAGGAATAAGACAAGAACTGGTAAGAATGAAAAAAAGATCAGGTGGGTTTAAAAAGGAACCACATTGAATTTCTAGAAATGAAAACTATGGTGACTGAAATAGTTCTACACAAAGTTTTTTGGAGAAGTTTATCTTTGAGGCACTGGTAGAGTAATGGGATAATAATACAACCAGTGGCAAAGAGAGGGTTTTTTGTGGCTCTCAGAAGGTCCTAGGAAACAGAAGTGAAAGAGAATCATGGGGACCTGTGAACTGTAGCAAGTAAAGACAAGGTCCACTGTGATTGCGGAGTATTTTCAGAAAACAGGCTGGTCTGGGGTCAATGCTTGTGATTTAGCTCTGTTTCTATCGAAGGACATGGATTTGTCTGCTTTTTTATTGTTAGTGGGGGGTGTTAAAGAGTTCCCTCAAGCTCTGCTGCTTTCTTCTCCTGTTCTCATGCTCTTGATGGTCTGGTTGGGGAAAGCCCATGTAGAAATCCAGAGTACATTATCTCTAAAAAAAAGGCATTTCTCCTCTGCTCAGAATAACCCAGATCGCCACTCTTAAGGTCAGGGCTAATAAAAAGGAAAAGAAAAGGCCCAAATGGCATAGAAAGAATGTGCTGTAGTTCAACTGGAAATTTCTTTTTCTACTACTGGGCACCTTTGCCAACTTTTATGGGCCAGTTCAGGGCATCCTCTGACAATTGTGAGGACTTGTGGTGACCTTTCACATATAAGTCTTTGATTCTTCAGTCTATTCATGCCTCTTCTTCAAATCCTTGTTCTGAAAGACTCTGTAGAATCATTGTCTGGGGTTCTCCTGGCCAACTGAAAGCTGTAGGAATTCTGCCCTTGGAGACCTACGGGTAAAGTGAGCAACTGTCCTGGTTAGGCCAGGACTGAAGGGTTTCCTGGGGAAAAAACTGGGACAGTCCCAGGAAAATCAGGATGGTTGGCCACCACTGACAGGACCTGTGCAGGAGAGGACCATCATGCCTCAGCTACTGGGAATGGTTCAGGGTATTTAGGGGCCAATTTTTAGGCTGTAATCAGTGGAGCACAGGAAAATTATCAGGCTTGAACTTGGCTAAATTTTCCCTGACTCTCATTCTTCTTTCTATACCTGAATGTAGAGTCAAAGGTAGGCAAGCTGGCACATATCCCAGCTGTGACAGTGACTACCAGCACAGCTGTAACCCTCACAAACTACTATCCCCTTTACTCAGTAATCCAGACAAATCCCTAAAGGCAAGTCCACTAAATGATCCTATCATCTAGAGATGGCCAAGTCTAGGATAATAGCCATTTATTTAGAGCAGTGTTTGAGACAATGAAATTCTAGCATAGTCAAGAAGTCCAGGCTGTCTCTTGGAGGGGAATGGGCCGGGACTTGACCTGTTTCATAATATTTGGCCAAGTGTTTGGAAGGGGATTGATTCATCTCCTCTTCTGGATCTGATTCCAGTACTTTGTCTGGGAGAAAGATCTGCCTTAGATTGCTGCACAAACATTTATTCTATTTTTTCTTTATTAGTGATAGGAGAATAATATGTGTACAATCAGTGGTGTGTTGGAGCTGGCTTGTAATGGATTTGCAAAGGTCCATCATGTTTTCAGGAAATTTGTAAGCCTGCTGTTAAAAATTACACAAACATAGTAATTATTTATTAAAAACTAAATTATATAAATTTAAATTAAATATATTAAAGATAAAAAATATTCAAAATTCATTACTTTCTAATTATTTTACTATTATCTATGTTCTCAAGATTATTTCTATTGTATCTATATAGTAGAAATACCATATAATAGTGTGCTACTGTACAACTTTTCCTAACATTGTATTCAGTGATGTCAGTCATATACCACAGACTTTGGCACACACCATGAATCAGTCTCCTGGCTCCTGAGAGCTGGTTTTTAAACATACCAGCACACCACTGTGAACAGTTATCATTTATTGAGAACCTGCTATGTGTGAGGCATAGTTCTAAGAGTTTCATAATTTTTTTTCATTCATTCAACCAATATTGATTCTTTACCTATGACATGCCAGATACCACTATTATTTTTATTAGCTAACACTCATTGAGTACTTACTGTGTACCTAGCACTCTTCCAAGCTCTTTACTTGTAGTTGCTGCTTGATCCTTGGGATAACCCTTTGAGAGAGGTTGTATTATTATCATCCTCATTTTATAGATGAGAAAAACGAGGAACTCAAAAGTTAAATAATTTGTCCAAGTTCACACAGCTAGTAATTTGCAGGTCCATACTGGAACCCAGACAAACTTTCTCCAGAGCCCATGCTCTCAGCCACTAAGCTCTACTTCCTTTTGTTGGTTCTAGGCACCATGGGGTGTAGCAGTGGACAAGCACAATCCCTGCTTTCATGGGAGTTACATTCTGATGGGTGGGTAGACAGATATTAAACAAAAACATGAAAATAATATAGATGTCAGATGGTGGTAAGTGCCACAGATACAAATAAAGCAGGGCAAGAGTGATAGAAAACACTGAAGTGGGGAGGGTACATTACTTCATTAATCTTATTTTAAATCTAATACTACCCCCATTTTACAGAAGAGGAAACTGAGGCTCAGAGAGGTTAAAAATACCTAAGGATACAGAGCTAGTAAGTGGTAGAACTGGGATTCAAACCTATAGCAACTTGGTTCTCAAGTCTGTGCGTATTCCCCTATATCACGGGCCTGCCTCCATCTGCCTCTTGGCATTCCCAGGTAGCCAGACTCTTTGTTCAAGCTTGAGTTGCCTGTGCAGACCAGCTCAGCTGGAATCTGCTCTGTGTCTGACCTCCATTGTTTCTCATTCCCCGGAAGTCAAATGTGAGGATAAACAAGCCCCCCACACCCCCACCTCGCAGGACTGCTGGGAGCTGGCAGGGTGGGGGCCTCTGAGCAGCCTGCACAAGTGAATGTAGCGTCTGAAGTGTGGAACCAGCCACATGGCCCTTCTCCACGTGGGTTCCCAAGGAGGCTTTGTCTGTGAAAACAGACTTATTGTGGTTAATATAGGTCACAGGTGGGAAAGGCCAGAGACCTGACAAAGAGTTTAACTGGATTCCATTAGCCCTCAAAACAAGCTCAGAGAATAGGCATTGCAGGGGCTTGTGGGAACTGCTCTTTAAAGCACCATGCATTGCCCCACTGGAAATACTGTATTTAATGTCAACTTGATTTGACCTTTAGTTTTGGTGGCATTTACTAATTCTATGAAAGCAGCCATTTCTCACTTCACCCGCAGCTTAACAGAAAATCAGTCTATTAGAAAAACCAGTTCAGCCCGTGCAAACGGGAGTCTCTGAAATGTTTTCCCCACAACCTGGTAAAAGATATAGCACAACCTTCATTGTTATGGACCATTTAAATTTCTGACACCAGGGGGATCAGAAGAAAGTGGTACTTTAATAATAGTTCAAAGCATCATTTTGACACCTTTAGGAAGCCAACAGAAGCCAGACCTCTCAAAGTGGGCCTGATTCCTAGGTGGAAGAAAACCCCTCCATTGTAAATAGTTCAGGGTCCCTGATTACCCAGTGGTAGTCACCTTGTAGATTAGTTGCCCACTGCTGCCACAACAAATTATCACAAACTTGGAAACTTAAAATAAAACCCATTTATTATCTCACCCATGTAGGCGGAAGTCCAGGTGGGCTCAGCTGGGTTCTCTGCTCCTGGTTTCACAATGCCAAAAATCAAGGTTTTAACCTGGCTAGGGGGAAAATCTCCTTCCAGGCTCATTTAGGTTTTTGGCAGAATTCAGTTCCTTGCAGTTGTAGGACTGAGGTCCTAGTTTCCCTGCTGGCTTTCGACCGAGGTTACTCTCCCTTCTAGTTGCCACCCATACTCCCTGCCTCATGGCCCCTTTCATTTCCAAAGCCAGCAATGGTGGGTCAAGTCTTTCTCAAGCTTCAGATCTCTGATCTTTCCGCTTCATCCCCCCTACTTCCAGCTGGAGAATGTTCTGTTTTTAAGTGCTCTTGTGATTAACTTGGGTCCACTTGGATAATCCGGGGTAGCTATCCTATTTTAAGGTTCATAACATTAATTGCACCTGCAAAGTCCCTTTGTTCATGTAAGGTAACATATTCACAGGTTCTAGGGTTAGGGTTTGGACATCCTTGGGGAACCATTCTACCCATCACCCCTGGAATCCCCTTGGTCCCTGTAGGGCTCAGAGACCAGGCTCACAGAATTCTAGAAGCAATGTCTGTGAAGGTGCTTTAAAGCTGGAAAATACACTACAGCTGTGAGGTGTTAGACCTGCCTTAGAATACCTGTTATAGAAGTGAGACTAAACAGAGAGGTAGTTAGGCATCAGGCCCACCAATTTTGTGTGAAAATGGATGTTTCCAATTATGATTTGGGGCCCCATAGCATGATGATAGTTCCTGTAAGGATATTCATTCATCCACTCCTTTTACAACTATTTATTGAGCACTTGCTGTGTGCCTTGCCCTCTACTAACTATTGAGGATATAGCAGGACAGAACAGGAAAAAATTCCCTGTTCTCATGAAGTATACATTTTAGTGTTGAGAAGATATAAAATAAAATAAGAAAATAAATTACACCATGTATTAGAAGGTAAAAAATATTATGAAGAACAATACAGTTGGGGTGGGGGATAAAGAGAGGCTGAGTAGGTGTGGTTTGCAGCTTTAAATAGGAGTGGTCAGCTAAGGCCTCACTGGGAAAGTGACATTTGAAGGGAGACCTGAAGGGGTAAGGGAGAAAACCTGCAGAAAGTAGCTGGAAATGTGGGAGTTTTCTATATGTATATAGTCAGATTTTTTTTTTTTTTTAAAGCCACGAGATTGGCTGAGTTCTCCATGGAAGGGAATGTAGGTACAGGAAGAAGGACAGCCAAGGAATGGGTCCCGAGGCACTCCACCCCAGTTAGAAGTCAAGGAGATGTGAGCATGAGCAGCTAGTGAAGCAGGGAGACAATCAGAAAGGGGGATGTTCTAAGAGGGTGAAGGGCTTGAACATCTGTGACAAATGTTGCTGACGGGCCAAGCAAGATGAGTACAGGTACTTGATCACTAGATTTAATAATTTTGGAGGCCTTGGTTTCTAAGTGGTGGAGACAAAATCTTGAGTGGAGAACCTTTATTGCAAGGATTTAGTTAGCAATAAGTATAGACTACAAGGGAGTTCTGAAGAGGAGCAAAGAAGTGTATTTCTTGGAGGAGCATGTGTGGTTAGGAGATTAAAATATGAAATAGCATGCTGGCATGCTGATGAGAAGGAGGGAATAAAAATAGATGTTGTAGAGAGAGAAGGGTCATTTCTTGGAGGGAGGCCATTGAACGTGTGAGAAGAGATGATATCTGTAGGAGGGGCAGTTAGCCTTGGATAGGAGGATGGACAATTCATCCATGGTATCAGAAGGAAGGACAGAACATTCTGGCATAGAAACACTTAGGTGGGTAGATGCAGAGGTGCTCTTCTTATGGCTTCTACTTTCTCAGGGAAATAGAAGGAAGGTCATTAGGAGAGAGCAAGGGAAGGAAAAGAGGTAGAAGGAATGACCCTCTCTTCTTGTGACCACTGGAGAAGAGGAGTTGAGACCCAGAGGATTACAGGAGGGAGTGTGGTGTCCAGCAGCCACCCCACTCCTCTGAGGGAATTCTCCTCTTATTGCAAAGCTTGGAAGATCCTAAATTGGTTTTCTGAAAGAGAGCTAGTGGTAGTCCTTATGAGTATCACTTAGTAAGCACCCATAAGGGTGCTTTTTATCAATTACCTAAGTCAGTACATACAATGACCCATGGAATTAGGGATTATTACTATCATGCCCATTTTACAGGGGAGAAATTGAGATTCAGTGTTCTAATAATTTGCCCAAATTCATGAAATTTGTGCATAAATTATTATTCGATTTGGTGGCAAATAAAAGGGATCCAAATTAACCTTGGCTTAAATAAGAGAATTTTTCCTTTCTCATGTTAAATTCCAGAAGTAAACAATCTGGTGGTGGTTTGGTGGCTCCACTTCTTAAGGCCCTCAAGACCAAGGCTCCTTCTATCTTTCCTCACCTTGTATGGCCTCCCTTCCCAAGGTCATTATGAGGTTCCAGGTGGCTGCTCCAGCTCCAGCCAATGTCTTCTAACCATCCTGCAAAAAGGGGGAAGAGAAGAGGAAGGGGAAAGGAAACATAGCTGTCTTTGAGGAAGCTTTGTGGAAACTTCCATTGTTCTATTTACATCTCACTTGGCCTGAAATTAGTCACATGGCCACTTTGGCTGCAAATAATGCAGAGAAAGGTAGATTTTATTCTAAACGGCATAGTCTCAGATAAAATTTGTATTATAATACACTAAGGGGAGATTTGATGTTGGTGGACAATTTGCTTTCTGTCATGACCAGTTGCACTTAACTGCCTCCACTTCTCCCTTCTCCCTGATTCGCAGTGCTCAGGTCTTAGAATTTGCTCCTTCACTCCTGTTCACTACTGTTGAGTGCCAGAATCCAAGAGAAAAAGTGTTCATTGCCTTTTGGGGGAGGCAACACAATGCAGTAAAATGTCCAAGAACTCTGAAGCCAGAGAGTTTTGGCCTAAAAGCTAGGCTTCAGTCTCTACTGGCTGTGTAAACTTGAGCAAGTTACTTAAATGTGCAGAGCTTGTATCTTCATCTGCAGAGTGGTAAAAGTGAGCCCATGTCACAAGGTTGTAGAGAGAATGAAATGGGTAATATATATAAAGTACCTATCCATGCCTGACATATACAAGTTCTCAATGCATCTAAGCATTCCTCCATTTCAGGTGACCTTATAGCTGATGGAGTGGCCTATGAAGCTAGAGACCCTACAGGTGGACATTTGCTGGTTGCTAACTAGCATTCAATGCCTCTCCTCTCCCTTCCTAACAGCACTGAGGTTACAATCTTCTCTCCCTCATTGTGTAGTAGCCTTGTAGATTGGGGACTGCTGACACCCTCCCCTGCCCCTCACCAACGCTGGGGGAGATTCTGGTAGATGTAAGCCCCTTTGAGGACAGGGACAATGTTATACTTTTACATAACTTAATTTCCCTGAAGGCATGAAGAGCATCACTGGAGTAGTTAATTGACTGAGTGGGTCTCAGAGAACCAGCAGGTGCAGAGTGAGCATTTCGAGGGAAAAGCCTATGGCTGGTCCTGCTACGAGTGGATCCGGCAGAGCAGCTGGGTGCTTGTGGCAGCCACAGCCAGGTGATTATCAAGTTGGTGTGAACTGATATGACAGTTGGAATCTCCCCAACCAGACCCACCTGCTCACTGTATTTCCACATCTTTTGGGGCTGTGACCGGCATCAAGCGCTGGAACAGAAGACACTTTGCACATACCTGCCTCTTTTTCACTGAAATCCGTTCCTGTGAGAAGGCTCATTTCTTCCCATGAAAGAGGAGTGATGTGTCCAATGGAGAGATGCTGGCTGTCTTTGCTCTGTCTGAGACCTTTATCGCAGTCCTGAGCCATAGCAGAGGCCTTCTGAGCCCCCGAGGCATACTGGGTTCAGACTATCTTACCTTAAGTTTCTGTTCTAAAAGTTAGGGCCAGAAGTGGATCTGCCCTAGACTTAGAGCAGAGGGAAGGAAGGAAGGAAGGGAGGGAGGGAGGAAGGAAGGACAGAAGGAAGGAAGGAAGGAAGGAAGGAAGGAAGGAAGGAAGGAAGGAAGGAAGGAAGGAAGGAAGGAAGGAAGGAAACTAACTTTCATTGTGCACTGACTCTTAACCATGGGTGGTTTTCCTAGAGCCTTCTGTGTGGAGGTAAAACCCTTGGGTCTGAATCTCAGCCCTGGCACGCTGACCTCGGACAAGTTCCTTCACCTCTGCAAGTCTGTTTCGTGATCTATGGAAACAAGGGTAGCAAGACCTACCTTTCAAATTTTTGGATAGGAATAAGTGAGATATATGTGTAAAGTACTTAGTGCAGTCTGACACTTGAGTAAAGACTCAAACAAATGGTAGAGATGATTATTAATAAAATTCTGAGCACAACTCCTGGCCTAATACCAACACGCCACAAATGTTGGTTGTTATTATTTTTTTAATGTAATCATCATCCCAACCCCTTGAAGTAGATATTGTTAACTCACAAGCCTTTGAAGTGGCAGAGCTGGGCTCAAACTCAGCTCTTCCTTCCGCAGCACTGCTGTTCCTCTTCATCCAGACCATCGCAGGCCTTGCTTCATTTCACCAGACTTGTGCTTGCTTCGAAGCACTTTACATTCAAGCTTAGGTGTTTTTTTCTCAGTTTGGTAAATTGGTGGGTCACCTGGGGAAACCCTGCTCTTGATCATTCAGCGGTCTATTACTGAATTCCTTTTTTTTTTTTTTTAAAGATTTTATTTTATTTATTCATTCATTTATCCCCCCCTTGCTGCTTGTGCTCGCTGGGTCAAGGAGGCCAGGGGCCTCTTGGGAACCGAACCCGGGGCCTCCCACATGGTAAACGGGAGCCCCACTGATTGAGCCACAGCCGCTTCCCTACCGAATTCCTTTTTAACCCACAACTTTTGCTTCTCCTTAGGGAGAAGAACAGAATGGAAAATGAAATATGCTCATTTTATTACTTGTATCAGTTCCAGTAAAATGATTTAGGATGGCATAATTTGAAAGGGAGAGCCAAAATGTAGCTGTAGGAATATGTATAATTCTCATTTATTTGTGTAGAAAGGAAAATGACTTAGAAGCCATAGGCCAGAGTTTGAGTTGAGTCCTGCCTTTGCCTCTTCATTTGCAAACAAGCCTGAGGCTCAGTTTCCTCATTTACTACAGACCTACTCTCTTAGGTTTGTAAAAGGGTTTAATCTTAAAGTATCCATAAACATTATTGAATACCTTTGTGCCCAGCATTGTGCTGGGCTAAGAGATATTACATAAGAGCAATAAAATGATGCTGTCCTCTGGGTGCTTGTGGAGACTGGAGAACTGCGTGCTTCTGGGGATAGCCTACAGATGATCAGAGCTTGTACTGGAGTCAACGCTGACCTGAAAAGCAGCTGAGGTTTCCCACACCTTCTGCTTTGGCTTCTAAATTCCGAGGCCTCTGCTCAGCTTCCTAATGTCTTTGGCTACTGCTCAGCTGACCACAGCTTTCTGATGGTGCAGTAGATTATCTAATACCATTTGGTTGCAAAACTCCACTTTCATTTAGCACAGCATCTTTCTGCAGAGCTCAACCTTTCCCACCTGCAGACCCATCCTGACCAAATACTCAGGGGTCCTTTCCTCCTCTATTTCCATAATTGGCCTCACTTGGAACTGTTTCACCTTCCAGAATGCTAGCACCACAAGAATGCCTTTTCAATGTCTCAGTATTAATCTATATAAAATAGGTAATGCTTATAATCAAGCACACTATTGTTAAGATCACCCACCCTACCCCCAATAGTGCACACAGGAAAGTCGGCCTAAATTGTGCTTGACAGACTTGTCTGCAGTTGTCATTCTGAGTCTTGCTGTGGTCAGGTTCAGCTCAGGAGCAGAGCACTGGAGTCTACAGTTAGTTGCCTCAAGAATGTGGCAGATGAGTCAACTTCGAAAAGAAAAATAAGGAAGACTCAGTAAACAGAGGATGCATTGGTCATGTCAGAAGTGATTTCTCTGGGCTAAGTTCAAAATGATTGCACTGTTGATTTCATGGTGGAGGAAGGCAGAAGTTGAAGCTGGAGAAGGGATCAAGGCCCGGCCACAATGCCCCAAATGCCAGGCTGAGAAGTTTGGATCTGGCTTATTAACAACAGAGATGTCACCAAGGGATGGGTGGGCTATTGACATAGTCAAGGGGAGAGATGGTGAGTGACATCTGAATAAAGGCAGTGACATTGGCTCTCATCAACAACCAAACAATAGGGCCGTTCCTGTTGGGGGATTATCAAGCCATGTGGAGTGTTCTTAACTCCTTGTCCTCATTGCTGTGCCCTGGTTCAGGCCCTTGTCCTCTCTACCTGGATGACAGCTAAAGCTTCCTAAATCCTCCAGTTTTGCTGCTATGCAATCAGTTGCTCACACTGCAGCCAGAGTGATCTTCTAAAACACAAGGCTGACCATGCCACTGTCTGCCTAATTAACAAGTTACCTTCAGGACAAACATGACTATCCAGTATCTAGGCCCTGCTCATTTTTCTGGTCTCATAGTCTTACCACCAACCTTTGCCTGGTCATTGTAACCAAGTAAGTCACAGTACAGCCTCAGCCAATTACTGGACCAGATCCATCTCCCTCCCAGGGACCTTCAAACCCCCCTGTGATTCCAGATCACCATTCCCAACCCTTTCTTGCTTGTGCAAGTGCCTTCTGGATCTCCTGGCATTCTTGCTAGTCAATTTGACCTTGATTAGAATCATTCTCATCCACCCTGATTGATTTAGTAATGTTGACTCTCAGGTGAAGGGCATGTGATAGGCAGGATTCTAAGGTAGTCCTCTATATTCCCATCCCCTGGTGTATGTGCCCTATATAACCCCCTTTCCTTGAGTATGGGCAGAATCTGTGAATATGGAGGCCTATCACTTCCATCATTTGGTCATTAATCAATTGACTTTTGAATTAACCAAAAGGGACATTTTCCTGGATGTGTCTAACCTAATCAGGGGAGTCTTTAAAATAAGTTAGAGAAGATGAAATCCTGTTGGCCTGGAGAAAGGAGAAGAGATTTGGAGCATAAGAGGGCCTATGGGGTGGAGGGCAGGGAGAGGAGCACATGGCAAGGAACTGCAGGAGGTTTCTAGAAGCTGAGAACAGCCCCCAGCAGACAGCCAGAAAGGGAATGGGGGCTTCAGTCCTGTAACCATGAGGACCCTGAGTTCCAGAAAGGAACATAGCTTGCTTGACACCTTGCTTTCAACAAGCCTCAGCAGGGAACCTAGCTTAGCCCTGCCGGGACTTCTGACCTATGGGAACCATAAGATAATAAATGGATGCAGTTTAAAGCTGCTGTATTTGGGGTAATTTGTTACACGGCTACAGAAAACTACTACAGGTGGGGTTCACAGATCCTTCCACCCGACAGACCCCCTGGGCTCCTTATGCAACTTGGTCCATTCCCTCCCCAAAGCTGTACTAAGAGGATGTGGAAGAGACATCAGGCCACAAAGTCCCTTTTCATCTTTTTCTCATGGATGCTTTCTGCTTTTAGCTTCATACAACCAAGAGGATCATTCTAGAGATTCTTCTCTAATAAAGTTCCCTGTCAAAAGAACTAACTAGTTCCACCTACACAGAGAAGCACTGCGGCAATGCTAGCTTAGGAAAAAATTAAGTTCTGTCTCACCAAGCATTGTATCATGTGTGGCTAAGAGTGAGGAAAGGAGCAGAAGGAAAACCTTTTGGGGAGATGCTTTGAAGTGGTTTTCAAGGTATGTCCCAGACAGTGTCAGCAGCATCTGGGAACTTGTAACAAATGTGAGTTCTTAGGCCCTACCCCAAACCTCCTGAATCAGAAACCCTAGGGGTGGGTCTAACAGTCTGTGGTTTAACAAGCCTTCCAGGTGATTCCAATGCACAATAAACTTTCAAACCACTGACTTAGACAAATAACAGACGATTATATCAATTATGTGTGGCAGCATTTTCCAAGAAAGTCCTCAAATAACAGCAACAAGGGACACGAGGGCATGAACAGGGCTCATATCTGCCCAAACTGTGCACAGCCAGCTCAGTACCCCTCAGGCTCTCACAGGGCCCAGTGACACAAAGGTCAGAGAATCTGGGATGTTAGGTGTCAGAGTCACCTTGGAAAAGCCTGGCACGTAGTTGATGCTCAATAAATACTTGTCGAACACATGAATAAAATAATCCTCTGAGACAGGACCAGAAACATCATCTCCCTTGGCTGGGGCCTGGGGTTGGATGCCCACTTCCCAGGTTTACTCAGGGATAAATCCACCATCACCATAGTTAATAAGGGAGACAGCCCTCTTACGTGGCCCTCCTTAAAGATTCTTTCTAGAATGTCAGAGGAATGGTGTGTGGCGAACAATGCCTTGGCATTTGGAAAGCAGTCATGGAGGAGAAAGCACCATTCAAGTCTGTAGCGCCCATCTCAGCCGGCCTCTGGTGCAGGATTTAGCAGCTGTGTTCAGGCTTCTGGAGTGACTTCTAGCACCTGTGCAGGTCTCACTAACACTCTTCGATTGCCCTCACCCTCTAAGGAAACTAGGATACAAACTCTTGCACCGCTTCACGCCATCTTGGAATTAAAAAGAAAACAATCTACTTTAATGTGCACAACCAACAGATGGGAAGTTTAAGGACCTTTTCTGGGTAGCAAAGGTGGTCCTGGGGCTAAGCATTACTAGCCCAGATTCTAAGAGCACAAGCTACTTTTTCAAATTGGACGATCATATTTTAATTCCGTCTGTACCAAGCATTATTATGCGATTCTCATTGCCTTGAAAAGCTCAGATGATTAAAAGAGTTTATGTTTGCCCCGTCCAAGAATCCCTCTTGCAATTTAAATGATTTATACATCCAGGTTTTACAAAGAGGAAAACAACCTCATTGTTATTTGCTCTGTTAAAACCCGCAAGTGTTCAGCGTATTATTTTGCTATCTGGTAGAAAGGGGAGTTTATCTCTAGTTCTCAACTTTTCCATGGAGAATTCTTGTAGGGAAATAAAAACTCCTTATTTAACTAGCAAAGAAACAGCTGCTGCTCTCATCTTTTCTCCTTTTCTGGGAAGACGGGAGGAAGAGACACTGTCACATGCTAGTGTTCTCAGAACACATAGCAAGTTTCTGGAGAAGAAATGGACAGAAGAGAGATCACAGTGATAAGTGTATTCCTCTCTCTCTTATTCTTACACCAGCACAGTAATACATTTGTGGTAGTGTGCTAACTGCCCTCCAGTATATATCCTTTCCTTCTTCCTTCCTTTCTTCAGATTTTTCCAGTTTTACTTATACTCGTTTGTGTGTTTATATTTAGTTCTATGCCAATTTACCAGATTTGTAAGTCTGTGTATCCACCACCACAGTTGAGATACAGAGCGCTTCTGTCATCACAAGGGTCCCTCGTGATGACCTTTTTAACCACACCCACCTCCTTCCTGCCCCCTTCCCTGTCCCTAAGCCCTGGCAACCACTAATCTGTTCTCCAGTTCTATAATTTTGTCTTTTCAAGAATGTTATATAAACGGAATCATACAGGATGTATCCTTTTGGGATTGGCTTTTTTTTTTTTTTTTTTTAAACTCAACATAATCCTCTTGAGACAGAGATCCACCCAAGTTCTTGCATGTTTGCTTTTTTTTATTGAGCAGGATGCCATGGTATGGATGGGCCACAGTTTGGTTAACCATTCACTCATTGAAGAATATGTGTCTCTTTTCAGTTTTGGGCTATTATCAATAAAGCTGCTATGAACAGCATTTTTCTGGAACAAGTTTGTATGGATTGTAAGTATTCCTTTCTCTGGGATAAATGCCCAAGACAGCAATTGCTGGGTCATACGGTAATTGCATATTTAGTTTAGTATGAAACTGACAAACTGTGTTCCATGGTGGTTGTGCCATTTTTTCATTCCCACCAGCAATATCTGAATGATCCAGTTTTTCCACATCCTCCCTAATATTCGATATATATGTAGTGATATCTAATTGTGGTTTTAATTTGCACTTCCCTAATGTACAGTGATGTCATACATCTTTTCATGTGCTTATTTGCCATCTGTGTATCCTCTTTGGTAAAATATCTGTTCCTGAACTTTGTCTATTTTATAATTGAATCTTGGTTTTGAGACAAAAAATGATCTTTTTGAGAGTTTTGAGAGTACTTTATATATTCTAAATAATGGTTCTTTGTCAGATATGTGGTTTTCAGTATGTTTTTCTTTTAATAATTGAACTTTGAGTTTAAGATGGGCACTTGGCTACTTTCCCAACCTCCCTTGTAAGGAAGTATGGTCATGTGGCAAAGTTTGGGCCGATGAGACCAGAGCGGAAATGATGCTTGCAACACCTGATTCATCTCTAATATAAACAACAAGCCACTTGCTCCAAACTTCTATCCTTTCCCACTTCCTGGAACACAGACTCTGCAGTAAACCAGTTTCAACCACACAGATGAAGACAAAGCCTTAGGGAAGGGGCCAGCAAACATTTTCTTAAGGAAAGATAGAAAATATTTTAGGCTTGTGGGCAACATGCTCTCCCTCACAACTATTCAAATCTGCCATTTTAGCACAAAAGCAGCCATGGACAATATGTAAACAAATGGACATGACTGTGTTTATATAAAACTTTATTTACAAAAACAAGTGGTTGATCCATGGGCTATATAGTTTGCTGACCTCTGCCTTTGGGGTCTATTTTAGGGCAAAGCCATAAGGTAGAAGAAACTGGATTCATGTATAGTCAGTCATGTAGAATGGAGCCAACTCATCAGTCTAGGCTGCCTTCTTTCAGACTAATTCATGAGGAAAAAAAACTTGTCTTGTTTAAATCAGTGTATTTGGGGGGTTCTTTGTTGTGTCAGCTCAGCCTATGCCTATCTAATATAGAAATTTGTATTCATTAAGCAAGTACTATGCTCAGCATACAGAGATATTCAAAGATAATTTATATATACTTCTTCCCCAGGCAGAACTTACAGTCTAGTGAGAAAGAGAGACCACAGTACAGTGGGAGTGGGCTGTAAATGATTTATTAAGAAAGTGCTCTGGAAACAGGGTAGGGATGAGAATGGCAGGAATGGAAGAAATACTGAGTGCCAAATATATGGCTGGAATTTTACTGTCATTAACTCTCTGAAGGTTCAGAGAAATCTATGAAGTGTTATTATATTTCCATTGTAGAGACGAAAAAAACTTAGTCTCTGAAAACTTTCCCAGTGCAGAGATAAATGTGAACCTTTGAAAACTATCCAGTCCAACCATTGATTTATTCGTTATTGACATACCCAGCGTGACCTGCATTGCCTCCCTCTGAAGCACAATTAGGATGCCTTTCCTTTCTTCCCAAACCCTCCCTAGTAGGTAGAGCCTCCATCATCATATTCAATTAAAGTACAATCAACAGATATTTAAGTAAATTCTATCTGCCTGGAGCCAAAGCCTGGACCAGGGAGGTTAGAAGAAGGCAGGAAAAGGGATTAGAAAGGATTTCACCCTTAAAAAAAACAAAGCCTGTGCTCCCAGAAAGCAGTGGCAGTTAAGAAATCCCCTACTCTTTGTGCTCAGTAAGGATGAACCACAAAGGACTACCCTGCCCTTGCATATTCCGAGTCCTTTCTCATGACTCCCATAACACTTGCTATCACTCCTTTGATAACCAGCCTCTATTAACCCCAGGCCTCCATCCTTTTCTCTGAGACATTCCTCATTGATGAGTATTCTTCCTATTGCAATAACCTGAGTAAAATCATATTTTCAATTGTCCAGTGCATTTTGTCTTTCACAGTTTTGGTGCTGTGACTCGAACAGGATTGGACCTCACCTTTGAATCCCTGTGTATCCCATTCAGGGAATGGGTCTCTCAGAGTCTTTTGTGTTCCTCCCTGAATTATGATCTGGGGAATTGGTGGTCTTGTCCTCTGGACTCTTGCCAATGCAATCATGGTAAGGATTTGATTTTTATTCTTTCTGAGTTCTCACTTGATTTCTGGTACTGGTTTCTCTTGGTTTTATGGTCTGACCATTTGGTGATCTCTGCAAACAGATTAATAGTTCATAGAGATCTTTTCTCTGTTGGGTGAAAGATGACAGAGAATCTGGTTTGTGAAACTTTTCTGTTTGTCTGTTTTTCTGCTTTCAGTTCAAATCAATTAAGAATTTGTATCTACTGGGAGGAGAACAGCTCCTTAATTTGGACCTGTGAGTTTTGTATTTCCGTATTTATGCTTGACTTATGGCTGAAACTTTAGAATTGGTTAAAAGCTTTCTCTCTGTGGGTGTCTGAATATTTTTATGGCTGTAATTTAGAAAGACCTTATCTTCTCATTGTATGAGTGCATAATATTTTCCTATATCCAGGTAGTATTATGAAATTAGATTATAAAATCTATTAAAGGAGCTTTATTTTGATTGGCTTAGAGATAAAGAAATACTTATGTAAATTGAATATTTATAAAATTCCCCAAAATGAAGGAAATTAAATTTCAAATACTTTCTAGGTGAAAAAAAGGTATTGCTATAGAAACTGACTCAGAAATACTTCAAGAATTCAAGTCCAGGGAAGCGGCTGTGGCTCAATCAGTAGGGCTCCCGTTTACCATATGGGAGGCCCTGGGTTCGGTTCCCGGGGCCTCCTGGTGAAGGCAAGCCCGCCCGCACGGCGTGGTTAGCTGACCCAGCGAACACAAGCAGCAAGGGGGGGATAAATGAATAAATAAATAAAATCTTTAAAAAAAAAAAAAAATTCAAGTCCATATAATTTAGATATAACTTTCACAGGCAAAACTAGTTTAATAATTTTGATTTAATACAATCAGCAATGTTATACTGAGTTATCAGCATTAAGTATAATAGAAGCATATATTTTTATTATACAGGTTCACTCATCAAAGAAGCTAGCATTACTTTACTTAACATTTAAGATTATGAAAAATGTAAATTTGTGTTTAAACAAATTGACTCATTATTATGACAAACTTTATATCAATAGTAATTATGCTTTGTAGTATGTCAACTTGAAGACAGTCTCCAAGATCTTTAGGCAACTTAAAATCTTGAACTTATACTAAACTGAGTTATTAATGCATATTCATGGATATACATCATTTCTAAGTAAGGTAGAGTACTGAAACATTAACTACCAAGCATAATTTTATGTTTATATATTTTTCTCTCTTATTTTTATGTGCTACAGAGATGCTATATATATTTGGATGTGTTAATGAAAATGTTCACATTTGCCACTTTGAGAAGTCGTTCTATAAGGGTGTGTATGGCTATAGAAAGTTGTGAACTCTATTTGTCTGCTGCAAAATGCTGGTGTGTGATGGACAGTTCACAATTACCTGCTTCCTAGTTTTCTCTGTGGAATAGAAGTTACTGTGGTTAAAAGTATAATCAATTATAATCAGTAGGCATGCATGAGCCTCCATGATGAGCAACAGGTGCTGAGAGGCACAGCTTTTTACGCCAGGTATGCAGGATGTGATTTTGTTAAGGAAAAGAGAGTAGTTTTATCCCACATTTTTATCTGGTTGTTCCAGAGTGGGAAAAAGGAAAGTGTAATACAAAAACTGAATGAATATAGAAAGTTGTAGATGGTTCATGGAAGGGTCATTTTATTTGTTGTAGTCAAAGCTGGCTGAGGTTTGTTGGACTTGTTTATAAGATTTTCATAAAGAGCTTTAGCATCAAATATTATATTGATAAAAAGATAAAATTTGGTTCTTATCACCGTAAAATGACAGAATTTTTTTGGATTATTGGTCTGCTTTTAACAAGAGGCTGTAAAATGTTTTTCTTAATCTTCTGTGTAATTGGCCTAATAGCAAAGATTCTGTGTTTTAACAGAATAACTCTCTATTATAACTTCCTTATACCTTGATTTTTTAAGAAAACAAAGATTTTTCACTTTGGAAAGAGCTAAGGTTCTTTATAATCATTTTACCTTCTATGTTTATTTTTAAATGTTATTGTCACTTTGAAATGAATGGCAAAATATTGTCTCTCAGGCACCCATGATCCAATTCTTATCTCGAGTATTCAATTCTCCTAACTTTTGAGTTTTGCCTTCCCCAAATTGAGTTCTAAATGATATCTTTTACACCTAAAATTGTCTTTGAGATTTTCCAGAGGACCCCTGAAAAATTGCAAAGAATTTGTTCTTTCTCCTTGTAAAATGAGAGGTGCTAGAAATAATTGGGTTTATTTGATATGTTACTATTGATGAATTGAATGGAAAGAGTTGTCTAGTCAGGAGTGATGCTTAGCCTTCCTTGGGTTACATTTGCATGGGTAACATGTTAGTACAAATATTTCAGAACTGTATGCTGTATGGGAAGTTCCTAGACAATTGTCATTGCCCTTGCTGTCTATGATATGTTTTTATTTATCAGAATCCTGGGGCTTCTTTGCCAATATTAGATAACAACATAGTTTTATCAGCTATAATTTCAGTTATTTAAAAAATTTTTTTAACTTGTTCACTTTATTTCTTTAATTTGAATCTAGCATGTTCTAGGCTAGTGGTTTTTGAGTGGGAATTCAGATACCTATGGGGTTCTATTAATATACATCTATTTAGGACCTGCTCCAGACTTACAGAAACTCTAAGATACTGATATTCGTCAAATATTCTTTGTATGCTCTAACTCTGTGCTCTATATCTTCATCAAACATTATGTCTCAAGATTATATCTGAAGATTTTTCTCTTTGTAAAGATTATGTTCAATCATTTTAATAAATTAGATGTAATGTCTACTATTTTTTGAAAGTTGGATTAATCATGTTTATATATTTTGCCTAAAACTTTTTGGGGGATTGACTTTTATCTTGTTTTGCATATCAAAGAAAAAAAAAAAAGATCCTTGTGAGTTGCATTATTCTTTCAGATCTTTCACTTTTGAAAATTATTAGTTAATGACAGCCATTTTAAGTGTTCTGTCATCTACAAATAGTTTTTTTGTTTTACTCTGATGCTTCCCCAAAAGCACTGGCAAGAGTGCTTTGTCTTCAACAAAGAACTGTCTCAGAGCCCCATGGAAAAGGATTGTGCCAGAGTCCTTTTTTTGGGTACTGGCATTGTTTGAACAACTTCGAGACCATACCAGTGGACTGAGTCAGGATTTTATTCAACAAGCAGATGGGTTCATGAGTCTGCTAACCCAAAATTGAGTGGAGAGAACAAGAATTAATTACATAGGATTGAATGAACAGATGAGGGATGATTGCGGGCTTTGTTTGGATGTTTTAATGTTCTGTTTTCTGGATATATAAGGAACTTCTCTCTTTTCCCTTTCTATATCTAAAACTCATAACAATTTAGTAGACTATGCTTCTGTAACCTGAAATGAAATATTTATAAATGATACAGTTTTATCCCTGAATGACCACTTCAAAATTAAGAAACTATTATTTTTATTATCATGACAATTTATTTGCATAGGTTCAACAAGAATCTGTCCTCTGTGTTACCAGGACATAATGGAAGACATTGGCTATGTGTCTTCGTTTGTCAGTCTGTTATAAATGCCAAACAATGGGTTGGCTTATAAAACAAGCATTTATTGAATCACAGTTTTGGAGGCTAGAAATCTAAAATCAAGATGTCAGTAAGGCCACGCTTTCAAAGTCTGCAGCATTGTGTGCAGGCTTGCAGCAATCCTTGCAGCTCTGCCTCTTGTCACATGGTTATGACCTTGATCTCCTCCTGTGGCTTTCTCTGACTTCTGGTTTTTTACAAGGCTTCCCGCAACACACTGAATGGGCCCACCCCCATTCAGTGTGGCCACACCTAAATAGGATCTTAGAAGATCCTATTCACAAATGACTCCATACTTTAACTGATAATACATTGCCAAAGAGTCCCATTTACAAATGACTTCACACCCATAGGAATGCGGATTAAGATTAAGAACGTCTTTCTTAGAGGTTCTTAAAAGTCTAATCTAAGATTTTTTATGAAAATTTCTAGGGAAGCAAATTTAAGAAGGCTTATGTGGTAAATTGCCATTCTTACTGCATTGATGGACACAATTAGGCAAAATTTAATGAGACAGCCTTATTTTGTGATCAAGAGTAATCTTTCTTAGTGATTATCTTCACAACTCAATAACAAGGAATGCCATGAATTGTAGCACCCCTCCTACCTTGCAGGTGGCAGTAGCTGGGTGGGTGGGCTCATGTTGTAAGTTTACTTAATTATTCCAGGGAGCTCCTGGTCACTCTGCTGGGCAGGTGATAGTGCCAGGCATGTTGTGTTAGGGTCTTGGGCCAGAAGAACATGGGCCTGGTGGTGAATTAAAATCTCCGATCTCTCCTGTGCTGTGAGTTTTTCCATAATGGCCCTATCTCTTTGTGGTGCCCTGTCTAGGTCTGCTGGCAGTGACTGACAGCTCCTGAACACCTTCAAGAAAAGGAGAAAAACTGGAGAAACTACGAGCATTACCCAGAAGCTTACAAGTGAGAGAACAAAGTCACCACTTGATAATTCAAATGGAAACAAATTGTAGCATTAGCATTGACTGGATACCAGTTTTAGATACACAAGTGCAAAGTAATCAGGAAAACATTTGCTCCTAAAAAGTGATCACCATGGTGCTTTACAATTAAATTGTAATCAGCCTGAATGTAAAATGAGCAAATTTTCACAACCTGGAGATTTTAACCTCTGAGAAAGTGAAACCATGCTTGCGAAATTTGGGTAATTCATTTACTGCTTCCTCTAAGTCACTACTCTGTGATCCTTGGTGACGCTTCTTTTTTTTTTTTTTTTTTTTTCATAGTTGCAATTCTTTCCTTCCTGCCATCAACTATTGATTCAATTCTCACCCCTCAGGGCTGAATTATCCATTGAGCTCAGTGGGTACAGTGCCTAGGGTCCACAATGCCTTTATGGGCCCACAAAACTGTTTTAATTTATTTTCAAATAAGAAGGAAAAATAAACTTTTATGTCAAAACAACATATTTTAATATGCAATATTACTATATTCAACTTTATACCAGTACATAAAATACAATTCAAAATAGTTGTTGCTTTTTAACGGAAGGAGGGATACATGAAAGTGAATGGGACCAGGGCCCACAAAAGTCATAATGTATAAAAAAATGTATAAAAAAAAAAAGTCATAGTGTGGTCTGGGTTTGTTTGTAAGTGCTCTTTAACCCTTCGGAACACAGAAACAAAAGGATTATGCTTGTTTTGTCTGGTGGTAAGGCCAGCAACGTCCAAGGCCAACTTCCCAGGTCTAAGGTCTCGGGGCTGGGCCCACCTGCTATTTGTAAGCTGCGTCCTGCACCTGCAGGCTTCCAAATGGCTTCCCTGCTGGCCTTGCCCACCCTTGGCAATAGCAGCCTCCCTTCAAAGCTTCTGGAGCTGGAAATTTGCTGGTGACAGTGGCTATTAGAAACCCTGATGTGGATATTAAAGAGATCAGAAATATAACTAAATTGACTGTATTTCCCAAGGCAGAGATCCAAGCATGTAGTGGGATCCCCCCACCCCCAGTTTAATGAATTCAAAATTTAAAATTTACATAATGTGAACCCTAAATGAAATTTGTGTAATGAAGGAATAGCCTTTGTTGACAATAAAAACATGATACAAAAATAAATACCAAAGCTGGCAAGTAAAATCTATCTAGTAATCAATATTTGGATATTTCTTACATATGTGGCCCAGAAGGTCCAGGATACAGGTGCACAGTAGGTAGCATTCCTTCTCCCTTGTAGGAGCAGTGCCAGATATTTTATGGCAAGCTTATTTCTCTTACCTATCTTTTTTTTTTTTTTTAGGAGCTACCTAGGATTGAACCCCGGACCTCATACGTGGGAGGCAGGCGCTCAGTTACTGAGCTACATCTGCTCCCCCTATCTTTTTTGAGGAGTAAATTTAACCTTTCCCAATAACAATAAATACCATTTGGGGCCTCCTACTTAGTGTCAGACCCTTTTTATGTATTATTTATGAACATTCCAAAAATTCTGCAAAGTAGATATTGAAATTCTTATTTTACATACTAGAAAAGAGACTTGGAAAAATTGGGTAACTTCCCAATGTCATATAGCTAGAATTCTTTGCAGAAAATTCTAATTTTGCTAATCTTTCTGGAAAAGACTTGGGTTTCAATTGAGCTTAGAACTCAGATGTTTATCAGTAGTTGAAATCACTAAGACATTCTGAATTCAGAATGGAAATGAATGGAAATGAGTTTTCTGGGTAGAGGAGGCAGTGGGGTTCTGGAGGGGTTCATGTTGGCCCCTCTCAGAGAGGGTCAATTGCAAAAGCTCCAGTGCCTGCCACAGGAAGCCCTCTCGTTTACAAATGGCTCCCCTCAGGCCCTTTTCAACTTTCCTCTGAGGCCTCCAAGGCTGGTTCACATGGTTGTCTTGCCTCAAATGCCCTTCCCAGGTATCTCTCTTCAGCAACATTCTATATTAGCTTCTGGGTTCAATTCAAACCCCCAGAAAGCATTCTATGAGGGGCCCAGCCCTGCCTAATCTTTCCCTTCTCCATACGCCCACTGTATTTCTGGCAGTGGATGACTGTGGCCTTAGTATTTTTCGGGAAGGAAGCTCAAATTGAAGTCCTCTTGCATTTCAGTTCTTAGACTTAGAAATCCACACAGACAGTGAAGGAAGATATAAACTGCTCTTGACCATCATTCTCCGCTGAGGGGGTGTAGCAGTTTGGCAGTTTGATGTAATTATGAATTCCAAAAATAGATATTGGATTATGCTTGTAAACTGGTCTGCTAATCTGGGCATGATTAAATTATGATTAGGGTGTTAACTGGGCCACGTCAGTAGGGTGTTGAGCCCCACCCCTTGATGGGTGGGGAATGAAATATAAAAGGCAAGGCAAAGAATAGTGTGAGAGCAGTTTTGATGTTGGAGTTCTGGTGAGGAAGGAGAGAAGGCCCCGGGATAGAGACAAGCCATTCGCCTGGGAGTTCACAGCTGGCCTTGTGGAGAGAAGCAAAGCCTAGAGAGCCTCATAGTCTACAGCTGACCTTGTGGAGGAAACAGAGGCATTAAGCCTGGAGAGAAACGCAGCCCCAGGAAGAGAGCAACCCAAGAAGCCTGAACCCTGGCAAACGTCGGCAGCTGTCTTGCTCCAACATGTGGCAGTGGACTTTGGTGAGGGAAGACACTTATGCTTTATGGTCTGGTAACTGTGGACTTCTACCCCAAATAAATACCTTTTATAAAGACCAACCCATTTCTGGTATTTTGCATCAGCACCCCTTTGGCTGACTAATACAGGGGGTATGATGGTTTGAAGCTGGATGGACCCCAGAAAATCATGTTCTTAAAGCTAATCCATTTCTGTGGGTGTAAATGTGTTGTGGTTGATTAGGATACTTCAGTAAGACATGACCAAGGGTGGGTCTTAATCCTCTTACTGGGGTCCTTTATAAGAGAATGAAATTCAGAGGAAGAAAGAGAGACAGCCAGAAGCAGGAAGCTGAAGCACTGTAACCAAGAAGAGAAGGGAGAGACCAACAGATGCTGCTGTGTACTTTGCCATGTGACGAGAAGCCCAGGATCGCCAGCAGCCAGTATTCAGGGAGAAAGCATCCCCTGATGAGGCCTTGATTTGGACATTTTTCTCAGGCTCAGAACTGTAAGCTTGCAAGCCAATAAATCCCCACTGCAAAAGCCAATCCCTTTCTGGTATATTGCTTTTGGCAGCCTAGCAGACTGAAACAGGGAGCCTACAATGCTCCTTATTGACATCTCCAGCACAATGAGAAACAATTCAACTGTTTTCAGAGACCTTGTTTCTTCTTTCTTCATGGATTTCAAGGGAATGGAAAAGTTCTTTTTGAGAACTGTATTGCAGCCTCATTGAGGAGTCCTGCATTTGTTATCAGCCCTTTGGTGCCCCAAACTTCTCTTAGAGACTCTTCCAGCTGAGCCTGAAAGGATAGAAACCTGTCAGCCATTGGACATAGATGAGTGTTATAAATTAAGAATCAATCACAAATTCATGTCTTATCTGGTTCTTTACATGTGAGTTATATATCTTAACAACTAGACTGTAAGCTCCTAGTGGGCAGGGATGATACCTTACATTTATTTTGTACTATTGGTGCCCAGAGTTAGCCAAACTGTCAAACTGAGAGCCAATTATAAAGTTGAGAGGGCACACAGTCTTCTGAAAGACTACACTCACTTCAGACACCAACTGCAAGTTTTCGGGTTCCCAAACCACTTTCAGGTCCGGTAGTTTACTAGATGGACTCCCAGAATTCACTGAAAGCTATTATATTCATGGTTACAGGTTGTTACAGGGAAAGGTTATGGATTAAAATCAGCCAAGGGAAGAAAAGCACAGAACAGAGTCCAGAAAAGCACCAGCGTGGAGCTTAGGTGTCCTCTTCCTTTGGAGTCGGACTCCCCAGCATCCGTGTGTGACAACATTCATGGAACATCACCAAGGAGAGGAGCTCACCTGAGCCTCAGTGTCAGATTTTTTACTGGGGCTCTATTACAGGCACAATAACTGATTGGTTGCTCGCATGGTTGCTTGCAGTCTCCAGGTCTACTGATATTGCGTGTTCCAAAACTCTCGCTCTAAATCACATGGCCTTTCTGGCATGGCCAGCCCCACCCTAAGATCCTATGTGGCCAGTCCTTACCCTAAACCAGGAGTTTGTAACATTTTTTGTTCCATGGACCCCTTTGCCAGTCATGTGAAAACCACAGACCTCTTCTCAGAACGTAGCGGCAGATATTTTTATGACACTCAACTAGCATCGGGTCTAACAACTACTGTAATTTCGAAGTATGGATTAGCGTGAGAGATTTTTTGAGATATGCAACAACTATAATGTGATATGAAATGAATGTTACTGTAATTTATTGCAAACATTCATAAGTGAAGGAAAAGCTAGATTTCAGTTAGAGGTCAGAGAAAATAAAGATAGTAAGTTGTTTTTGTTTTCCAATTCAAGCTCACAGAACCACTGAAATCTTTCCATAGACCCCCTGGGGGTCTGTGGACCCCTGGTTAAGAATCCCTGCCCTAAACAAAGACAGTCCTATCAGGTATGAAATAGATTACCTCCCAGAAGCAAAGGGAAAAGCCAGACTCTCTGTGGAGAAAGGCCAAGTTCTTTACTATATAACTGGCCCCCTCTCTTTCACTTGCCAATACTCAGTATATACTTAGTAAGTATTTTATTAGATGGATGAAAGGATGAACAACTTTTTATATTTTCTGAAATACAAACACAGGAGTACACCTTCTCTTGGGTCTGAGGAACAAACAGACAAAAAAGTGATTTATCTAGGAAAACCTACTCCTAGTTAATTTAGTTGGACAATTACAGACATTAGAACAAAGTGGATGCAGGGGTGTTTGGCACATGGCATTCCCTCAAGCCCCCTTGAATTGTTCCCTCCCTGTGCCTCCAAGTCTCTCTACTCTGTGGTAATTGTGTTCTCTTTATAGCTGTTGATGGCAGCTCTGAAAGAAAAAATAAATGGTTAGCAGTCCTAGGGACTAAATTCTATTTTAAAAAAATGCTTTGGGTGCTAATAATGTGAGAGAGAAAAAGCAGAGGACATATTAAGAAATGTTTCCTCCCTTTCTCAGCCAGGCTGTCTGTTTTCATACATTTCAGCCACATGCTTATGATCGCTAATGAACCTCGTTATTATGATTGACTGACCTCCTCCTGTTTGGGCCTGCTTGGAGACTCTGCTACCTTGCACTAATTTCTGTTCCAAATAAGCATAGGGCACATGGAAAATTAGATTTCAGAAGACAGTGGGTCTTGGAACAAACAACATCCAAATGAATGGTGTCTACAGCCCCAGAGAAAAGATACTGCTTTAGTCCTTGTGTATGGAAAAGACTTCCTTCCTTCCATCTGGTTTAAGGATGGCTTAGATCAGGAGGAGGGATGAAAAAATGGGGGATGGGGTATCCTTTTCCTGCAAAGGTGAGGCAGCTTGCTGAACTGCAGCAGCTGCTGCAGGCTCTCGGATCTCCCATGTTTCAACATTCTCTCTAGAGCTTCTAAGCTCTGCCTCCTTATTTCTAGAGAACCTTGGTAACAACAGAGTCAATGATATCCAATTAGAGTCAGAAAGGGTGAGACTTGGGCCCACAGAGCTGACCAAATGGCACATCCTGAAGCTATACAAGGCTGATTTTTAAATCCTCAAGATTCAGAGAATGGATGCTGAATTGCGGCAGAGTAGGAAGGGCACTTGGGGGGAGGGCAAATAAACTGAACCATCTTGCTCAAAACTGAGCCTCAAATCTCAGTCAACTGTGATATCACTTTCTCTTTTTCTAACATTTAGTCATTTATTTTTGAATAAATAAAGTATGAACATAGTACCAAAGTAAAAATGTTCATAAAGTCTAAAGGTAAAGGGTAGGACTGTCTTCTAACCCTGCACTTGCTACCTCATTTCTCTCTCCAAAGGCAGTTGCTATTGTCAGTTTCTTATATATCCTGCCAGTCATATTCTTTCCATATGCAAAGCCATGTGTATATGTTCCTTCTCTTTTTTTATTTTATTTTTTTATTTTAATTAATTAATTTTTAAAACAATTTATTGAAGTATATCATTCATACATGAACATACATAAACCGTGTGTTCAGTAAACATCATGAACTTACAAAACAAACATGCATAACATCATACAGGGCTCCCACACATCACCCCCCCACACACAAACACCCTGCATTGTTGTGAATCATTTGCTAACAAATCATGAAAGAGTATCGTCAAAGTATTACTACTAACTATAGTCCATATCTTCCTCCCCTATACATTTTTTTAAGGATTTATTTATTAGTTTATTGACTTTTATCCATTTTTACCGCCCCCCCAGCCCCATTTTTGCTGTTTCTGTGTCCATTTGCTGGGCAACTCTCTGTGTCCGTCTCCTGCTCTTTCTTCTCATCCCTCTTCTGTTTTCACTGGGATTCAATCCTCAGAATCTCCGATGTGGGAGAGGCGTCCTACCACCTGTGCCACCTAAGTTCCTGGTTTTTCGGTGCGTCTTGTTTTGGCCCTCCCTTGTGTCACTCTCCTGTTATGTCATCGTCTTGCTGCGTGGCTCGCGGGGCCTCACAGCACACCCGCGTGCAAGGCCTGGTGGTGCACCTGCTCATGGGGCCTGGTGGCCCACGCACCTTCTATATTCTTCTTTTTTTAAATTTTAGCGGGAGATCCTGAGGATCGAACCCAAGTCCCTCCATATGGGAGATGGATGCCCAGCCACCCGAGCCACATCCGTCTCCCTGCTATATCTCTTAAGGTTGACCAAAGATACCCAAAGTTAGAGTCTTTTCCCATACAGGATGGTCATATAATAAATCAGGCTTAGTTTATCACCAGCATTCTAAAAACCAGACCTAGGGAGAAAAACTAGGTCTGGGGACACATGCATGGTTTCTAATATGGCGAATGTTTAGCCTACCCTGATTATCACAAAATCAGGACAGCGAGAAAGTTCCTTATCTTTTAAGAAAGGAAAGGTTAGCATTTTGAACTGACTCTTTTATATTATATATTATAATATACAATGTCTTGGAGATTAGACCACATCAAGTCATATTGAGATGCCATTCTTTTTAAATAGCTATAGAGTATTCAATTACAAGTATGTTTCATAATTTTTAAAAAGACTCCTCTATTGTTGGATATTTAGGTACTTTTCAACAGATTGCTTTAACAAACAGTGCAGCAATAAATAACTAGGAAGACATCATTTACACGTGTACAGGAATATATTTAGGATAATTCCTAAATGTAGAATTACTGAGTCAAAGGGTACATGCCTTTATAATTTTGATAGCTATTAACAAATTGCTTTCAATAGAGATTTTACCAATAGAGAGGTGTGCCTCTACATTATTGTCAACATAATATGCTTCCAAACATTTTTATCTATTGATATAAAAACAGATAACTAATTACGGTTTTAATTTTCATTTCTCTTATGAATGAGGTTAAACATGGTTTTCCTTAAGAGTCATCTGTAATTCATTGTATTGATAGTCTTTGTTCTTTTAAATATTAGGTTTTTGACATTTTACTGATTTGTAGGAACTCTTAACATATTATTTAGCCTTCAGTCTGTGATTTGAATTGAACCATTTTTTACTGGTTTGTCAATTGCCTCAGACTTTTACATTTTTTCCAAGATTTTTTTGAAAAGTAGAATTTATCAGTGCTTTAAAATATATCTTGTGGGTTTTCCTGCTGCTAAAACAAATGCCATGCAATAGATTGGCTTAAATAACAGGAATTTATTGGCTCATAGTTTTGCGGCTAGGAGAAGTCCAACATTGAGGCATCAGCATGGTGATGTTTTGTCTGCAAAGATTGTGGCATTCTGGGTTCGCTGCCTGTGATCCTCGCGTCCCTGGTAGTTCTGTCACATGGCAAATGCACATGGTGATGTCTTCTCATTCCCCTTCCTGATTGCATTGACTTCTGGTGGCTACTCTTTCTGTGACCAATTCCTTTGCTTATTAGGTCTTCAGCCATTTGGAGTAAGGCTCACCCTCCTTCAGCGTGGGCCCTCCTTAACTAATAACATCTTCAAAGGTCCTGTTTACAAATAGGTTCACACTCACAGGAATGCATTAAGAGTGCAAACATGTTTTTCTGGGATATAGGATTCAAGCCCCAATACTAAAGAAAGCTTTTCCTATATCATTCTACCTTTTTAATGTTATTTAGTGGTTACAATATTTTATTTTCTTGAAAAATTAGCACTTGAATTCCATTTTTAGTTTTATCATTATTCTGATTTCTAAACAATTTCTGCCTTCACCTATAATCTTTTTTATGTTTTAAAATTTATTTCATTGTTCTTTCTCTACATTTTTGATATAGATACTTTTTATTCCTTATTTATTAATTTAAGCTTATTACCTAATTATATTTTCTTGTTTATTATTCAACTATTATATAAGCATACTTTTCTTCTTATTTATTAATATAAGCATGCATTTTCTTCTCAGCTCTACTAATAAGCTTCAACAGTGATTTAATTATACTTACTTTGTGGGAAAAATGTGATTTCACATTTTCTCTTTGAACTAAGTGTTGAATATGGGAAAAGCTTTCTGTTTTTCTAGTTTTACAAACTGATTTCTAGTTTGTATTATGATCTGAGAATGTTGACTATCTTTCTACATTTTGGAATGGATTAAGATTTTATCTAGGCCTAAGAAGAAGTGGTCAATTTTTGTAAATATTTTTGGATCTTGAAAAAATTAAACTTTAATTTTTCATGGAGTAGAGTATATATTTACATTATTATATATTGTTTCTCCCAATCTCTCTCATTGTAATAGTTCCCCCCCCCCCTTTTTAAGTGTGTACCTGTTAACCCCAAATCGAGACATTTTCCAACTTCCCTTGCAGCAGGATGTGGCCATGTGACTAAGTTCAAGCTAATGGAATATAAACAAAAATCATGTCTTTAACTTGAGATCATGCCCTTCCCTTTTCCTTTTATGTTGGCTAGAATATGGATATGGAGTGAGCCATTTTGGATCATGTGGATGATGACAATATCCTAGAGATGGCAAAACAACAAGGTAGAAGCCTGGAATTCTGACCACTTCATAGTACAGGCTGACAAACCAGCTTGGGTTTTACATGAGAGATTAATTAACTTTTATCTTAATTAAATCAGTATTACTGGGAAACGGATGTGGCTCAAGAGGTTCGGCATCCGTCTACCATATGGAGAGACCAGGGTTCGATCCCCAGTACCTCCCGGTAAAAAAAAAAAAAAAAAAAAAATCAGTATTACTTTGGTCAATGTATAGCCATTGAGACTAGAACTTATAGTGCTTTGTTTTTTGCTCCCTAACCCCCAACCCCCCGCCCCAGGTGGCTCCCTCGTTAGTTTGCTCATCGTTTTTGCTCGTTGTTTGGGCTCGTTGTCTGCTCATTATTTTTTGCTCATTGTCTGCTTGTTGTCTGCTCATTGTCTGTTTTTGTTTTTACTTTAGGAGGCACTGGGAACTAAATCCGGGATCTCCCAGGTTAAGGCAGGCACTCAACTGCTTGAGCCACATCCGCTTCCCACTTTTTGCTTTTTGCCCACTTGATTATTCACAGAGACAGGTGAATAAAATCCCCTTTATTAATGTTTTTTTTTTCTATTTCTTTTTCTATTTTCTGTGGTTTTTCCTTTATGAATATTTGTTATTGGGTATATAAATATTAATATATGACAGATCTTTATTGTGAGATGAATCTTTATTAAATGCCCTTTACAATAATTTTAATGAAAATTAATATTGTTTGTTATTGAGAATGCAATAGTTACTCTATGTGTGCATGAGTGTGGGCATATTTGTGGAAATTGTTTATTCCATTTTCCTGGTATGTCTTAGCCCTTTCTTTTATTATATATCTTTCAGAGTGAATTTATACTGGGTGGGTTTCTTACATGTGGCATAGTATTGCTTGTGTTTTGTGATAGAATCTGAGTTCTTTTCTTTTAATACGTGTCGAGACCATTTATATTTATTGATTTCATAAATAGATTTGTTTTTAGTTTGATTCATTTATTTTATATAACATGTTTTTTTGCTATATTTTTTATAGAGAAGTTGTGGGTTTACAAAGCAATTATGCATAAAATACAGGATTCCCATACACCACTCACCACCAACACCTTGCATTGGCATGGAACATTTGTTACAATTGATGATAGTACATTTTTATAACTGTAATATTAAATGAAGTCCATGGTTTAAATTAGGTTTCACTGTTGGTATGGTGTAGTTTCATGGATTTTTGTAAAAAAATGTTACCATATATACACTCTAATATTTCCACATTTAATCATATTCAGGTATTTATTTCAGTGTTGTTAATTGCATTCTCAATGTTGTGCTACCATCACCACCATCCATTACCTAAACATTTCCATCATTCTAAATAGGAACCCTGTACATTTTAAGCCTTAACTTACCTCCTTATCTCTACTCCTTCCCCTCGTTACCTATATTCTAGATTCTAATTCTATGAGTTTGCTTGTTCTAATTGTTTCAAATCAGTGAGATCAAACAATATTTAAGTTTTTGTGTCTGGCTTATTTCACTCAACATGATGTCTTCAAGGTTCATCTATGATGTCACCTGTATCAGGACTTCATTCCTTTTTATTGCTAAATAACATTCCATTGTATGCATATACCACATTTTATTCATCCATTCATTGGCTGAAGGACAATTGAGCAGCTTCCACCTTTTTGGCAACTATGAATAATGTCACTATGAACATCGGTGTGTAAATATTTGAGTCCCTGCTTTCCATTCTTTTGGGTATATACCTAGTAGTGGGATTGCCAAATCAGATGGTAGTTCTACATTCACCTTTTTGAGGAACCATCAAACTGTCTTCCACAGCGGCTGTGCAATTTTATATTCTGACCAGCAATGAATGAGTGTTTCTATTTCTCCACATCCTCTCCAACACTTATTATGTCCCATTTTTAAAAAATAGCAGCTATTCCAATGGGTGTGAAATGGTGTTTCATTGTGGTTTTCATTTGCATCTCCCTGATGGCTATTGGCATTGGGAAAATTTTCATGTGCTTTATGGTCATTAGTATATCTTCTTTGGAGAGATGTCTATTCAAGACATTTGCCCATCTTTTAATTGTTTTTTTTTGTTGTTGTTGTTGTTAAGTTGAAGGGTTTCTTTATACATTCTGGATATTAAGCCTTTATAGAATATGTGGTTTCCTAATATTTTCTTTCACTGTGTAGGTTGTCATTTTACTTTCATGATAAAGTCCTTTGAGGAACAAAAGTTTTAAATTTTGATGAGGCCCCATTTCTCTATTTTTTTTTTTTTTCTTTTGTTGAGTGTGCTTTTGGTGTAAAGTCTAAGAAACCATTGCTTAACACAAGGTCCTGAAGATGTTTCCCTATGTTTTCTTTTAGGAATTTGAAAGTTCTAAATCTTATATGGTTTTTGATCCATTTTAAGTTGCCTTTTGTGTATGGTGTGAGTAGAGTTCTTCCTTTTTTTTTTTCAAATGGAGATCTAGTTTTCCCAGCACCATTTGTTGAAGAGACTGTTCTTTCCCAATTGAGTAGTCTTTACCACCTTGTCAAAAATCAGTTGGCCATAATTGTGAGGATTGATTTCTGAGCTCTCAATTTGATTCCATTGATCTATATCCTGTCCCTGTGCCAGAACCATGTTGTTTTGATTACTATGGCTTTGTAATAAGTTTTAAGATTGGGAAGTGTGGGTCCTCCTGTTCATTATTCTTTTTCAGGATTGTTTTAGCTATTTGGGACCTCTTATCCTTCCATATAAATTTGATGGTTGGCTTTTCCATTTCTGCAAAGAAGGTTGTTGGTATTTTGACTGATATTGCATTGAATCTATAAATTGCTTTGAGTAGTATGGACATCTTAATGATATTTAGTCTTCCAATCCATAAACATGGAATGTCCTTCCATTTATCTAGATCTTCTTTGATTTCTTTTAGCAACATTAAAAAAAAAAAAAATTTTTTTAAAAGATACTTAGATTACATAAATGTTAGACAAAAAATATAGGGATTCCCATATGCCCCACTTCCCACACCTCCCACAACCTCCCACATTTTTAGCAAAATTTTGTAGCTTTGTGTACAAGTCCTTTACAACTTCAGTTATATTTATTCCTAGATATTTGATTCATTTAGTTGCTGTTGTGAATAGAATTCTTTTTTTTGATTTCTTCTACTGATTGTTCATTGCTTATGTATAGAAACAATTACCGATTTTTGGATGTTGATCTTGGACCCCATCACTTTGTTCACTTCTTTTATTAGCTCTAGGAGCTTTGTTGTGTATTTTTCAAGATTTTATGTATATAGGATCATATCATCTGCAAATAGGGAAAGTTTTACTTCTTCCTTTACAACACAGATACCTTTTGTTTCTTATACTTGCCTAATTGCTCTGGCAAGAACTTCCAGTAAACTTGTTGAGTAACAGTGGTGACAGTGGGCATCCTTGTCTTGTTCCTGGTCATAGAGGGAAAGCTCTCAGTCTTTCGCTATTATAGGATATTATTTGTGGGCTTTTTGTATATGCATTATCATTTTGAGGAAGTTTCTTTCTATTCCTTCTGTTCTAAGTGTTTTTTTTTTTAATTATAAAAGGGTACTGGATTTTGTAACAGCTGTTTCTGCATCAATTGATATGGTCATGTGCCTTTTCCCTTCATTCTCTTAATATGGTATATTACATTGATTAATTTTTTTCTGTTGAACCAAGCTTGCATCCCAGGAATCAATCCCACTTGATCATGGTATATAATTCTTTTAATACGCTGTTAGATTCAGTTTAGTATTTTTTTGAGAATTTTACATCTATATACATAAGTTATATGTATTGGTCTGTGGTTTTCTTTTCTGTACCTTTATATGGCTTTATATGAAAGTGATGTTGGCTTTACAGAATGTATTAATGTGTGTTCCCTCCCTCCTCTTCAATTTTTTTGCAAGAATTTGAGCAGATTTGGAGTTAAGTCTTCTTGGAATGTTTAAAATTCTCCTGTGAAGTCATCGGGTCCTGAGCTTTCCTTTGTTGGAAGGTTTTTGTTTACTGATTAAATATTTTTACTAGTAATTGGTTTGTTGAGATCTTCTATTTCTTCTTGAGTCAGTGAAGGTAGTTGTATGTTTCTAAGAACGTCTCCATTTTATCTAAGTTTCACTGTTGGTATAAGTTATCGAAGTTTATTGGCATACAGTTGTTCATAGTATCCTCTTATAGTCCTTTTTATTTCAGTGGTGTTGGTAGTAATGTCCCCCTTTCCTTTTTTTTCTTTTTTAAGATATATTTTATTTATTTATTCCCCACCCCCCCCCATTGTTTGCATTTGCTGTCTGCTCTCTATGCCCATTCACTATGTGCTCTCTTTGTCTGCTCATCTTCTCTTTAGGGGGCCCCGGGAACTGAACCTGGGACTCTCACGTGGGAGGGAGGTGCTCAATTGCTTGAGCCACCTCTGCTCCCTGCTTTGTTCTCTCTCTAATGTGTTTCCTCTTTGTTTCTCTTGTGTCATCTTGTGTCAGCTTGCCACACCAGCCTGTCATGTCAGCTAGCTGTCTTGCTCATCTTTTCCAGGAGCACCGGGAACTGAATCCGGGTCTTCCCATGTGGTAGGCAGGAGCTCAATTACTTGAGCCACATCCACTTCCCTAATGTTCCCCTTTTCATTTCTGTTTTTTGTTCTTTGTATCATCTTTCTTGTTTTCTTTGTCACTGTAGCTAAAGGTTTATTAATTTTATTGATATTTTTAAAGAACCGACTTTTTTTTGTTTGTTTCTCTCTGTTGTTTTCACATTTTCTATTTCATTTATCTTTGCTCTAATCTTTGGTATTTCCTTCCTTCCCTCACTTCGGGTTTAGTTTGCTTTTCTTTTTCTAGATCTTCCAGTTTTGAAGTTAGATCTTTTCTTTTATTCTTCTCATTTTTTTTTTTTATATTATTTTTATCAGTGTTACAAGTTACTCAAACACAGGATAATAGCTACAATAACAATAAATCTGCTTTGGTCAGTGATTACACCCCGCCCACCCCCCCCCCCAATTTTTTTGGTCATTTCTCAGTTTTGAGGAATTTGGAACAAAGTCATCTCTGACTGCTTCAGGCTGTGAAGGGACATAGATATTATGGGGCAAAGGAATTGAATTGTTAGTTGCCCAGGGTGTTTCTTCTTTTTAAATATAAGCATTTGGAGCTATGAATTTCCCTTTTAGCACTGCCTTTGCTGCATCCCATAAATTTTGGTATGTTGTATTTTCATTTGCATTTGCATCAAAATATTTCCAAATTTTACTTCTGATTTCCTCTTTAACCCACAGGTTGTTTAAGAATGTTTTAGTTTGCTAAAAGCTGCCAGAACCAATACATCAGAAATAGGTTGGCTCTTATAATGGGGATTTATTGACTTGGAATCTTACATTTCTGAGGCCATGAAAATGTCCCAATTGAGGCATCAGGTGACACTCTCTCCCTGAAGACTGGCTGCTGGTGATCCTGGGCTCCTCTGTCAAATGGGAAGGCACATGGTGCTATCTTCCTTCTCCAGGTCTCATTGCTTTCAGCTTCTTGGTTTCCATGGCTTCCTCTCTCAGCCTCTGTGGGTTTCTCTCTGAGCTCCTGTGACTTTCTCCCTCTACTTCTGGGAGTTTCTCTCTATCTCTCTCTGTATTAATCCTGTTTATAAAGGACTTGGCAAGAGGATTAAGACTTTATATAACACACCAATCTTTTATTTCTGAAGGCAGTATCTACTGATTATCTTTGATGAGCAAGGAACATTAGTATACATCTTTCTTCTCTTTCCCTTTCTCTTCTCCACCATTGAATTTAAATTTACTATCTAATTTTTCTTAGTGTTTACCTTCATATTTTTTATAATATACTTATGTATCTATGGCTTGACTTAGCAGCTTTAAATAGTATCTTTTTCACCCGATTATAAAAGATAAGGAAATCATATTGCTTATAATGCCTTACACTATTCTTCCTCACTTACCATCCTTAGCTTTGTTAGTTACTTGATATCTACATTGTCAAGGTATATAACATTTCATTCTCTTCTGTAAGCATAATGTCCACATCTGCTTTAGACTGTGCCATGAAGTTATGAATTCAATGCTAATTACTTGCCCTTTGCTGCTGCTTCTCCATTTATTCTTAATGGAATGAAGTTTGTCCCCCTATGCTTTCTTTAAGGAACCATGGGTATGTATTCTCTGAGTTCTAGCATGTTCATTAAAGATTTTCCTATTGTCTTTATAATAATTTTGGTAGGGCATAAAATTCTTGGATCACATCTTTCCTTGAAGACTTTGGAAGCATTTATCACTTAACTGCCTTCTTTTCTTTTAAAAAAAAAAGTTGCCCAGCCCATTTATCACTTAGCCTGCTTAACTTCTGCCTTTTTTTTTTCCTCTGATTAAGTGACTTGATCTTTCTAACTAGCTGCCCAGAGATTCCTTATCTAAGAAGTCTAGTACTTTTATCAGATTTTGTCTATTGTTGATCATGGGATTGAATTTGTTTTTTCAAATAGAGCCAAAATGTACTTAATTACTATAAGGTTTTATTTAACTACATCTCTAAGTAGTGTTTTTGTCCCTTTATTTGGATTATCTTCTTTGGGATCACTAATTATGTGCATGTCTTTTGTATCCCTTTCTCCCCTCTAATCCTTCTTCAGTATTTATTTACTTTGATTTCAGTTTTCAAAATATCTATTCCATTTTATTTGCTTTTTCTCAGTCCTGTCCTTCATGTCTGTGATGGATGGAGGCTGTATGAACCCCAGTAAAATATGTTCTTAAGTTAATCCATCCCTGTGGGTGTGGACCTATTGTAAGTATGATCTTTTGGTGAGTAGGATCTTTTTTTGTTTTAATTTTTTTGTTGTTTTAATCCCCTGCTCCCAACCCTGTCCCAAGATGGCTCCCCTGTCTGTCTGCTTGTTGTCTGCTCGCCATGTCTGCTTGTTGTGTCTGCTCGTCTTCTCTAGGAGGCACTGGGAACTGAACCCAGGACCTCCCACGTGGGAGGTGAGTGCCCAACCGCCTGAGCTGCCTGGCTGCGTCGTCTGCTGGTTGCAGTGTCTGCTGACTACAGCATTTGCTCGTTGCAAAGCTTGTGGCTCCTGCTCATTGCAGTACCTGTTGGTTGTGGTGTCTGCTCATCTTCTTTCGGAGATACCAGGAACCGAACCCAGGACCCCTCATGTGGGAGGTGGGCACCCAACTACTTGAGCCACAACCACTCCCCAGGAAGTAGGATCTTAATTTAAGATATGACCCACCTCATTCAGGGTGGGTCTTAATCCCATTACTGGAGTACTTTTTAAGAGAATGAAAGTCAGACAAACAGAGGGAAAGCCACAGAAACAAGAAGGTGAAAGCAATGAAACCTGGAAGAGAAGGAAAAGACCAGCAGATGTCACCATGTGCCTTGCCATGTGACAGAAGAGTCCAGAATCACCAGAAGACAATCTTTGGAAAGAAACCCATTGCTTCATACCAAAATCTGTTTTAGTCTGCTGGACTGTCAAAAACAATATACTAGAAATGGGTTGGCTTTTTCAATGGGAATTTATTAGCTTACAAGCTTACTGTTTCGTGGCTGAGAGAAATGTCCAAATTAAGGCATCATCAGCCCCATCTTCCCAACTTCTCAAGGATTTGTATCAAAAAGGGTCTAGGGAAAATTCTATCAGAGGATGGTTTTGTCCCCATGGGTATGCCCATGTTTTTTTTTTTAAAGATTTTATTTATTTATTCATCTATCCCCCCCTTGCTGCTTGTGCTTGCTGTGTCCATTTGCTGTGCGTTTTTCTGTGTCTGCTTGTCTCCCCCTGCTGGTTCGTCCTGCTGCGTCAGCTCACGGTGCTGTGTGGGCCGGCTTGCCTTCACCAGGAGGCCCCAGGAACCGAACCCAGGGCCTCCCATGTGGTAAACGGGAGCCCTACTGATTGAGCCACATCCGCTTCCCAGCCCATGTTTTGAGAATTCTTTTATGCTAGCTTTGTCTGTACTCTAAAGCTATGAGTTCCTCTCTTGGCCCCTTCACATGTCCCTGTGAGATCTTCATTGAAATTTTGGAACTTTCCTCTATATAATGGTTTAGGGTTACAGATGTCTCCTAACTTCATCAAAGAGGAGTTTAAAAAATTCTTTCTTTTCTTTTTCATGGTTTCTCAAGAAGAATAGAGGGGACCTGATTTTTGCCTCTCCATCAAACCATAAGTCTGTTCTGCATAGCAACAACTTGTAAATTTGGCCTTAAGGAGGATTGGTCCCCAGTAACCCCTGTCTGCTGCTATGCAGGACTTGTTCTATCCCTTCTTTTAGAGTGTAGGCAGGACCTGTAACTCACCTTCTACCAATAGAAAATGACAAAGGTAGTGAAATGTTACTTCTAAGATTATTATGCAAAATTGTAAACCATCTTGTTAGGAGACCCTGTCCTTGCTTCCTTTGATGATGCCAGTGGCCATGTTGTGGAGGTCCATGTGTCAAGAAACTGAGGATGAATTTTGGCCACAACCAGCTAGGACTTGAGGGCAGTCGCAGGATGACAGCCAGCAAGAAACTGAGCCCCTCCACCTTATGGCCTGTGAGGACCTGAATCCTGCCAACAGTCATATGAACTTCAAAGTGGATTCTTCCCCAATTGAGCATTGAGATGAGACCAGAACCCTGACGGACACCTTAATTGCAGCATTGCAAAGGATCCAGCTAAGCCATGTCCAGATTCTTGATTAGGTTCTTGACTGTGAGATGATAAATGTGTGTCTTTTAGCTGCTAAGTGTGCGGTAATATTGTTACGTATCAATAGATAACTAACACCACAAGTCAGGACTATGTTGGTGACAGGCAATTGCCAGCAGTTCTGTAGGTTCTGGAAGACACCACCATGTCTGCCTTATAAGGCTTATAGCTTTGTGTTTAAGAACATTGGTTTTGTAATCAAATATATGTGTGTTCAACTACCAGGCCCGGCTCAGGTTTTGTGGTTCTTAGGCCGGTTAGGAGATGTACGGCCTGGGACAACTTACGTAAGCTATCTGAGCTCCAATGTCTTAACTTTTAAAACACAAGTATTAACTGAACTCCCATCTTAGGGTTGAGAAGGAGGCATAAATAAGATGAATAAAATAAAGTGCTTTAAATAGTTCCTAGCATTAAATAAGTGTACAATTGATGAATGTCAATCTTGCTGTCCAAGAAGTGCTATGAGGGGTGCTGCAGAACCACTAGCAGATTCCAGAAGTTGGTTTTTCTCCCAGAAGTCCTGGATTTAAATTCTTTTAGTATCACTTGTGACCTGGTGACCTTGACAAGTCGCTTCATCTCTTTGAGCCTATTTCTTCATCTGAAATTATAGGGTTTAGTGCCTGCCTACATCGTAAAGTTTTGTGAAAGTCCAGGGAATAGGTGTATATCAAATGTTTTGTAGGCAGGAATAGGCTACATTGATATAAACAATTATTGTTAATAAAAATATTATAATATGAAATAGTAATTAAAGTCTTGGAGGGGTCCTTTAGCATGAATACCCATGACATCCGTGGCCAAGCCAGGACTGAAGCTCACTCTGGCCACTCAGGAGGGGCTCAGGTATGGTCCGGTGGTTGAAAGCCAGGGCTCTCACCCTGGGTTAAAACTCCCCCTGCCACGGACTGACTGTGATCCCTGAGAGGTCTGTGCTTCAATCTCCTCAGGTAGCAGTTACTGAGGGTAACAGTTACCGCTCACCTTATCAGGCTATCTGTGACAATGCTTTTGCGTACCACAAATTCTAAACCTTAGAAAAACTTCTACATAGTAAGAGCTCAGTAAATGACTGAAATTGTTAGCCTCTCACACTATTTTATAATTAGGAAGCAGAAGATGTTAGTCTCAGCGAATATTAAATTTCCTTCATCTCTACTTTTTTTTTTTGGGTGACGGGAATGAAGTTAGGTTTTTGTTCCAATTCAGCCATCTGGCACTTCTTGTTTGTCTGCCTGTGTGGATTCCACAGTAACTTATGAAGGGGAGGACTGAATTTGTTGAAACCAAGGACAATAACAGATACCAAGAAACTACTTAAATCCAATTTGTGATTTAGTTTGCTATCTTGAAGTAAATGACGACTAAGAAAGGATATAAATTGATAGGGGAAAGAGGTTACAAAGATAAATGCTCGCTGAAGCTAAAAAATGAAAGTTCATAGTCATAGGTCAAAATGGACAGACATTTCCAAAATATTTCTAGTACATGAATGTAGCCCCTTTATTTGCAGTGATTGGGTAACACATGAACTTTTACTGCATTGAGAACAGGACCTCCTTTAGAAGATACTTTCCTCATTACCCACAGAGGCCCTGGAATCAGCTAGTAGATTCAGAATTCAATGTTGAGTGACTTAGGGGAATAAAAACTTCATAACTTTTCTCTCTAAATTATGGAAGAACAAAGATTGAATGCCCCCTTTAAAATAATTTATTATTATAGCACCTAACACTATGTTACACATTTAGAAACTAATACGTTTTCAATAAATTTAACTTATTACATTAATTTAAAAAAGATTTTTCTTTCATGAATCACCATTTTATCTTTTGGTTTCTATGTAATTACAGCCAGGTCAGTTTACAATGAGAGTGAAATGTAAAATATTAAAGCTACAAGGCACCTACTGGGACACCTCATTGAATTCTACAATAGCACCATGAGTTAGGTGTAATTTTATTCATTTCTATACGAGGAAACTGAAGCTGGGATAGGTTAGGCTGTGTTATGGTGCTAGAAGGATCTAAATCAGCTCTGTCGAAATTCTTAGCCTTTGTTCTTTCTACTGGAGACGTGACCCAAATACTATTAGAGGACAACTAATAACCAACCCCCCATGTCACAGATGAAAATAACCCAGACCATAGGAGGTGAAGGGACCCATGTGGAACTGAGGCTTGCTGGGTGCCAGCCAGATCTGGGTCTGTCCTTCCTCTGCCTTTTATGAGTTATGTGAGTATAGGCAATTTATGTAACTCTCTGAACCTCGGTTTTTTCACATTTAAACAGAATTAAACTTACATTGTGGGAAGTGGATGTGGCTCAAGTGATTGAGCTCCTGCCTACCACATGGGCGGTCCCAGGTTCGGTTCCCAGTGCCTCCTGGAGAAGATGAGCAAGACAGCACTGGTGCGACAGGCAGGCCCAGTGAGCGATTCAACAAGATGATGCAACAAAGAGACACAAAAAGGAGACACAATGAGAGGCACAACAAAGCAGGGAGCGGAAATGGCTCAAGCGCCTTTGTCCCACATGGGAGGTCCCAGGTTCGGCTCTGGGTGCCTCTTAAAGAGAAGATGAGCAGACACAGAGAGCGCACAGCAAATGGACACAGAGAGCAGACAGCAAGTACAAACAACAGGGGGCGGGAGGGGGATAAATAAATAAAATAAGTCTTTTTTAAAAAAACTTACATTGTAAGAACATTCTGAGGGTGAAATGAGATTAATATACTTAGAGTGCTTAGTACTAGTGCCTGGTATGTGGTCAGTGATAAAGGCAATTGTTTTCTGTGCCACTAATAATAATGATGATAAATAGAACCTATGTCCTGTGAGTTCTCATGAAGTACTTATGCTAATCTGTCGTTACTCTAGTCCAATTATATAAATGTACCAACTTTACAGCTGGTGTGCTTTATCCAACTTATTTATTTCTTTATGCATTTATTTAAGTAGATCAGCCTTGCTTTAGGTAGCATTGACTTAGAGATAATTTATCTTTCCACACCTGCCGTGGGCTATGCAATCATAGAGATGCAGCTTGATACTATTATTTCTTGGCACCGGCCACTCATTTCCTGGCTTCTTGAGGCATTTGGAGCTGTGCTTTGGCTCTTTGTAGCCCCCTGAGACCCCACCCCTGCTGTTCCCTCTGACAAGTCAGCCGTGGCAGGCCAGGTTCATTACTGATTCCCTGGGTTCCCGGAAATCGGGCCCTGCTAATTTGCTCCACTCCAGCTTCCTGAGCCCTCCCCCTCTCTGGCCATTGCTACCCCATGGCTTTCTGATCAAATAGCTTGAGCTCCTAATTGCCACAGCTTCTTGTCATTCTTTTTCTTCTGTAAGTAAAGTCCTGCATGTGGATCATTTTATACTAATCATTTATTTAATAAGCCTTCCATTCGTCAGTGTACTTACAGCTGCACCGTTCTTTCCTTCTAGGCTGGTGCAGGTATAGAAAAAGCTCTTATTATTCTCTTAATCCCTCTTGTGGTTTTCCCCTACCCTTATCTTCCTCTGTAAACTTTTGCTGACACAGCGATTCTTACCTTGCTTCTTTTAATTTTCCTAAGTACAAATGATTGTTTAACCTCTTGCTATCAGATGCTTTACTTATAAAGTCATATTGGTTGTTCTCTATTCTCAAGCCCCTGCTTCCCTTCATCTACATTAATTTTAAAAGAACTCTCTTGTTTTTCCCTGAATGAATGCCTTAAAAGACAGAGTTGGTTAAATAAGGAGAACACAGGAAGCTGCTTCTCTTTGTGATGATGCATATATCTACATCTATTCTTTATCTATCTCCCCTATGTTTCTGTCTCTATCTCTATATCATTTCCATGTGTATATACATCTGTATCTATATAAAACTTTGATGGGGAATATGGCAGCCTGGGAGCAGGCTGTGGGATTGATGAGTGTTCAGAGAAGCAGGAAGCAGGGGCCAAATACATAGCCATGTTTCAAAGTCCTAATTCCCCAGCATGGTCTAAGGACCATAGTCTGGTCCTCATCAGGTGATAGTCTTGCTCATGAATGCCCTCACACATTTAGGATTTCAAGACATGGTAGAAGTTAGGAATTATTGTCCTGAAATGTCCTCTCCCTTTCTCCCAAGGAAGTTCCACATGCCCTTAAAGACCCAGTTCTATTTCGAGTGTCACCTCTACATGAAACCCTTCCTGATGGTGTCCGAGAACCACAAAGACATTTATTATTTGACTCTCATGCTTTGGTATTGGACCAGATTGTGTTGCACCTGATTACATCCTCTTCTCCATTGCATTTCTTTTCATGCCTAGTTGTTTTATGCTATGTAGTTTTAAATTCCTAATAGATGCTGTACATTACTTAAAGGTAGAGCTGCTAATGTTTATACATCCTTCACCATTGCATTTTAATCTACTTCCAGAGTCTTCAGCGTGTATCAGAATGCCCTGGGTGCTTGGATTAAAGCAAATACACATATATGCATATATATTTATATATCATTTTACAAATGTTTGTATGTATTGTGAGAATTTTGATTTTTACCCATAATAAAATAAATAAATAAATAAATAAAAAATAAAAAATAAAAAATAAAAAAAGATCCCTGGGTCTTTTCCAGCCTCGTGGAATCAGAACCTCCAGGTGTGAGGACCTGACATCTGTTATTTAAATGAATTCTTGGAAGCTTATGGTGTCAAAAGTGATGAATGCACAACTATGTGATTATACCAAATACCCTTGATTGCACACTTTGGGTGGATTTACACTTTATTAATATGTATCAATAAAATTGATTTGTTAAAAACTCAAAAAAAAAAAAAAAAGTTTGATAACAACTACTTCAGAGATACCTCTAAGCAAGCTTTCAGATTTCTCTTCCTTTCTATTCTTACTTTCTTACTAAACCAGGCCTATATCACCCAAAACACTCATGCATCTTTTTTTTTTTTTTTTCCCTCTTCTAATTTAATCTTTTAACCCCTAACAAACAATAATGAGTGTTGTGGTAAATGTAGAGATGAATATACCATGACCCCTGTCCTTGAGGAGTTTGCAATGCAGAAAGGAAGCCACACACACTCATCACACACAATTAAAATACAAGGCCTTGAGCAAAAATGTGGCTAAAGAACCCACCTGCCTCAAAGTTGTGCTAGGAAGTCGGGGTATTGTAGTTAAAATGCTCTTTATCTTGTCCCAGGAATGGCAGACTCGAAGTTAATGTGTCTTCAATTTCAGTGGTGGGGAGATATATCTAAGCAAATAGAAAACAAAGGCAAGGACATAAATGCTTGGTTATTTTCCATCGGACCAGCCCTTCCTCCATTACACAGATCCACGTGCATCTGCCTCATAGCCGAGGTCAACCCTAAGCAAGCCCAGCTCAATTTACGTTGCACATAGACAACTAGAAGTGGTTGTTGACTGGTGAGGCCTGTTAGCTAGGTGCATGAGTTAAGGGAATTGTCCTTTGTCCACTCAAGGACCCTGGCTTGTGGTATGTTACCAAAACACATGTTCCCTGACTGCAGGAAAAAATTCCTGGTACAGTGAGTCAACTGATTCATGACAACCCCTCAATACATAGGAGGTTGGCAATTTTCACTGACCCCTTGAGCATTCTCATTTCTCAAAACAGAGCCTGTCATTTCAAAATATCCAACACTTCAAAACAGCTTATTGTGGTGGTGCCATGGCAACAAAAAAAGGCTTTCCCCCATTTCTACCAAACAAGAGCGAGAGGTGTTTGAAGGGCAAATAGAAACAGTTTGTAGTGCAGAGCAGAAAGGCATTTAAAGAAATTGGCAGGAGTCATTTTTGCCCCTGAAAATTGACAGAGTGGATTTCTCTCCTCTATCTCTATGCTTGAGAGCCTTGAAATGTGGCAGGAACATGGATTCTGGGTGACTGGCTTTTCTGAGGCATCTTTTCTCCATTTGTGCATCACATAAGCATTCTTTTCTGGTGATGTTGGGAGTATTTTTTCTAATGCCTTAGCTATGGGAAATATTTTCGTGAGAGAGTTGCTTCTTATTTTCCGTGTCACTTTGTCTAAGTCACGTCCATTATGTTTCTAAGCTGCAGCCTCCTTTGTAATATGACGGCTTTAGATTTATAAGATTAGTGTTTCCCAAACTTGGTTATACATTAGAATAGCCTGGGGAACATGCTGAAAATACATATTCCAGAGATCCATCCCAGACCGACTGATTCAAAATTTCTGTGGTCTTTTGCACCTTTTCCCTGGTGGTTTCAATGAAGGCAGGCCTCTCCCTGGCACTGAGAACCATTGGCCTAGATACTCTCAAGTCCCTTCCAGCTTTCCATTCCATGGATCCATGATCCCACAGCCAGGCTGTGCTCAAGTACCACCCTTCCCTACTCTTACCACTATCCCTTCCCCCTGCCCCCAACAAAGAACTTTTCAATCTCTTTCTTTGGTGACTCCTTTGGACACTGAGAGGCCTAAGAGTTTTGTCAAGATTCAGCAAATGAGCCCTTTGCTCCAGCATTTGCAAGTCACTCATAAGTATCACTGTCAGATTGCTGAGTAATGGTGACTCTTTCCAGAATAATATGCTGCCTTTGTGCAGCACCAAAGGCTTCTCTTTAGGCGCTTGCATGCATGTTCATGCAGCACTGAAATTGTAAGCCATTTCTGTCTTTCCAGCTGTGTGGGGTAGATCTACAGAAAGGACAAAGACCAGAATAATGTTAGCCCAGGAAATCGGAGATGAAAAATCAGATGAGGGCTGGGAAGCATTTTTCTGTCTATAAACAGTTCAGTCCAGTGTTTCATGCTGAGTACAGCAATCTCTGAGTCATCCAAGACAGTAAGATGTATGCCAGGTGAGAAAGAAGAGTCTGCTGATTTCCCATCTGTGGACTCCTTGGGGAGAGGAAGGGTAAGAATAAACATAAACAAAATAAACTACTGTCAAATTGGTAAATTTTGGATCATTGTTTCAGTCCATTCTAATCCAGACAAGCAGTAACTCTGATAACAGAGACCACAATTTGAAAGTGAAGCCTAGTTAAAATCAATTAAAAGTCCAGGAGTTTGATTTGGCAGAAGGAGCTCTAGAGAGATGGTTTTTCAAATATGTTGCTGATGGAGATTTGGCAAATACCCAAAGCTAATTAAGGTGACCGGGATGTAGTCATATGATGGGAAGGCTTCCACAGAGAGCTAGAACTGAATCAATAGTGTGTAACCTGTCTGGGTGAAGGACGTGGTCTGTAATGATAAATGCAGAAAGGATTTATCAGGCTTTACCCTGTTCTAGCCACGGAATGGAGGGCTTGTCACTTACAGACATGGGCAATGTGGTCACTTAGAGGAACACTGTAAGGGGAGCAGTGGCAGGTATTATATATAAATAATAAAATTAGCTATACTATTGCATTTGCTGAGCCACCTACAATAATTCTATATTTTAGGCCCTATAGATGCTAAAGTGCCTTAATAGATTTAAAAACTTAATCCTTAAAAAAGCCCTATGACATAGGGCTATTACCATCCAAGTTTAATTGATGAGGAAACCTGCCCTTCAAGAGTTTTCTGAGCCATAGTCACCAGCTGGTAAGTGGGGGATGTGGGCTCTGTAGGCAGACCTGCTTGACTTGAGGGCCCTGGTCTTAGCCACTCTGTCTCCTGCCTCCTGATGCTGCTCATTATGTTCTTCCTTAGCTGGGTGAAGTATGCCCCAAACTGTCCAACTCCTAATTGCTGATTCTATGCACTTTGGTTTCTCAAGAGACTTGATATAGAGATGGGAGGTATTCTGAATGGTGGCATGACTGTTATAAATTGTCTCATTGGTGTTTAGTTTATATATTTGTCCTTTATAGGTTTTGCTTAGGCTGAGATAATTCTTATAAGTCTGACCAACTGTAGATGAATTGCAAGGACAAACTATGGTGATATTAGAGTGCAGTAGTTAAAAGTTTGGGCTCAAGATTTGTAGCAATCTGGGTTTAATTCTTGGTTCCTTTGCTTATCTATGTCAAGCTGAGCAAGTTCACATTTGAGCCTTTATTTTCTAATATGTAAAATGGGGATAACCATAGTTTACACTTTAAAGGGTTGCCATGAGGATTAAATGAAATGATGCTCAAATGTACTTAGCATAGCTCCTGGCTTGTGGTGGCCACTCGAAACACATTTGTTATTCTCATTACTGGGTCTCTGAAGCTGGGGTTCAGATCTTGGTCTGTGGTTACTCTCTGAATGGTTGCAATTCTTTGAGGACCTGCCCTAGGTGTAATTCAATATCTTTGATGAAAGCCTTTTAGTATTTGTGACAGTTTTAAGCTGAGTGGACCCTAAAAAATCATGTTCTTAGAGCTAACTCATTCCTGGGGGTGTGAACCTATGGTAGGTGGGAACTTGCTATTAAATTACATTAATTAAAAGCCTTTGATTAGATTACTTCAGCAAGGCGTGACCCAGGGTGGGTCTTAATCCTCTTATTGAAGTTCTTTATAAATGGGATAAAAGTAGAGAGAAAAGACCCAGGAGCTCAGAGAGGAACCCATAGAAGCTGAGAAAGAAACCTACAAGAGCAAGAAGCTGAAATCAATGGAACATGGGGGAGAGAAAGTCACAGAAGGAGCAGCCAGAAGCTGAAAACAACAGAGCCCAGAGGAGAACATAGAGGCTGGCAGATGCGGCCATGTGCTTGATCACCTATAGCTGCAGCTCTGAGAGAAAGCATCTCTTGATGATGCCTTGATTTAGACACTTTCATGGTCTCATAACTGTAAGCTTGTAAATTAATAAGTCCCTATTGTAAAAGCCAACTCATTTCTGGTGTATTGCCATGGCAGATTTTAGCAAACTAAAACAGTAGTCATGGTCTCAGTGTATTGATTGATATAGATCATAACTTATATTATAGATAGGAAAGATGAGGCAGTGGTCAATTTATCATCACTTTACCTCTGTTTTTCCATTGAGATACATTGTTCTTTCCCTATAGGATGATGGTCTCAGGAAATATTACACCAAGGATAGGGGTAGCCAGTCAGCTCCAACCAGACAAGGAAAATCCCCAGGGAACAAAGCCTTCCTGGCCAACAGGCCATTTCATAAGTGAGGCTTCCTCTGGAAAAAGGAGGGCAAAGTTGCTTTATGGGTCACTGGGTCAAAATGTTCTCTGGGACAGTTGGTTGACCTTGAACGGGAAATACGACAGGGAGGGGAGACACAGATGGGTAAGTTCCTGGGCCTTTAAAAACCCCACTCCATCCATTCATTCATTCATCCATGTTTTATTGAGCACCTGCTGTTTGTTAGATGGTGTTTCTGACATGGGAGGTCAGTGGTGAGCAGGACAGACACAGACTCATCCCTCAAGGAGTGCAGGCTTCATTGTGGCAGAGAGGTCTGAATACCTTTCATTTCAGCAAGCTATGTATGATCACAGGGTTTGTGCAAAGCACTACTGAAGAATTAGTCCCAAGACGGGACCCTGAGCAGGCTGGCTGATCTGTTTTAGGGAACATTTGCTATTCTTTAGGGAAATGGGGCAATGTGAGCTAAAAGTGCCTGGTTATTGTCATGTACCTGACACAGTGTAAAGTGGGACAAATCCAGGCCATGCAGGGCAGCCTCTTGTTGGGAAAGTGAGTGCCAGGTAGATGTGGTCATGGATGGAGGGGCTTTCCATCTGAGATCTGCTCAGCCTCAAGGGAGGCACTGAAACTCGGGAGATATTCCCACATGAACACTTTAGTGTTCCCCAAGATTGAAGGTGATGGTTTAGGTAGGACAGCGGGCCTCTCCTCTGATTTTATACCTTTATCTCCCTCTCTATAGCTTCACATCTCAATTTCAATATCCTTCTACCTCTATATTATCATCTATCTATATCTATCTAATCATCTATTTATCTATTTCACTATCTAATCTTTCTTTTTTTAATCTTGGAAACCAAAGCCAACTTCTTTGGTCTATGCAGAGTGATCCCAACTCCACTAATTTGCTCATTGACTTTACTCAAGTCACAAATCTCTCCAGGCCTCAGTTCACTCTTCTGTGTAATGGTATGTAAGATACCTCTCCTTTTGAACTGGATATTTGAGGGATGAGATAAAGGCAGAGAGTGAAGTAAAAGTGAGATCTTTCCTCATTGCTCTCCGTATTCACAGTGCCTACCACAGCATCAGGTGCACAGTGCTCTCAAAGCTGGGTAAGCTAAATGGTTAGCAAGACAACAGCTCCAAAACACTCTGGGAGGGCTATGCCTACCCTGAAACTTCATGTTAGTGTCATTTCTTCAATAGACCATTGTTCCCAGAAGAATTTTGTGGAACTGTAGGCATAACCCTTGGGATGAGTGGAGATGTAAAGTGTAGAGGAGATGACCATATTTCCCATTAGCAAGATGGCTTTTCTCACTCTCTGCCTCTACCCTCCTTCCTTTTCTCTCTTTCTTTTGCCCTCTACACCTTCACTTCTTCTCAACATGGCATTTATTTTTTAAATATCCACTGGAAATCCAATTCATGCTAAGTATCTGCTTTAATATAGGAAGAAACATGCTCAAACTTGTCTCCAGACCTCACTCGATGGCTAGAGGACTGCTTGTTGTTTTAGTCCATCCATTCCCACCCCAGCATACCATTTGGGAGTCCTGGTCCTTATTCTCCAGCACCCTCTGCCTCCTGAAGCCCCAGAGGGCCTCCTGCCTTCCCCAGGGCTAGGAGGAAAACAGGGTGTTTCAGACATCGTCCCAGCCCTCCAGGAGCTCACCGTCTCCAACAGGGCCTTCAAAGTACATGGTGACATTTGGGCACCACCCATGTTTGCCACCATTAAGGGGCTCACAAACAAGGCCAAGACGTTTCTGAAGAGGTAGATGGAGTTCACTGTATTCTACTCCCTTGGCAGGGCTGGCTTTTGCATATTAAAGGGGCAAAGAGTCTGGGCCTCAGAAGTGAGAGTGGGGAGGGCCTGAAAGCACCATCGATACCTTTCTCTCTGTGCCCAGGGTATAATTGGCTAAAAGTTGCCTCTAGGGTTAGAGCCAGCCCACCTTGGCTTGGGGGCAGGAATCTTCCCCATCTCCTTGTGGAAGACTTGCCTCTATCCCAGGGAGCCTGGGTGCTGGCCAGTTACTCCTAGGAGCGGCACACCAAGGGCCCTCCTGAACCTGAAATACATTTTCCTAAGGAAGTTTTAAACATGAGAAGGGTCTCCTGCCAGTGTCTCTTCTCCTTTCTCCAACATATAAGGTTGAAGTGTGGGGAAGCTCCTAGTGACTGACCAGCCACCTGCAGGCAGTTAGCAGATGTGTAAGGAGTCATTTCAGTCACACAGGTATTTTATTCCTGAGAAGAGGACCCCAAGAAGCAAGGCCAGGTTTCTCCTTGCTGGGTGGTGGAACTGAACTCTTAGAGCTGGGTGACATGCAAGCACAGGGTTTGGGCAGCCATGAGGAGTCTCTGCCTTCTTCTTTCCCTCTGAGCCTGTCCATATCTGAGCTGTCAGCACCTAAGTCCAGTCATCTCATACACCTGATGTCTGGGAGGGTAGAGTGAGCTATGGAGGCAGACTTCCTCAGCACAAATCCTGACTCCCTCACTTAGTATCTTCATGACTTGGTGAGTGATTTAACCCCTCTGTGCTTCAGTTTCTTCATCTTTAAAATGTGGATAATGGTTTGTCATGGGAAATAAATGATATACAGTAGTATGAATAAAGTGTCTGGAACAGTATCTGGCTGGATAAAGAATAGCTATATTTTTATACAGCTATTTAACAGTACTATAATAGCTGCAATTATTATTTTTATTCCTTCTCTTATGTGAAGAATATATATATAAAGCTTCTGAGATTTGGAGATTGAACAGTGCTTCTCTACAAAGTTGATGTCCCCAGCATCTCCCTGAGGACTAAAATTTTCTCCAAAGGGCTTTATTTAATAACTTTTATTCTGCTTCTTTCCAGATTGTATTCAAGTATGGTTTACAAGAATACTTACTCTGAGAATTTTTTAAAAATGGAAGAAGCAAAACAGAACCAAGGAAAGGAAGAGGAACAAATATAAGAATCTAACCATTTATTTGGCATTCAACAAATATTTGCTAATACCATACATATAGTGATGGATAAGCTACAGTCCCTGACCGCATAGGGCTTAGAGTCTGGGGAGGATATGAACAAATAATTAGGTAGTTAGTAGACCATGTGCAAGTGCCAGGACTGGGGAAAATTCAGGGAGACCTGAAAGCAAGAGAGGCAAAACCTCAGCTACAGCTCTGAGGCTAGAGAAGCTTTCCCAAGGAGGGCACATAATGGAGCATGTATGCAAGTCAACCATGTAACAGAAACTGAGGGGTTCAAACAAAGAAGCAAAACCACTATGATTATTATGGAATAAGAACTTAGAAGAATTAGTGCTTACCCAAATGTGGAAAGACCTGGCAGGGTAAAGGTCTGAAGAGTAGATTTGGATATTCAGAAAAAAGTTATTAATCAGGCCTCCCGAGGAGCTGGCATGGGAAATCTGGAAGGTAGGCATGTCCTGTTAATAGAGTGGGGCCTTGAAAGGAGGCTAGGGTCTATGGAAGGCTGTCTCTTCATAGATGCTGTCTCTGTAAGCTCACAGCCTGCTAGTAGCCCTGGGCTGCTGTTGGACTGCAGGGATGGCAGTTACAAGAAGAGCTTAACATGGCATGGGGAAGAACAGGGGCAAACTGGGATCCATCAACAGCTCTGCATCCATAATCATCTCACTGTCTCCATCCACAATAGCTGCTGCTTTACTTCTGTCTTCCAAAACTTGTATAAATTTCTCTTTCAGCCAACTCTTACCTGAACCCTATAGAGATGGGGTTCTGGGAATATAGCTTCATCTTAGACAAGTTGACACAGTGTGAAACCACTATAACCTATCATTTTCTAGGCACTGTGATAGTCACTGGGTATGAAGATGGGGACCTAGGAGATTCTGAAGCATTAAACTGTCTAAATTCCCAGAGTCTAGCAACATAATGGCACCTTTCAGGGATCTGTAAATAGCTCAGCATGGTTGGACTGTGGAACACAAACTAGTGGTGACAGTGAGGGAAATGTAGAGGTGAGAGCTGGAGAATATTTTGTGCCTTAAATTATGTTTAAAAGTTTAGGCTTTACTCCATAAGTTTCTATGGTTTAGAGTTTTAATCAAGGGAAGGAAAATTAGCGCATTAGCATTTTAGAGAGATCAGTCAGTTATAGTGTGAGTGGTTTGGGCAGTGGGAGACAAACCTAGTAGAGAACAGGAGGCTCTACAGTGGCTCAAGAGCTGAGAGGGACATGAATTTATGTCTAAGAGAATGAGAGAGGCAGTCTAATAAAAGAGATATTAAGGAAGTAGAAATATTGGGATCTGGAACTTGATTGGGTATGGGGGTGATAAGAGAGGGAGGGAGACAGAGAGGGGAGAGAGAGAGAGGGAGAGGAAGTCCAAGATGACTATGAGATTTCTTACCAGGGCAACTGAGTTGTTGGTGGTGCTATTCATTGAGATGGGAGAATCTGGGAGAGGTTTGGAGAGGAAGAAGATGGCATTGCATTTTGGGCATGCTGCATTACAGATGTCTGTGGGCTCAGGGAGAAATTTGACCGGAAGATATAAAGTTTGGAGCATCAACATATGCTAGTGTTCTTAACTTTATGTTTTCATGGACTCCCTAAAGAATATGAGGAAAGCTACAACACTGTCATCGGAAAAATGTTATTATACACAGATACTTACATATATTTTCAGGAAATACACAGATCACTTGTAGTCCTTATGAATGTCCTTTAGGGGTGAAAGAGTGTGCCTGAAGACTTGATGGAGTGAGTAAAGGAGATGAGGATGGAACCTTGGGAAGAGTAACATACAATGTTGTATACATATAATAGTGTGTTGTAAGGATCTAAAGATAGGTGTGGCAAGGATGAGTGACACCAGGGATGTATGAAAGAAAAGTTTATTAATACAGTTTCTAGAACAGAGAGGAGCAGCATGCCTCACAGGGTCACATGGGGCAACACATCAGGAGCATGGGCTCAACCAAACAGGCAGGGAGCAAAAGGTTACAGTGGGCCTGGTCAAGCAAGAATTTTATTTTAATTCACTACAGAGGGAAAGGAGCCTGTAAATGATGCTGAGAAAGGAAGGCCCAAGGAGGAAGGGGTAAGCCATACATCTAGGAGAACGTAGACAAATGTTTGGTGAGAAGGGGAGCAGTGAGATAGCAGCAGAAGGGACACAGGCAATGAGGAAGAAGAGTATTTTTCTTGTTTAATTTTATTATTTTATTTTATATAAGATAGACTTGGGAAATTTAAATGTAGAAGATTAGAAGCCACTAGAGAGAATATTTGAAGATACAGAAAATGAGGGGGACAGTTGATATAGTAGATGTGATCCAGAGCTCAGACAGAGGAATTAGCATTAGACAATGTGCTGAGGAATTGTCTTTAGACAAAGGGAAGACCTTTCACATATGACAGGAAGAAAGGAGGGTACATGTAGAACATACAATGGGTGGAGGAGATGGGACCAGGCTTTTTGGGGGAATTCAGGGATGCTGTCCTCTGGATTTTCTGCCTCTGTGAAGAGGAGATGAGATCTGCTAATTGGAGAGCTCACTGACAGTAATTTTGACTTCAGGCTTCCTGGAAGCTAGGGCCAAATGCTCTAGGGTAAATTATATGCTTCTTATTGTCAAAAAGAAAGAAATATTTTCAGCACAGTGGGTACTTCAACCTAATCTGGCTCCATTAAGCAGCTGCACCCACCTCTGCATCTCATGCTAGACCCTATGCAAAAGAGGAGGTTCAGTCAAACCTCTCAAATTGGGGGCAAGTCCTGAAACATTCTGACTCAGGTCTCATGTTACCAGGTCTCTCTCTCAAATCTCCAGGGTTCTAGCCTTGCTCTTCATCAGTCTTTGCCTCCCTTTGCAGATATGATGCTGAACTCTCTTGTCTTCTCAGGAATGATGGCCCAAATCAGCAGCTCCCTATCAATAATTTCAGATAACATCCCTGAGGGCTCAATCTTGCACTAAGACCTTACCACCCGACAACCTTGATTGTCTTATGGGCAGCGTCCTGTGGAACAAAATTATAAGCCTCAAGAAATTTGAACCAACCACTGGATCAAATGAAAAAGAAATTATGATTCATAACGGTATTCAGTGAGAAGACGAGAAAAATTATCTTGTTGATATATGTACTTGAGAATTCAAAGTGCTGTATTGGTTAATACTTTCCCCAGCAATACAGGAAAGGGCAAGTTGGAGAATATTGACATTCCAGTGACTGTGGGAGCACAGTGAACAAAAGACACTGGACTCTTGCCAGAAGACACATGTGTCAGAGGTCTTATTTAACTTTATCATGACTACAATTCCTCTTTTAAATTCTAATGATATGGAGTAGGAGGTTCTCCATGATAGTCAATTATGCATGAAGTTTTGTTTTAATGTTTATCATTTTTGAAATAATTGCAAATTTTACCAAGTACAAAGATCATTTCTCACCTGAACCATTTGAAAGCAAGTGGCTAATCTGATGTCCTATCACCACCAAATACTCAAAAGCATATTTTTTACAAATGAACACATTGTCCTATACAACTGTAATTCAACCACTGAAGTAAGGAAATCAACACTGATATATTACTATCTAACCCTCAGTTCCCCAGTCATTTATAGTGTCATTTATAGCACAACGATCCAGTTCAAAATCACACATTGCATTTGATTATCACGGTTTGTTTTTTAAAGTCTTCTTCTGTCCAGAACAGTTCTTTAGCCTTTTCTTGACTTCCACCTCCTTAAAATTTTGAAGGCAACAGGCCAGTTATTTTATAGCATGACCCTCAATTTAGATTTGACTGATGTTCTACATGGTTAGATTCAGGCTATGCCTCTTTGGCAGAAATGATACTGTGTTCTTGTTGCATCTTATCATAGGTGGCACACACTTTGGATTTGTTCCATTACTAATGAGTGACTTTGATCTCTTGATTAAGGTGTTATCTGCCAGACTTCACTGAAAAATTACTTATTCCCTTTTTTAAAAATTTAATAAGTATTTTGTGGGGAGGTACTTTGAAAATATATAAATGCTGTATTACTCTTTAAACTTTCAATTAATCAAATTATTTATTTATATATGTATGGGATCAGGGTTTCCTCTGGTATTCAATTATAATCTACTATTGTCATTATTTATTTTGATGCTCAAATTGTTCCCAATCTGGCCAGTGAGAGTCCCTTCAAGCAGGCTCTGTGTTCTCTTGACATGTTTCCATCATTCTTGTACACTTCCTTGCTTTCTGGCACAATAGGAAGTTTCAACTTATCTTTTACTTTCCCTGCTCCAGATCTGGAATTAATAGAGAATGGCATTTAGAAGCCAAGATGTGGGTACTAGGTATGCTCAATTTGGTTGAGGTGTCATTGATCTCAGGCCCATTCAGAGGACAGGGCTAGGGAATATATATATTTAAATATGTTCATCTATATACACACTATAGATCTTTATTCCTATATATTAAAATTATTGATTTTACATGAAGATCTGTAATTCTGATCTAACACTATTGAGATTATTGTAGTTGTTCCTCTTTCACAATTTGTAACTTCCTTCTCCAATGACATTGGCTTCCATTATCTTTAATATATTTACTTACTTGATCATCCCCTTCCTAATATCAGGTCTCCCATTTCTGCTGCCATCATTTTTCCTATAAGCATACCCTCTTCACTTCACTCTGGTTCTGAAACCCTGTGCCAGACTACTCTCCTATTTGGACATCCTCCTCATCCTGCTGGGTTCTGAGCCCTTTAGGCTGGGCCTCCCCCACAAGTGGAAGCCCTCTTTACCCTCTACACTGGATTGCCCCTCCTTCCTACCTTGCTTGGGCTGTGACTCACTCTGGCCACCTCCTCCAGCCCAGACAAACACTTTCCTCACCCTTTTTCATCATTTACAGCCCATGCCAGGATATTTCCCTGCATGGATGCTGACATCACCTTGCTTTAGCTGACTCCCCATGCCTGCTGCCCACAAGTATGACTGCCCTCCTCATCCTTTTTGGGTTCTGATGCACCATACCATGACACCCCTTTTCTGGGCTGCCTTCCTTAACCCTTCCAGGGTTCTGATTTCCCATGCTGGCTGCTCCCCCTCTATGTGGACACCCTCCTTACCCTGCTTTGTGTCTACCTCCTTAGGGATGCCCTCCTTAGCTCACTTGGACTCTGCCTCCCCACACTCAACTATTCCCCCTTCCCTTGGTGAAGATATCTTCCTTGCCTTACTCGGGCTCTTGTTCCCCATGCCATGCCATCCCCTACGTGGGCACCATTCTTAACCTCCTTGAGCTCTGACCCCTTACATCAAATCACCTGTTGTAAGCATGTTCTCACTCCCTTGCTCAGCTTCTGTCAGCTCCTACCTGGCCTCTTCCCTGTGTGGATGCCCTTGTCACCTGCCTCAGGCTCTGTCACTCCATGCCAGGCCACCACTCTGTGTGGATGTGCTCCTTATTCTTCTTGGGCTCTGATACCACATGCCAGGCTGTCCCTATGCATGAATTTCTTTATCACCCAACTTGGGTTTCAATACCCCGTGCCAGGCCACTTCCCACATGAATGTCCTGCTTGTCTCACTGAAGCCTATGCTCACCCAGCATGCCTGCCTTGCTCTGTTCCACTTAATTGCTTTAATACAAGAGAGTTTGGGAAGGGAAGGGAAAGATGAAGTATAAGGGGAAGAGTCAGAGGAATAGTAACTTCCAAGTTTTAACTACAAGGTTTTTGTTTAACCCCTAGGGATGTGATTTTTAGCAATGAGGTTTGTTGCAAAGGTTTGCAAAACATATTTGTGACAGAAAATTATATTTGTTCAATCACTTAATCAATCATAAAAACTGAATTTGCTCCTTATAACTGTATGTGAATTCACTAGCCCTCTTTTAAATTACTTCACAACATACACTATATAAGGTCCCTTAAGAGTCAAAGAAACACCCTGCTGTACGTCTCCTTGCAATCCTGCTTGTATGTATAGCAGATGATCTAAAGATCATCTTAAGCCCCATTCTGCAAAGTCCAACCAGGGTAGTAACATATTATAACATAAATTTCTCACTCAAGCTACACAATAACTACTTCCCTTATAGAGCTCCAGAGTTTTGGGGGAATGTACCTAAGGGAACGGGGAGGCTATCTTACCTTCAAGCTTATTGCTAACTTTTGATCAGTTTTGCATATTGGGATTATATGTCAGAGTCTTTTTGAGGAGAGGGTTTTATCTCCATATCCCTTCTCAGCATCTTTTTTCAACTTTCTCCCCCTTTGTCTACAACTCCCTTCTCCCTCTCTTTCACACGCTCTCTCTCTATCTTTCTCTCTCTCTCTCTCTCTCTCTCTCTCTCTCACACACACACACACCTCTCAAACATAAAAGAAAAGAAAATCACTGCCTTAGCTAAAGTCTTTGTTCTCAGGTGAAATGTGAAGTCCTCATGTGGGATTACTTTGTAAGCTTTAGCATACACATTTTAAACTTTAATATAAATGAATTTCAGATTTTTTCTGTAGATCATAAATTCTCTTGAAGTAAAAGAATTAAGGAAAAGGGAGTGTGTATATGTTAGCTATTGCCACAAACATGGTGTGTAACAAATTGCCCTGAAGTTTTGCTTAGAACAATAATCATTTATTCTCATAGATCTGCATTTTGGCTCATAGGCTGTACTTGGCTAGGAGGTTATAAAGATTTTGGATCATCTCACTCACGTGTTTGAAGGTAGCTGGGTCAATTTTGTTTTGCCATATTTCTATCATCCTCTTGGGACCAGCAGGGTAGTCAAAATAGATTCTTCTCTTGGCACAGGAGAGAGGAAGCCTTATCTTGCAAGTGCTCTCCAAGTTCCTGCTAGCATCATGTCTGATTGGGACGGCACTGAAAAGTGGCAGTGGGTACGGGGAGGGGTAAAAATTGGGGCCATTAATTCTATCTACTACAGAGAGCCATATAAGGAAAAGGAATGGGAAAGGCTACTGCCAGAGTTTAACAATTTTGCCTGTAATACTTGCTGGTTTAGGCTGATCTGAGTCTTCACATTTTCTCCTTTCTTTGAGCTGGTACCAGCTCCCGTGGTTGTTAGCCCCTTCTTTCTGGAGGCCTCTCACTCTTTAGATTCAGCTTGGTACTCACATATTGAATGAATGAAAGATATCATGACTTCAGCCTTACTGGTCCCTCCTTTCAAGCATGGAGCTTTCTTTGGGCTGTTGGGATATTTACCATACTGTACCTCAATAGACTGAAATGAATGATTCTTAAGTGTTACTACTCAACTTAGATTTCTTTAAAATTTTGAGTTTACATTTTTTTTTTTTTTTTTTTTGGTAGAAGACAATTGTCCCAGTTTTAAATCACTTGTTATTGTTCAAGAAAAGATTCATTAAAAATTCTAATTAACTTTGATAGGAGGGGATAGGTCGTTCTGGTTTATTGTGCCATTACCCATTAAAATAATGGCTACCATTTGTTAAACACCTCTATGTGCTGGAAACTGTGCTAAGTGTTTTAGATATCTTAGCTTTACTTGTCCAACCAATCATATAAGGTAGGCATTATTTATTTAATAGTGGAAAAAACTGAGACTCAGAAAGATTAAGTAACAATGTCAGGGAGCTAATAAATGGATCTATTTAGGTACCACACAGATCTTGCTGAGTACTCATACTGTACTCTTTCCAATGCACTACATTGCCCTAGTTTCTTAATTGGCTTGGTATCTTGCATAACCTCCACTCCACAACCCTCTGAGCATTTTTCTCCAGAAGAAAATGATTATCCTCATGACATATAATGCATGCTCTGACCAGTAGTATTTAATAACATCAAAGAATACAGGTTTATGATTTAGCTCCAATAAGTAAACGGCTATTGTGATGAATTCTTCCTCATCTTTACCAAGGAAAGATGAGAGAAAAGAGGCTTAAGCTACCGAATAAAATATTTAGGTCAGATATAAGAAAGTACTTCCTCTCAGGTTTGGTAAATACTATCATAGGATCCCTGGAAAACTGACAGATATTTTCACTCAATAGACAAATTACAAATCTTTCTCCTTCTCTTTTTCTTCTCCTCCTCCTTCAGCTTCCTCTTCTGCAGAAACTTTGTTTTCTTAAAAAGAGCTCAAGTATTTTCATCCATTCACTCATTTAACAAATATTGAGCACCTACTATGTGCTAGACACTGTTAGATTGGGGACACTGTGGTGAACAAAATAGATGCCATCCCTGCCCTCACGGAGCTCACATTCTAGTAGAGGTCGCTGCTTTGGTTAAAAGGGTGGGTTACTCTCAAAGGTTCCCCCACTTCACCTCCTCTACCCAATTCCTAGTCACTTGTGTGGAAAACCAGGGCTCTGCAAAACATCTGAAAAGCACTGTCTTGTAGGGTCTTAGAGTGGATTGAAGCCATAGATAACTGCCTTCATCTCTATTCCCCATCCCTGGCATCTTTCCACTGAGAAAGTCATGAAAAGTGAGTTTATTTTACAAATGCACACCAATGTCAGTGTTTTGGGGACTGTTTAGAACAGAGCTGCCTGGAATAATGAGCTGGACTGTTCTCTTGGAGCTCTTCTCCTCTGCCTTCATCATTCCTTCTCCAGTCTCCAACAATTTGCTTCACCAACCCATCTTTGAGGCAGCTGCTAGAGTTGTCTTCATAAAACGTCCAATGGCTCCCTGTTGACCCCTTAATAGAGTCCAATCTTTTAAACAAGGCATTCAGGGGCCTCACGATCTGTCTCCTACCCCCTACCAGTTTTCCAATTTCCTTTCCCATTGCATCCATTGGCGTATGCTGCAGTCTCCTTCACCAATCATCTGCTCAGGCCCCAAATATGCTGGACGTTCACTTCTCATCTTTGCTGGGCCCAGAATACCCATTACTTCCTCCACTAATCAAAATTTATGCAACCACCAAGGCTTATCGCATTTGTAGCTCTCCCTCAGGCCTTCCCATATTGTTCTAGCCAGAATTAATGGCTTCTTCATCCTTGTCCCCACAGCCCTTTCTTGTACTTCTGTTTACCACATTTTCTGTTCTGCTTTGTAAAAACGTGATATGTTTCCACATCTGTTTCCCACATCTCTATGGATACTCCAGAACTGAGGTCGTGGATCAATGTCAGTGCCTCATCATATCTTCCAGCCCAGCATTGGCTTTACTCATAAAAAAGTCTCTAAAAAATGTATTCTAGAACTTGGTATAAGACAGATCTAGGGTCAAATCCAGCACCAATACTTGCTGTGTGAGTTATGGGTGAATCAATTAACTTCTTTGATCCTCAGTTTTCTCAGCTGAAATTTGAATGTGGGCACTAAAACTTACCTCATCAAGTTGTTATGAAGATTAAATAACATTGTATGTTTAGTGCAATGCCTGTCACAGAGCAGTGACTAATAAATAATTAGTGTTTTCCTTCTGGAAGAAATCCTAACCTAGATCACTGAATTTATACTAGGGGCTAAGTACTCATTGACATACTTCATCTGTAGTATCTCATTTAACCCTCATAGGCTGGTCCTATTGTTACCATCACCATGTTACATGTGAGAAAACTGGGAGGCCTTGCAGTGAGTAAGGAGTGCAGCTGATATGAACCCAGTCATCAGATATCAACACCCACACTCTTAACTACTAACCTCTTTTGGGCAGATTGGAGGTGTTAGAAACAATGTTTTAGTTTGAATGGAACAGAAATTAGATGATGACATTATCCCTAACCGGGATCCTGGAGAGAATCTATCATTGTGGTGGCCAGTCTTGAAGCTGATGGGAACTTGTAGGGAAATGATTTCTTCTGCTTTCACAGAGATAAGCACCACAGTGCAATCATTGCTCTAAGAGAACTATCAGATTCTCTGCAGACTCTATTCTTTCAAAGATATTTTCTGCTTTTTAGATTTCCAAATAATTTCCTGCATTTATTCAGTTATATTATTTCTAGGTGAAGTTGGCTTATCCTTTTCCTTAAAACCTGTCTCTCAAATGAAGGGGGCAAAGTAGAATCAGCTCTGATTACAAGGTAACTTCAACATATATAGATTACATTAATGGGCTCTAAAATTTCATTTTGTTCCATGTGAGTTACTGGGTGATCTATTTGAAAATGAATAAAAAGGATGTCTCTTGCTCTAGTCATCTCTTTTATTTGTCAGAATAATAATTCTTATACTTTGTTATCTCACTCACACTAAAACTGGCTTAATCTGAATTATGCATATTCTACTGTGTTGTTATGATTTAACCAAACATCATTTTATTTTATTTTATTATTTTAAACAAGTATATTCTCTAGGGATCAAAACAAGAAAAACTCAAGCCTCCCCCCTCTCTGAAACCGTAGAGTTTAGAGATTTCTGTCTTTTTTCCCTTCTCTACCTAATTCCTGGTTTCTCTCAACCCAGAAACTTAAGATCCATGGTGATTTCTGTGATTGGATTCTTGATTTTTCATAATGCCAAATCCAGGAGCTTTTCTCCTACTTTCTTTCCTTCCACCCTCCCATCTTTCCCCTTTTTTTCTTCCTCCCTTCTTCTCTCCTTTCCTCTTTCTCCCTTCCTCCTTTCCTTCCTTCTTTCATTCCTTCCTTCTTTCCTCTCTTTCTAAAAGCTTTATCAAGGTCTAATTTACATACGATAAAATTCACTTTTTTCCAGTGTTTTAATCTTTATTTTTAAAGGAGCTTTAGATTACATAAATGTTACATCAAAAATATGGGGATTTCCATATGCCCCACCCCCTCCTCCCTACTTTCCCCCATTAACAACATCTTTCATTAGTGTGGTACATTTGTTACAATTAATGAACACGTACTGAAGCCATTGCTACTAAGCATGTCTATAGTATCTATTAAGGTTTACACTTTGCATTACACAATTTTATAGGTTTTGACAAAATATATAACAGCCTGTATCCGTCATTGCAATATCATGCAGAACAATTCCAATGTCCCAAAAGTGTCCTATGTTACACCTATTCTTTCCTCTCCCTCCCCCTCAGAACCACTGGTGACCACTGTCTTTTTTATCAATCTGTATCTTCCATTACTAGAATAATTATAAGTCTACTTTGGTCCATAGTTGCATTCCCCCTTATGTTTATTCATTCCTCAATCTTGAGGATTTTTGAATGGTGATGCCCACTCTGTTTCTAATTGAGAGGCATCTTAGAGTCCATGGGGCAGATGGATGGAACTGTCTTGCTTACAGTTGTAGATACTCTCTGTTTTTTTTGGGTGGGCATTGACAGTCATCATTCTTTTGTTAGTTGTCCTTGTGAGTCTGATGAACTGGAGAGTAGGTGTTGGCTGCAACTCTACGGAGATTCAGAGCTCAACTGGCATATAAACAGCGGGACTATTTAAGTCTCTGGGACACATATTTAATGGGTATAGTGCTAATTATAGGTTCAAGTAAATGGGACAGAAGAACCATGTGTAGGAAAATTATAAATGAGTCTAACTCTGATACATTGGGAAGATAGGTTATCATATATTCCAAGGTAAGGCCCACTGATGAGGTGCCGATTTATGGAGGTGATATGCATTGCCTATAGTGTGCAGATGTCTCTAGAGGCCTCAGGAGCATCCTTGCTTGAGGCACTGTTTACTGTGGCAGTCGGTGAGAGATCCTCCTGAGATGTGCATAGGCGTAAGCTCTGGAATGACCTCCTGACTCACTTTGAAATCTCTTAGCCATAAAAACTCATTGGTATTTAATGTTTCCCTCTTTTGGTCAAGGTCTTCTTCCAAAGCATCATTAATTGGTGTTTGATAATAATACCTTAGTGCCAGGGAGGCTTATCCCCAGGAATCATGTCCCATGTCGGGGGAAAGGTAGTGAATTTATATGCTGAGTTTGGCTGAGAGAGAGGCCACATTTGAGGAGCCAGGAGGCTTTCAGGAGGTAAATCTTAGGCAATATATATTACTAGGCTAAGTTTGAAAATCCACTTGTTTTAAGTGCACAATTTGGTGATTTTAAGAAAATTTAAGAGTTGTACAAATATCACCACAATCTAATTTTAGAATATTTTCATTGCCCCACAAAGAAACCATGTGCCATTTGCAGTCAATTTTGGTTCACACCCTGAGCCTCAGGTAACCACTAATCTACTTCTTATCTCCATAGATTTGCTTTTCTGGAAATTTTCACATCAGTGGAATATTTATAATAAAAAATTGAAAACACTAGAATGGTCCTTGGAAATAGTCCAGAAAGAATTATAAAGTGGAAGAGATAGACAATAGCAGAAAAAAATAAGTAAACTTATAAGATCGACCCCAAATATCTCACAGCATCATAAACAAGATTTCCAGAGGAGAAAGCAGAAAAACTGGAAGAAAGGAAATTATCCAAGAAACACAGAAGTTTCCCAGAATTGACGGGCACACATTTCCGGTTTGAATGGGATCATCAAGTGTGCAACATAATGAATAGAAAAAGAGTAAGACACATAAGTTTGAAATTACAGAACTGCAGGGAAAAAGAAAAGTTTCAAAGGATATTAAAAAGTATGGGTCCTTAGCCTGCAGAATTGTGTGGGAGAAAGTGTAAACTACAATGTGAACTATGGTCCATGCTCAATGGCAACGCCCTAGGATGCGTTTATCAATTGCAATGAATGTGCCACACTAATGAAGGATGTTGTTTATGTGGGAGGGTGTGGGAGGTGTGGGGAGCGGGGCATATGAGAATCCCTATATTTTCTGTGTAACATTTGTGTAATCTAAGTATCTTTAAAAAAATAAAAAAATAAATTAAAAAAATATATACAAGTCCCAAGCCTGACACAAAAGGACAAATATTGGATGATCTCACTGATATGAAATAATTAGAATATGCAAATTCTTATAATTAGAATCTGTAATATAGGTTGCTAGGGGCTGGGCTCAGGGTAGAGAATGGGGAGTTAATGCTTAATTTGTACAGAATTTCTATATAGGTTGATTGTAAAGTTTTGGAAGTGGATGGTTTCACTGATAGCACAATATTATGAGTATAATTAACAGCACTGAATTACATATGTGTATGTGGTTGTAGCAGTTTGATATTGTTTATGAATTCCAAAAATAGATACTGGATTATGTTTGTAAACTGGCCTGTTCCTCTGGGTATATTAGATTATATTGGATTCAGAGGTTTCACTTTTACTTGATTAAATAATGATTAAGGCTTTGATTGGGCCAATAGGATGTTGAGTGCCTGCCCCCTTGGTGGGCAGGGAATCACAGAAAAACTGCAATGCAGAGAAGGGAGGTTGGAGTTTTGAGCTGGAGTCCAGGATGTAAACAAATGGGAGAGAGCAGAGCAGCTGAGCCTGGAGAGAATCGAGCCCTGGGAGAGATGAAACTTATCCCAGCCTACAGCTGATATTGGAAGAAGCTGGGACCACAGAGCCTTAAGAGGAAGAGGAAGGCTGAACGTTGGCTGCCATCTTGCTCCAACATGTGGCAACAGACTTTGATGAGGGAAGTAACTTACACATTATGGCCTGGTAACTGTAAGCTTCTACCCCTTATAAATACCCTTTATAAAAGCCAACAGATTTCTGGTATTTTGCATCAGCACCCCTTTGGGTGACTAATACAGTGGTTAAAAGGGGAAATTTTATGTCATCTATATGTTGATAGAATAAAAATCAAAAGATAAAATATTGGACACAATGAACCCTATTGTAAACAGTGGACTATAGTTAATAGTAAAAGTATAAAATTGTTCTCTCATGAATTATAACAAATATAGTACACTGTTAATAATAGGATGGTGTATGGGAAAAATACTTCTAATGTAAACTATGGACTATAGGTAATAGTACAATTTCAATCTTCTTTCATCAATTGTAACAAAGGTGTTACACTAATGCACAGTGTCAACAATAGGGAGTTTATGGGAACACTATTTTTTACATGATTTTTTTATAAACCTACAACTTGTCTAATTAAAAAAAAATTTTTAATGTATGGGTCCCAAAGTCCAGAATGGCACTGAACTTCTCAATAGCAATACTGGATTCCAGACATCAGTGGGGAATCTCTTCAATATCTTTCACTCTAGAATTCTATATCTCGTCAAATTATCCAACAAGGGCAAGGGTAGAAGACATTTTTAGATATATAAAAAATATATAAAGACTAAATATTTATCTTCTCAGGTATCCTTTAAGAAGCTATTTCAGGATGTTTTTCAGGGAAAGAAGTAAGTAAAACAAGAAAGAGGGACACTTCTTGGCTCAGCAGTGACCTGTATTTGCATCATCATCATCATGTAACCTCTCTGTACTTATTTAGATAATAATGACAACATAATTATTTAGAAAAATGTGGAGAGGGAAGTGTTCATATGTATGTTTGGATGACTAAAAAGAGTTTAAATATTCAATATTCAGGAGAATAAATGAATAAATACTGCCTGAAATGAATAAATCAAAACATAGTAATATATATTTGAAATATTACTTAGAAGAAACAGCACAGAAGTTCAAAGGGACTGATTTGGACAGTGGGACTGATGGAGCAGTGAGTATTGGTGGTGAGGAGTAAGGAACTGCTGTTTTTAGATACATGCATCATTTTGATAGAAATAAAATAAATACATTTTATTTAAAATAAAGAAATATAAAATAACAAATAGAGAAAATGAAAAGTAAAAAAATTTAAAAAAAGAAAGAAAAAGTTTAGGGCCAAATATAAATTATTATCCCCACAGAAACAATAATAAAACAAAGTAGAGGGGAGAAAAATCACTACTTGTTACCACCAAAGATAAGTGTTTGCATTTGATGGAGGTCTTCTCCCCTAGGCTTTTCTCTATGCACACGTGATTTTTAGCTTTTAGCTTTTACATAACTGTGTTCATGTAATGGGTTATTCTGCTTTTCTTAATCTCTTATTGTGGCATAAACATTTCTCATGCTATCACATTATATTAAAATTAAAACACATTTTAAATGACCGCACAATAGGCCATTCAGTGGCGGTACTATAACTTTTTCATTGTCATTTGTTGTTCTCTCTGCCCAAAACTCAAACATTCTAGGGAATAACCCCCTTTAAACTAGGCAGCTGCTCCTCCACTTCAATCATGTGACTCTCTAGCTCCCTGGCTTGTAGCGTGAGGATGTGTCTTTTTCTAACTGGAGCCTGATGTGAGGAGAGAAGTCCAGAGGACGGCTGTGAGCCTGGGCTGGCTGGGGCCACCGTCCTGAAGGCACAAAGCACAGGGAAGCAGGGGTGAAAGCAGAGACAGGGAGAGAAGCACCAGCTAGACCAGGGGTTCTTAGCCTTTTTTATTCCACAGACCTCTTTGCCAGTCAGGTAAAAACCACAGACCCCTTATGAAGTCCACACTATGCTGTGTATTATTTAATAAATATATCACACGTGCACCAACACATTCCCACAAGAATAATGTTTTTTTTGAATTTCAATTCAAACTCACGGACCCCTTGTTAAGAGCCCCTGAACTAGGGCAAGAAGGGAGATAGAGAGGGGGAGAGAGGGCAGCATGCAAAAGCAATAAGCCTGACAGCATTCAAATTCCTGAATCTAGGGCTCTCAGAGGCCAGTCTTACACCAGTCCTTTCCATAATTGGTTACATGAGCTGAAAAACACTTCCTTTATACTTTTTATAATTAAGATAGGTTGAAATTGCTTCTATTATTTATAAAGGAATGAACCTTGACCAATGTGACTTCTGGAATGGAACGCAATATCCAAATTCTTTGTTGCAGATATTTAATAAACATTTATTAAACCAAATTAAATTAACTCTGCCAGAGGCAGAATGATACAGTGCCAAGACATAGATTTTAGAAACCGGCTGACCTAGGTCTGAATTATGGTTCTATAAGACCTTTGGCAAATAATTTCATGTGCCAGAGCCTCAGTTTCTCTTCCTCCTCTTCCTTCTTTCTTCTTCATTGTCACCTGCATTATAATCTCTAGCATTTGTTGAGCTCTTTCTACGCGGCACACAGAATGTTAGGTGCATATCTCATGAGTTAAATAATTCTAAGGGTAGGTCTTATTGTTACTGCAGATCTGTGAAATGAGGATTCAAGGAGACAACCAGTATAAAGCATTAAGTCCAAATAATAGGACCTCATGTCTCCCAGTTTTTCCTTCCTGACTCACTCTGGCCAAGATCTTAGCACAACCCGTGTTCCGAGTCTGGCTACTCTACTTTTGGACGGGTTAATCTATTTACTCTTTGACATCATAACTCGTTAGCTTTCGTGTCCCAGCCTTTTTTCCTGTCAATTACTCAGTATGAATGTGCATTTCTAGCTCAACAATGACATAAACAACACAAAAGTAGGATTCAACAAACAGGAAGGTATACCATGTTCTGCATAAGAAGATGGAACATCATAAAGAGGTCAATTCTCCTTACTTTATAAATTTAATTCAATCTCAGTGAAAGTAATAACAAAGACCTATCTCTTCTTCTGCAGGATTGAGCAAATTTATTCTAAAGTTAATGTAGAAAAATAAACAGGCAAGAATATTTAGAAGAATTCTGAAAACAGTGTATGTGAAGAGGGACTAGCCCCTCTAGGAAATAAAGCATATTATATAACCTCAGTAATTAAAGCAGAATGAAAATGATAATTGAATAGTCAAACAGACCATAACACAGATTAGAAAGTTCAGAAATAGGCCTGATCTAAGAAAGGAATTGAGTAAAGTAAGTGGTAAAGGTGGTACCTTGAATCAATGAGGTAAGGGAGTTATTGAAACAACTGGGTAGCCATCTGAAAAGAGATAAATTTAGATTCAGAACTCACAACACATGCCAGGAGAATGAAAGTACTAGAAAAAACACAGAGAACTAGCTTACAATATCAGAGTGGGAAGGCTTTTCTAACTCTGACTCAAGTTCAGAATCCATAAAAGAAAATATTGATAACTTCAGCTATGTTGAAAAGAGGCTTCTCAAAGCAAAAACAAAGCAAAACAAAATAAAACCATAAGCAAAGGCAAAAATCAAATGACAAATTTCAGAAAAATATAATCAATTCATATCACAGACAAAGGTCTAATCCCCCAAATATATAAAGCATGCCTAGAAAATATATACACATACATATATACACAAAAGGACTAGCAAATGCACAAAGGTCATGAACAACCAAGCACAAAAGAATTCAAATTGTCCTTGAACAAATGAAATGATGAACACTCTCACTCATATTAAGATAAATCAAAATTAAAAATACAAAAAGATACCATTTCTTATTACTAGATTATCAAAATCCAAAGTTTGACCAGCACACTCTGTTGGAAAGGCTGCTGGGAAAGAGGGTGGTGGGAATGCCAGTGGTACAAACTATAATTCCATTTTTTCAATATTTATCAAAATTACAAATGCATTTACCTCACTTCTAAGAATGCATAATCCCACTTCTGGAAATGCATCCTATAGAGTTAAGTGCACACACACAAAACAGTAGATATGCAATAGTTACACATGGAAGCATATTTGTAAAAAGAAGAAACCCAAGTGCCCATCAATAGGGGACTGGAAAAATATTGACCTCCTACAAGTCTTCACAGATTATTTCCACCCATCTCCATCTAGCTGTTTCTGTGAATTTCCTTAGCAATTAGATACCTAGTTCATGCCATATTATTTTAACATGGCAACATCCTTAATGTAGTTTGCCTGAACACGCTCCACCTCTCGGACTAGATGGTGATGTTGGTTGAGTTGTGCCCCTCAAGAGACATGTTCAGGGAAGCGGATGTGGCTTAAGCGATTGGCTCCCACCTACCATAAAGGAGGTCCAGGGTTTGATTCCTGGAGCTTCCTGATGAAGGCAAGCTGGCCCGAGCAGAGAGCTGGCCCATGCAGAGTGCTGGCCTGCACGGAGTGCTGGCCCATGCAGAGAGCTGGTGCAGAAAGATGACACAACAAAAAGAGATATAGCAGACCGGGAAACTGAGGTGGCACAAGAGATTGAGCACCTCTCTCTCACTCTGGAAGATCCCAGGATTGGTTTCTGGTGCTGCTTAAAGAGAAGAAAAGCAGACACAGAAGAATACACAGCGAATGGATACAGAAAGCAGAAAACAAGGGGGAGAAGGGAGAAATAAAGAAAGAAATCTTTTTAAAAAAAGAGAGAGAGAGAGAGAGACATGTTCAAGTCCTAACCCCCAGTCCAAAGAATGTGACCTTATTTAGAAACATGGTCTTTGAAGATTTTATTAGTTAAAATGAAGCCACAGTGGATTAGGGTAGGCCTTAATCTGATATGACTGATGTCCTTATAGAAGGGAAGGACTAGACACAGATGGACAGACAGAAGTGAGAATATCATGTGAAGACTGAGGCAGATAAGGTCATGAATTGACAGCAAGCCACAACAAAGGCAGGAGAGAGGCATGGAACAGATTCTTCCCCACAGACTGCAGAGGAAGATGGCCCTGCTGAAGTTTGATTTTGGACTTTTAGCCTCCAGAACTGTGAGACATACATTTTTATTGTTTTAAGCTACTCAGTTTGTAGTACTTTGTTATAGTAGCTCTAGGATACTAAGACTGACAGTAAAATCCGTATAGCATACCATAGTTTCCATATTTGTCTTTTCTTGTCCTGTGCTGCCAGGCACACTGAATTGTCACTCAATAAATCACAGAGCACAAAATAACATTTATTCAAGTAGTCCCTGGAGTTTACACAGTCCCTAATGCTCTGCCTGGTAGGTGTTATCCTCACTTTACAGAAGAGGAAACTGAGGCTCAGAGAGATTCAGAGAGATAACTGAAAATCATATACAGTATTTCTCACTCCAAGGTAAGTAATCTTTTCATTATAGCACAGCTACCTCTAGTTAGCTACTAATCCTCCCAGAAAATACCTGGTTGGACCACATTTATCCCAGGAAACTGAGTCAATTATTCTAGGAATAAGGATGTGGAAATAACTCAAGGATACTGACATGTGGCCCCAACTGATTATAGAACTTTCTCTCTGGGCCCTGAAGCTCCTTCACAGTCTTTCTCAAAACAGGGCTTCAGCTCCACAATCAATCTAACTTGACTGACACTTGGGAAGAAATTATTTGTCATTTGAGAACTAGATGATCTCAAAGTGTGGTCCTTAGGCCACCAGCACCAATGTCATCCAGAGGTGTGACAGAAACACAGCATGTCAAAGCCCCTCTCAGACCTACAGAATCAGAATATGCATTTTAACAAGATTCCCTTGTCATTCCCATGAACACTGAAGTTTGAAAAGTTCTGCTCTAAGGCACTGTCGGGTGGCAATTCTCCATGATTTTATGACCTAGGATCTCACCATCACAGAGAATAAGCCAGAGTCACTTCATCATCTTCTCCTCAGATGGCTGGTTCTCAGGAGCACCCATTAAATTTCACTGAAACATCTTCCAGAAAATCTTGGTCTTTTGGTATAATGGAGTCAAAAGTTGGTTCTATTTGAAAGGATGCTTCTGAGACCACATACACATAGCTGCAAACCGAGAAAAATGGGAGAAATCTAAACTCCTGCTTGACTGGCATAGCTCATTCCCTGGTGAGTTGTTCCCTGCTTTGGTTGACAGTATAGAGATGGGGGCATTTCTTTGCCCTTGGAGCTTCCAGCATAATGATAAAATGGAATCCCGAACTCCTCTTAGGTGTGTTCTGGGGCTCTGACTAGCCTGGCTCAAATTCTTTGAGGGAGGAATTCCCTTTGCCTGATTGCTATCTTTGTTTGTTTTTTACCAATAGTTTGGAGACTATTTCTGAATTCCAAAGTCTACTGCTATGTTAGACAATTTTGTGGCTTGTGCATTTTGTTAATATATTTTGAAAATTTTCTTTGTATGTTTGCTTGTTGGTTTTAGTTTATGACATGGGAGGAAGATGTCCAGATCACAAAAATGGAATTAAATAATGGGGATTATTCAGCAGGGGGAGCACTAGGAAAGGTCATAATTGAACAGATAAAGTGCCTTTCTCTATTTTCCTAAACCTCTTGTGGGTATTTTCTTTATTTTTAAATCTTTGTGTTAGTTTGTCTATTTACGAATAAAACACATTTTTATTTTGAAAATTTAGAAAATTCAGAGAAAGAGGAAAGCAAAAAAATAAACTCTAAGTCCAATATTTCTTTTGTTCCATCTCTTTCCATTCTTTTTGCTGTACCAAGGATCTTTTCTTGTTTATTTTTCTCTGCAACTTATAGTGGGGAAGCTTGTTTTAAGATCTCTTATTTCATTGTGACAAAGACAGTGATGGCACTCCCTCATGGAGAGCGGCAGGAGGAGTGAGCCAATGCTACACAGACTGGACACAAATAGAGATGGAACTGGACTTCCTCCAGAGCAGGCTGGGCTTGCATTTTCCTATTAATCTAGGATTCCAGGCAGAGTTCCCAGCCCTAGACACTGTGGGTCCCTGTGCACCTAACTCCATTTTGCCCACATGTCCACATCTCAGCTTCCACAGCTGTGAGGCTGGGCTGCTGGTGCCATTGGGACCACCCTCCCAGCCAGAAAGACATTACTCCTATGTGGTCAAAAATCTTGCTGTCTAAAGTCTGTTTCTTGTCGTCATTTCCCCCCACCCCCTAACATCCCCCCCAACCCCCCACGCCCGCAGCAGAGATAGGACACAGATGTTCTCCATTCTCTGGATAGCATATGGGCCTGTGGCAAGGACTTGGAATTTAGAGCCAGGCAGCCCTGGATTCTAATTCTTAACTCAACCACTCAGAATTTTTATAACCATAAGCAGATTATTTAACTACTCTGAGTCTTAGGTCCTTAACTTTAAGATGGGGCTACTAAAGCCTAACCAGCAGGGTCATTGTAAGGTTTGGAGACGATGGATGTGAAGGGTTAATTTAGTTCTATTCTAGCAGCAAAATAAGCACTCAATAAATGGCAGCTACTATTGTCCTTGTCCCTTCAGTCGTCATTTTTCTAGGCTTATGTCAAAGTAACTCTTCTAATTTTGGTTTCACATCCCATTTTCCTACCCTAATGTCTTTTGAAAACATTCCTTCTGGAATAGTATCCCAAACCACCACCAAAAAAACTCTCCTAAAATTCCAAAATACCTCTCTCAAGACATTTTTTCTTGCTAGTTGAAAAAAGATACAAGTAAATAATCAAACTTAGCCTCTGTCCTTTGGGAGCCTTTAATCTCATCAGGGAGACAAGACTTATGCACAAGACACAATTACAGAATAATAAAAGAGAGCAAGAGCACTCAAAAGTGCTGAGTAGAATGTTCTATACCTCTATCTGCTTCTGAATTCCAATCCTGCTTTATTAGACAAATATTGCCGTGCTGCTGACTCATATTCAGCTTCTAGGCCGGTAAGACTATATTTCTCTGCTGCATGTGCACAAAATGAGTCTGAATATCCTATTGTGTATAATATTTCTGCAGCATATTATACTTGGGCAGTTTTCCCCAGGTGTTCTCCATGGCACTTGTCCCCATCAAAGTTCTCCCTGTTTGCTTCTGATAATTTCTCTATGCTGTCAACCTTGTAACACGATACACCAGTTTCCAAGTTTATCTTGGAGTAAAACTACAAACAGCTGTCCTTGCCTGCAGTGCTTGATAATGGCACATTTTTTTCTTTACTTGGAATTCAGACTCTTAGGGTACCAGGAGGTGGAGAGAGGGGTGAATGGACCCTAATTACAATGTTCCTAAACAGATGGATGGCCTTGGGTGTTTTACTTCCTATCTCAGGGCCTCCGTTTCCTCATAAGGGAAAAAATGACCATATGAGAACTGCTGGGACAGACACATTGTGATTCCACATAGTGGCACTAGTCTTGACTTGAGTGATCCCACCAGCAAGCAGTTCTGCCAATAAGGAGTGAACAGCTTTCTGAGATGGGGCTCAGCACAGCTTTCTCTCCTATTTTTTCTCCCATGTAAGGACAGGCCCTACAATCCAAGGAGATTGTAGATTTCCTCTGAAAATAGGGGCAGAACAATTCTTGGAGTATTTCCTGCCTCATGATGGGTCTACAACACAGACCCATTGGACTGCTGGGATCAGCCATAAGGCAACACAGAGAAAATGCTTAGCAAGAGTAAATGTTGGTTTCCTTGGCTTGTTAAAAATGGAAAGAGTTTGCCAGGTGCCAGTGATATAAAGAGTCCCCTGAGGCTATGTCCTGTGGAAGACATTTCAAAAGCAGCATATTCTGTAGTGTCTACCTTCAAGATGTTTACATCTAGCATGAATGACAGGAAAAAGAAAGGGTAAGCAAGTACACAAGAAAGTGACATAGGAACAGTGCATATTCACTTTACCTGGGTCATGTACATGAGCACCAAATAAAATGTTAGAAATGGAGGAGACTTTATAGGATCATCTCAAAATTCACATTTTGCACTCTTGGAAATGAGGCTTGGAGGGCAAATGGCTGGGGAAGGTCAAGGAGCTAGTTAGTAGCAGACTCGGGATGAGAACCCAGGTCTCCTGTTGTTCAAGGTCGTTTACACCTCTGTATCCTGCCTCTGTTGGCATGATTAGATTTCATTGGTTAGTTAAGGTTACATGATATTGTTACATTTGAAGATTATTCTGAATTGTGAGAGACGTGGTTTTTCTGGGAGGTATGTATTTTGGATTCATGTAGGTATTTTACTTCCTATCTCAGGAAATATACACTCTCCTGTGGCAATAGGAGGGTGTATAGGAAGTTTTGATTACTACTGCTGTATCTTGAACTTAGTAGGCATTCAGTAAGAGCTATTTTTAAAAATTATTAAATTTAATGAACATACACACAAGAATAAAACTCCCATTATCCTTCTCAATTAATATTCCTTGACTGAGGTGGGAGTGACTGAGTCATATTCATAAGTAGGTTTGCCAAATTCTAGACAGTAGTACCTGGTGAGTGTGTTGCTAGAGCCAGATAAATAGCTTCATCTAAATATCCAGTACGATTGGAGGGGGCAGATGTTAAGGTAAGAATGGCTGCCTCAGTCAACCTTGGGTGTCTCAGCAAATTCCCAACTCTGTAACAGAAATTCAAAGGTGGGGAAATATTCATATAAGAGGCATTTCTGCCCTGTGATGCATGGGCCTTTTTACTTGCATACTTGTATCTTTACTGATCTATTAATGGTGCTAAAATAAAATATTTTAGCTCTCTGTTAAACAATAATGACCAGATGACTATTTCTGACTGAAAAAGTCTACGGCTAGTAAGGAATCTTAGATGCTTTATAATAACAAATGACTTTTTGTAAAGAAATAAGTGTCCTTCTGGGCTTTCCAAAAGGATATTTGTAAATAAATAAATAAATACTAGGGGAAAAAAAGTAGATTTGTTACATACTTGATACAGCACCTCTTCATGTAATCATTCATCACATGTATTTCAAGCATTTCATAATTATATGTTATTTTGTAGTTTCCAATGCTTTCACATTATTCTCATTAGAACCATACAACTGCCTTGTGAGCAAGGTAAGTATGATTTGTCCTATTTTACAGAAACAATAAAGAAGCAGTGCATTTGGATGCTCAAGGAGTAGAAACATGGCCCTGTTTAGCCTGGAGACTTTTGCAGTCACTTTCTGGGTTTAGAAAAATGAACTTTTTAAGGGCTTTAGTGTTAGGCTAAGAAAGACTAAGTGATTTGCCCAATGCCATACTTATTACTTGTAAGTGGCATATCCAGAATGCCATCCAAGACTTTTGACTCCCCGTCAGTTATTGTTTCCTGCACATCAGAATCACCTGTAGGGCTTATTAAAACACAGATTGCTGGTCCCATCCCAGAGTGTCTGACACAGAGTTCTGGGAAGAGGCCCAAGAATTTGCATGTCAAGAAGTTTCAAGGGGATGCTGATGCTGCTAGAAAGGAGACAACAATTGGGGAACTACTTGCTCCCTAAAAATGAGTTCCCAGCAGCTGTGGCATAGCCCTGGAACTTGCTAGAAATGCAGAATCTGGGGTCCCCCCTCAGACTGACAGAATCAGAATCTGTATTTTAAGAAGATCTCCAGATGCTTGGCAAATTAAAATTTGAGAAGCTCTGCTCTACACCATAGCTGTCAGTTTGCAAGGCACTATACTGGATGGTGTAGGAAAAGGAAAGAAGAGTAATAATAATAAGAACAATAACTTTGTGGTTGGGAACTTTCTACATGACAGGCACTCTTTTACTCACTTTAGACCCATTATCTCATTTAATCCTCACAATAACCCTATGAGGGAGATACCAAAATTATTCCTATTTTAAAAAGCTGAGGAAATACCAGGGTACAAAAAGGTTGCCTTAGGTCACTCAACCAATAAAAGTTGATCCAGGTTTTGAAGTTGGGTACTTTACTTCCAAAGACCACACTCTCATCCATTATGTTATAAGTTTATAAGTCATGGTTGCTACTCCTACAACTGGAGATATAAGAAGGAAAGGTATGCAAATAGATGTAGAGCAGGAGAGAAGTTATACTTTAAACAGATTGCATGTATCAAGGAAATCTATTTGTGGGCCACATTTAAAGTCAGGAGACTTGGGTTTGGCTGAGCCTCTGTAGCTTTCTGATGATGTAAACCTTAGTGAATCCTTCTTAGCATTTCACTTATAAAATTGAAATACAAGCATGCCTTGTTTTATTGCATGTCACTTTATTACAGATTGAAGTTTTATGGCAACCCTGCATTGAGCAAGTCTATTGGCGCCATTTTTCCAACAGTCTGTGCTCATTTCTCTGTGTTACATTTTGGTAATTCTCACAATATTTCAAAGTTTTTCATTATTATTATATCTGTTATGGTGATCTGCGATCAGTGATATTTGATGTTACTATTGCAATTGTTTTGGGATGCCATGAACTGCATCCATATAAGATGGCAAACTTAACCAATAAATGTTGTGCGTTCTGACTTCTCCACCAACCCACTTCTCTCTCCTCCTCAGGCCTCCCTATTCCCTGAAACTTAACAATATTTAAATTAGGGCAATTAATAATCCTACAATAGCCTCTAAATCTTCAACTGAAAGGAAGAGTTTTTAAGGCTAAAGCTGCCATAGATAGTGATTCCTCTGATGGATCTGGACAGATAAGTTAAAAACCTTCTTCATAAGATTCACCATTCTAGGTGCCATTAAGAGCATTCAGGATTAATAAGAGGAGGCCAAACTTTCAACATTAACAGAAGTTTAGAAGAAGTTGATTCCAATCCTCACTGATGACTTTGAGAGGTTCAAGACTTCAGTGGAGGAAGTAACTGCAGAGGTGGTGGAAAGAGCAAGAGGGCTAGAATTACAAGTGCAGCCTGAAGATGTGACTTGACTGTATTGCTGAAATAACATGATAAAACTTGAATGTATAAGGAATTGCTTCTTATGGATGAGCAAAGAAAATGGTTTCTTGAGACAGAATCTACTCAAGGTGAAAATGCTGTGAACATTGTTGAAATGACAACAAAGGATTTAGAATATTCCATAAACTTAGTTGATAATGCAGCAGCAGGGTTTGAGAGGATCGACTCCAATTTTGAAAGAAGTTCTAGTATGGGTAAAATGCTTTCAAACAGCACTGCATGCTACAGAGAAATCTTTCATGAAAGGAAGAGCCAATGCAAATTGTGTTGTTTTATTTTAAGAAATTGCCACAGCCACCCCAGCATTCAGCAACCACCACCCTGATCAGCCACTAGCCGTCAACATCGAAGGAAGACCCTCCACCAGCCAAAAGATTCCAATTCACTGAAGGCTCAGATGATGTTTAACATTTTTTAGCAAGTAACTATTTTTTGATTAATGTATATACATTGTTTTTTAGACATAATGCTACTGGACACTTAATAGACTACAGTATATTGTAAACATAACTTTTTTAGGCACTGGTAAACTACAGAAATTTGTGTGACTTGCTTTATTGCATATTCGCTTTATTGTGGTAGTCTGGAACTGAACTCGCAATACCTCTGAGGTGTGCTTGTAATATTAATAACAACTGATAAAGAGAAGAAAGACCCTATTGGCAGCTAGACTGTTGGGGAGGAGGGAAGATATAATGTTTTTTCTTTCATTAAAAAATGTTTTAAAAAATATAGACACCACAGTTTTTCAAAACGGGTTGCCCTGTGATTTGGCAAAACAGATAAACAGTACCAATCAAAACCATGTGGTTCCCCACAAGTTATCTACACTTCAACTCTTTTAATGCCAGTCTGCTCAGATCCATGAATTCCAAGATAAGGTCACAGAAAAACAGTGACTCTGCAGGGACCCGTGTGTTCTACACACAAGGCCATGAACTGTTTCAGCAACTCCTCAGTTTATTCCTGCCAAGTCCAGTCTATACTAACTCCAGCTCCAAAAAGCCTATAAGGACCTCTTTCCAGACTCTCCCCTTTGGAGATGCTTCATGGATTCCCATGGTGCATGGTCTCCCTTTCTGCAATAAGTAATAAACCCAGCTATATTACTATGGGTATGTTCCTGGTGATCTTTGTCTGATGGGCACTAGCACAATCATATTTTCCTCTCTACCTCATATAGACTTGCTATGAATATCAAATGAAATAAAGCACGGAGAACTTCATGAGTTTCTAACTCTGATGTTGTAGCTATTTGTATGCTGTTCTTTCTTACCACCCAAGACAGTGAGGCCCTAAGTTAGGAGAAGAGGCCATGTTTTATTTTTTTGTCCTCAATGTCTAGAATGGTCCCTGATGGATTTGAATAAAAAAAAAATTAAATGGATAAAAAAAAAAAAATCATGCTCTAGTTCTCCTTTCCTGGGTCCAACTCTAAGTGATCAAGACTTCTTCAAATGGGGAATTCCTAGGTGTTTTAAAGGTATAGCTACCACCTGGGCAGAGCTGTCATTAGCACTTGTAACGGTTACAGATAACCTTGTTTACTTCTTAAAGGTTTTTCTCCTTGGAAGAGCTGGCTGGAATTGCTAGTGAGAATACTGTTCCCCATGCCAACAAAATCCCTCCTAGAGCAATAACCGTGAAGCCAAGCAGCAGCATATCTGATAGCCCGTTTAGCTGGTGCATATCAGCATATTAGCCCGGGTGCCTCTTGCAATCACACTCCATGTTAGGCAGAATGATATATTTAGGTGCTTTTGTAATGCACTTGCACCAAGCAGAAATCATGGCATATGGAACATGCTGACTTCACCGGACCTTCTAAAATCCTTTTGGCACTGCAAATTCCAGCTATGGCTAGAATTTCTGGGGATTCTTTTGATCAGCAAGAAAATTTCAGAAAACTCTTCATCCTCAGAAAGCACAGAGGCTGCCCAGTGCTGGAAGTCTTCCTTCTCTCCTCCAGTTCTGACGTAAGTATCCTACCTTGTCTTCATCGTTCCCTCAGCCCACTTCCTAGTTGTCATGGCTTCTGAGAGATGCATGCAGAGTAGTGGGCTAGAATTTACCCTGGTGTAGGAGGGAAGTAAGTGGACGCCACTTACACGACAAGCAAAACAGGCATCTTAGGAAGCACAGGCCCTACCAGTTGGAGTTTCGATCAGTATGTTCTGAAAGCATATTCCCTGCTAAAGCCCATAATTCCGGGTATTTCACAGGGAAACAACTCCAGCAACGTGTTCTCTTTCCATGCCCTCTTTCTAGGACACAGTGAGGAAAAGAAAACTCTGTATTGGCTCTCCGTCCCACCTCCAGACATCAGCAGGGACATCTGTCCCTGAAACAGAAATGAACTCTGCCTTTCAATGGGTTCTAGTGCCAGTACAGAGCTCCCCTCCATACTCCAAAGGCACTGGGGTCCTTCCCAGCTGAGGCCTCATGCTTCCTGGACCCCAGCCAAGCAATTAATGGCTCCTGTGCAATTCCCAGTTTCGTCTCCCTATCCCAAGCCTGCTCTCAGACCTGGACAGGACTCTCTAATGACTTAGGGTGAGAGGGTAAGATTGTTTCTAAGCAGTTCCCTTCTCCCCCAAACCCTGGTGTGGCTGGTTTCATAACTCACGGACCCCTTTCTTCCTCTGTTCATTTTCTCTCTATATATATTTCTATATAATTTGTGTACTTGTCCATCAACTCCATTAGAATATAAGTACCTCTTAAATAGTGCTCTTTCCCCCTTCCCACTACCCTAGAATTTAGTATAGTGCTGGCTTTGTAACAAATGCAAGATAGATAAACATTTATTAAAGAAATGCACACATAGCCCAAGATTTAAGATTCAATATCAACTTTACATTGGCATTTCAAAGTATTTCCTCTTACACTCTGGGAATCATAGTAAACTTTCTTTCTCAAATGGAGATGGAGGGAAGGAAAGAGGTTCTGAGCCCGATAATTCTTTCAGGATGACAGATTGACAAACACTCTGAAAAAGTGAACCACTTGTCCCTCCCCAAGGGAACAGTGTCCAGGGCTCCTGCGGAACTTTCTATTGCTGCCTACCCATTATGATGACCTCTTGCTGGTCCTCTACAGCTGCACACTCAATACCTTCACTGCCTCAATTTAGAGAATCCTTCAGTGGTCCCTCAGGAACTCTGCCCATGCCCCTCCACCTCCCAGTGGTTGGTTTTCTGTCATCCTAGGTGGGTGGCATTTTGTTAGAATTTATAAATTATTTGTTCCTCCAGAATCTGTGGCTTACTTGGTTTTTGCTACCTATTGTTTCCCATGGCTCCTGGAGTGGTTTGGGGAAATGGTGCAACCCCCCTGCTTTGCTGGCTCTATTTTAGAATCCAAATATCCCATGCAATTGGAATGCATTCATTTCCTAGGGAGCCTCAGCTCCTCTCCTCTTCCATCTTCTGGTAGCCTCAGGGGTTCCTTGGCATGTGGCTGTGTAACTCCAATCTCTGCCTCTGGCTTCACGTGACAGTCTACTCTTTTTCCCTTGTGGGTCTTAATTTGTGTCTCTTATAAGGATACTTGTCATTGGATTTAGGGCTTACCAGATGATCCAGAATGATCTCATCTTGGGATCTTTAACTGAATTACATCTGCAAAGTTGCTTTTCCCAAATAAGTTCACATCCACAGTTTCTGGATGTTAGGGCATGGACATATCTTTTGGGGGTCACCTTTCAACCTGCTACATAGACCCTGGGTTGGTAGGGAGTGGGGTGTCTTAAGTAACAATTGGCCAAAAGCAAGTAGATTGATATTTTGATGCCCCTTCAAACCAGCCATGGCTACATATTTGTTTGCCATGCATTTGGTGAGGGTAGGAGGAAACTAGAGTCAGACTCCCTGAGTTCAACTCTCTCTCACTTGCTGGTTTTGCAGTCTTGGACACATTAACCTCCTGGTACCTCGGTTTCTACATCTCTAAAATATGGATAATAATAATAAATACCTCATATTGTTGCTGTGAGGATTCAATGGGTTAGTATATGTAAAATGATTGGAACAGTGCCTGGCATTTAGCAAGCTCATTATTAGCTATTGTTTTTATTAAAATAAAATTTGTATAAATTTTCTCTGTGTTCAAAGGAAGTTTTTTAAAAACTTGCCCTGAAAATAACATAGCCCTTAAACTAATTATATATTATAGTTTTTTGATTACTCATGACTCAGTTTTCTTTTGTCCTGTTCTTAACCAGGCACCCTTGGGGTGGCAACGTAAAGGGATTTTGGTTGAGTTAATGAAGTAAATCAGTCTTTCCTGGTAAACAGCTGTACTGAATGCATCAATCAGCAGTTCATTCCAGCAGACTATGGGCCTGCTGCAGATAATCATTGGCTGATGTTGGGGTTGGGTGACTTAACTTGTTCCATCGGGTACGGAGTTTCACATTTGTATCTGAAACTTCTCCACTGATGGAGGTCAGTGTCAAGAAGGAGGCTTATTCTTTCCATTGGAGGGTGCTGTCTCCTTTAGTGGGAGGGCACAGCCAGGTCCCATCTGTTCTGGAAGGAGCACGTGGGGCCGGACTTTAGCTGTATGCTTCTGCTGCTCCCATTCCGATGCCTGGGAGAATGTTTTGAAAAGCCCAAATTCAAATGTGAATGTTATCATTGTTAATTACAAGTTCAAAAGCAAAGTAGTATCATTACAAATTACAGTCAACTGCTTCTTTTGCAGAGAAGTTGGGGGATAAAAATTATCAAACATTTTGAAAATTCACTACAAATGTTCAAAGGGTTAGAATATAAGGTAACAGACCATATTCTTACTATATGGAGCATAATTTGATTTTTCTCTGTTTGAGAAAGTACATCAATATTTTGAAGCTAATCCACTAATATTGCACTATAGGAAATTCTGATTTTCACATGATTAATTAAATTTGGCTATATACTAGTTTGCAAAAATATTTAGTAAACATATGTTTACTGACTATGCAACTATTGATTAAACAGCTAAGTTGTTGAGGACTTACTGTGTGTAGAACACTCTGACAGGTGATATCAATAAATAAAATTCTAGATGACCAAAACAGGATTCTATGAAGCAGAGCAAAGGGCAGTTCGATCAAAGGGAACACTGAGCAAAAGGCATGGAGATAGAAAAGTGTAAGATGTGTTTAGGGAATAGTGGGATGAATATGGTTGAAAGTGGGGGCTTTTATAGGTAGTAATAATTATCACAATAAGAAGTGCAACATTTATTGTACATTTACTACTGGTCTTTACATGAGGAAATCATTGAATCTTCACAGTAACACCATGTGGAAAGTACAGTTATTTTTCTCATTTTATAGATGAGAAAACTGAGACACAAAGGGGATTAGCTGCCTCGTTGCTTACGTAAGTGGTGGGGCTGAGACTGTACCCAGGCAACCTGACTCTGAGCCTGTGCCCTCAGGAGACATGATGGGAAGTGGTGAGGTAGTAGAGGTTCTGTGTGCCTGGTGAGGAAGAAGCAGGGGAAAACTTGAACAAAGAAATATAGGTGAGAAGGCATCAAAAGAGCCCTGAGAAGTTCCTTCCATCCAGGCTGTGCTCCTAGGCCTAGAACAACCTATCACACCCCTCTGCCATTTCTCATCCTTCCAGGAATAGCATAACAAGAAAGAGAGGCGAGATCTGAGGTCAATCTCAGTTTTGCTGCTAGCTACCTGTTCAGCTTTGGATAAGCTATTTAGCATCCCTGAGTTTCATTTTCTTCAACTGTCAAATAGGAATAATCATTCTTTCCAGGTTTGTTGTCAGAATCAAATCAGATATCATTTGTAAAATATAGAAAACAGAATCTGAACTCAGTAACAAGCAGCTATTAAGATTGGCTTCAAGTTGAATATAGATGTGCCACATGACCTGGCAATATCACTACTGGGTATATACCCAGAAGAACTGAGAACAGTGACACGAACAGACATCTGCAGACTGATGTTCATAGCAGCATTATTCATGATCCCCAAAAGTTGAAAACAACCCAGGTACCCATTAACTGATGAATGGATAAATAAACTTTGGTCTATTCACACAATGGAATATTATGCAGCTGTAAGAAGAAATGAAGTTGTGAAGCATATGACAACATGGATGAACCTGGAGGACATTATGTTGAGTGAAGCAAGCCAGACACAAAAGGACAAATACTGTATGATTGTGCTACTAGGAACTAAATAATTTGTGTAATCTCATGGAGTTAATAATTAGAATATAGGTCACCAGGAAATAGAATGTTAGAGAACAGAAAACTGATGGTTAATCTGTGCAGAACTGGTAAAAATGTTGTTTGGAAATCTTTGGAAATGAATAGAAATGGTGAAAGTATATCATGGTGTTTGTAACTAGCAGTAATATTATGTGGGTATGAAAGTGGTTTAAAGGGAAAGTCTAAGGTCAAGTACATTACTAAAAGGAAAGATAAAAAATGTAACATGGAACTGTATAGCATAGTAAAACCACGTGTGAAATATGAACATGGGTAAAATTACATATATAAGATTGTTTTTCTTTGAAGCTGAAAAAATGAATGTTAATACTACAGGATGTTAATATCAGACAAAAAACGTTATGCTAAGTGAAAGAAAACAGACACAAAGTACTACATATTGTATGATCCCCCATATAAAAATGTAAATATAAGTCAATTTATAAAGATGAAATTAGATTAGTGGTTATGTAGGGCTGGAGAAGGACTTCTAAGGGGTGTAGAGTTTTTCTTTTTGGAGTAATGAAATTATTCTAAAAATTTTTGTGGTGATGAGTGCACAACATTGTCATTATACTAAAAGCTGTTGATTATACAATTTTAATAGATCACAAAGTACGTGAATATATCTCAATAAAACTGCTTAATAAATAAATAATTGTGCAAGAATAGCTAGAAATAGCAGCTATAGAGAGATTGAGAGGTGAAGAATTTTCTTGTTTGTTTGTCTGTTTTTTGTTTTTTATTATTGAAATAATGAAAATTTTTTAATAATGATTAAAGTGATGAATGCACAACTATATGATAACCCCAAATACCATTGATTGCACACTTTGGATGAATTGTATGCTTTATTAATATGTACCAATAAAATAGATTTGTTAAAAAAAAAGATCAGCTTCAAATAATCTTTCACAAAGACTTTATCAATCTCAATTACCTACAGTAAGAGGTTATCCTTGAATATTGATTTACTCCTCTTTCTCCCCACTGCCAATGTGAGTTCCTCAAGGCCAGTAACTGTGTCTCCACTCTCTTCACAGTCCCAACAACTTTGCAGCATCTGCTGAATATCCAATGAGTCCAGAATTCCTTCCCACTAAAATGGATCTTGGGGACCACCAATTCCATCAACCATTGGGTTGCCAGCCGTATGGGACCAGACTGAGAAAAAGAGTCCCCTATCGAAAGCAGAAGAAGGTGTGAAGAAGAGGTAAAGGGAACGAAAGTTAAACCCAGGTGCATCGTGGCCCACTGAAGGGTCCATGCATCACAGAAGAAACTGCAGGGTGGATGGATGTTGGCTGGAAGGAGAGCACCGAAGGGGACTTGCCCGAGGATGCCCCATTTGGCCCAAGACTGGCTGTACCTGCAGCTGCCTCTGCATCTTCCCATGGCCCAGCCTCCCCCGCCATAGGCTGCTGATGTTGTCTATGAGTTCTTTTCGTAAAAGGGCTTCATTTACATATCTCTGCATATTTCATACCCCACCCCCGCCTGAAGATAGGGGGCTTTTTAATAAGAGGGATCATAACTGGAGGTGGGTTAGTATAAAATATGACTTACAACAACCATTCGTTGGTCCTCTATTCTGAGCCAGGCATTGTGTTAGATCCTTTATATGAATTATCACTAATTCTCATCAAAACTCTCAAAACAGTGGGTATTATCATTATCATTTACCCTGAACACAAGCAGATTAATTCCTGCCCAAGTCACACAACTGGTACACGACGGAGTCAGGATTCTAACCTAATTCCAGTTCATAAGAGCCTTGATCTTGCTGTTAGAAGCTTTTGTTCTAGCTAGCTCCAGCTCTATAATGAGAAACTCACTGACCCCTCAGTTTTTTTCTATATAAATTGGAAACAATCTCATCTGTTCCACTCAGAGTGGTTTTGAGGATAAAGTGAGATAGTGTGTTTTCTTGACCATTTATATCAAATATTTATTGGGCACCTACCACCCAGACATTGGGAGTTATTTCCATTAAAACTAATGGAGCACAGCCCCATGCCCTGTGCCCTCTGTCCTAAGGGCTGAGCCTTTGATGCAAGTGTTTTGCTTATACCATAGTTCTTGGGAAATTCCATCCCTGACTCTATTATTGTCAGACAAAGCTATTACTTCCCTGCTCATGTATTTTATCATCTAGTAAATGGGGTCGAGTCTCTCTGGGAGAAAAGTGTTGTCTGGAAAAAAAATCCATCCAAGGGAGATTGATGGGTATGAAGCATCAATTTTTAGCTATTTTTAATAGATGCACTGGTAGGCAAGAAACAGCAAGGAGGAAACAATCCATGCAGACATTTTGAAAGGTCTGAATTGTAGTAACAGGACGAGGCCTTTACTGACTGTTTCAAAGTGTGCTTGTTACAACTGCAGATACTGCAAACATTAAGTCCAAGTGAAATGGGGCCCCTGCTTCTTGTCCAGGCTTTCCTGGGATCCAGGCTTGTCACCAGCCAAAGCCAGGAAGAAACAGATCTGGTGGGATGCCCTGAGGGGTGCTGTGTGACAGTCTGTGTCCAGGTGGCAGATGGACATTTGCAGCAGAACACGGTACAGCAGATTGGCTAATGCAGCAAAAAATACAGCGTTGGTCCCATCCGCCAGATGATGCTATTAGAAGTCTTAAGGAATGCAGCATTCATCTTACCTGATCCATGACATGATTTTCCCCAAACACATAAACATGACATATTTGCATGACCTGGGAGCACTGAGCCCTCCCTGAACCTGAAATCATGCTGTTACCAATGGCCACAGCTGCGTGGCATCCTATAGATTTATAGACTCCAACATCAGTGAGAAAGGAGAGGCACCACACAGTGTAAGAAACAATGTTTGTGCTTTGTGATCCTCCCACTCACGAGCAGGAAGGCATCAGAAACCCTGGGAAAAGCTCACGGGAAGAGGGAGGTGGGAGAGGGAATGAAATGGAAACAATGGTACTGGGGTTGCAGAAAGTAGAAGTTATAATTTAAAGAGCAAAGCATTAAAATGTGGGGCTTGAGTTCTGGCTTCGGACATTATTATTAGCCAGGTGACCTTGAACAAGTCAGTTAATCTCTGGAATCTTAGTTTCCATATTGAGCATTCCTACCTCAGAGGACAATTGTAAAATTGGAGCACTTTGTGAACCATATAGCATGCAAAACACGTGTGAGCTGTTAGATTGTGGTGGTGATGGTGTTAAATTGGTCCAAAGTAGCAGAGACCCTGCCATCTTCCTCTTTGCATGCCCAGTGCCTAGCACAGGGTGGACATTTTATTATATCTGAGGCACTGATGATGCAGATCTTTGAACTGCAGGAGAGGAGAGTGATAATGAGATTTGTTGACCTGGCAGATTGAATTACCAATGAGTTACATTTGCCTCACATTTGAACAGATGAGAGATTAAAGCTACTTCGATAACTAGCAGCCCAAAAAAGACCAAATATGCTCTAAATCAGAAGTTCTTAACCAGGGGTCCACGGACCCCCAAGTGGTCTGTGGAAAGATATCAGGGGGTCTGTGAGCTTGAATTGAAATTCATAAAACATTCTTATGTGGATGTGTCCGTGCGGATGTGCTATATTTATTAAATAATATACAGCATAGTGTGGACTTAGTAAGGGGTCCATGGTTTTCACCTGATTGGCAAAGGGGTCCATGGAACAAAAAAAGTTAAGAATCCCTGCTCTAGATCAATGAGTTTCTAAACTGCAATGCTCTCTGGGTCTTTTTAAAGGAAGAACAATTTCTGTGAATCCATAGGGTTAACTTAAATTATTAGTCTTGAGTATGTTTTCACTTAAATAATGAATAAATATGAAACCAGAAACAAACTCCTTGTACTTATAACTCCTATACAATTATAAAACCCAAACAAATCCACAAATTAAATCTAACAAAGCTAAAGTACAATAAAAGTCAAATGGACATTAATTTAATGTGATGGATGATATTGGTTTGTGAAACAAAACTGAACCTCTAAATGCGAATAAGGTGCTGAGCGCTAAGGGACAGCTTCTTTTGATTTCGACATGCTTGTGCTCTCATCTGCCATGTGATGACTTAATTTTAGCACCACTTTTAAAATTCAAACCGGTGTGAAATCTTTACTATATAACCATTTGTTTCTCATTTGATAAGATGGCATCATTTATATAATACATCCTCTTAAGTTATTTTCTTCATAGCTTGGGCCAAATAAAGGAGTATCATTAACACCAAAATGAATTCATTCCTAAATTATTTACAGAGCACCTGCTATTTTCCAGGCACAGTTCTAGCTTCTTGGGCCACATCACTGAACAAAAGAGACAAAATGATCCCTGCCCTTGGGGAGCTTACATTGTAACGGGAAACAGGTAATAAGCAATACAAGTAATACATATGTAAAATATATGGTATCTTAGAAGTTTATAAAGTGCTATGAAGAAAAAAAATTAACCTGGTGTGTGGGTTTGGGAGTCTGGGTTCGAGGTGTGAGTGGGTGTTACAATTTTAAATAGAGTGATGCCATGAAGCTCTTTGAAAAGTTATATTTCAGCAGAGACTTGAAGGAGGTGAGGAATAAGCCAGAGAGAGAGGGAAGATCCATTACAGAAGCCCTAAGTGCCTCTCAAGGAGGCAGGTGGGGCTGGATGGGGGTAAGTTGTGGGGGAGTCGTCAGAGAGCTAATGAGGAGCCAGAACTCATATACTCACGTGGGCCATCGTAAGGACTCTGGCTTTTACCTTGATAGAAATAGGATTCCTTGGAGGACTTTTGAGTCCAGGTGTGACATGGTCTGACTGACATCGACAGTATCACCCTGGCTGTTGTGTTGTGGTTAGATTGTAGGGGTGGTCTGGATTAGAAGACTCTTGCAATGATGCAAGGGAAAGGTGATGGTGGTTCAGACCAGGGTGGTAGCAGTAGGGGTAGAACTAGTGGTCAGTTTCTGCATATGTTCTGAAGGGAGAGCAAACAGGAGATCCCTTTGGTTTGAATGTGGAATGTGAGAGAAAGAGGCGCTAATCATGGTTCCAAGGGACTTTGGCTTGAGAACTGGATGAATGGAGTTGCCATCCACTAAAATAGCGAAGATGAGAGGTGGGGAAGTTTTGTGAAGATCAGGTGTCCAGTTTTGGACACATTAAGTTTGGGAAGCCTACTGGTAGAGTGATATAATTTATTATCCAAATTTTTGAGTGCAGAGGAGAAAAGAGCCACTATTAATTACCATGCTAGGACAATAAGAATAAACCAGGACTGTCCCCACCACATCTATTGGATATCCAAGTGGAGATGTTGAGTAGTCAGTCAGGGTGAGGTTCAGGAGAGAGGTCTGAGCCAGAGTTATGAGTTAGGGAGTTGTCAGCTTCTGAAGTGTCTAAAGCTATACAGTTGGATGAAATCACTAAATGAGTGAGTATAAATGGAAAGAGAAGAGGACCAACGAGCAGAGTCAGGGGCATCAACAGGCAAGGGGGTGGGTACTCCAGCTTTGAGAGGTCAGGGAGAAGAGGAGGAACCAGCAAAGCTAGTACTACATACAGACCTACATGTGGGAGTATGGATCAAGTGGTAGAAACTGGCCAAAAGGTTGTATTAAGACGGTCCAGAAAAATGCTTAGATTAACATGTTTTAGATAGCCGTCAAAATGAAAAGCAAAATTTAAAACTTCTTGTAGAATCACTCAGATTCCCAAGAATGGGAAGCGGCTGTGGCTCAATCAGTAGGGCTCCCGTTTACCATATGGGAGGCCCCGGGTTCGGTTCCCGGGGCCTCCTGGTGAAGGCAAGCCCGCCCGCACGGCGTGGTTAGCTGACCCAGCGAGCACAAGCAGCAAGGGGGTGATAAATGAATGAATAAATAAAATCTTTAAAAAAATAAAAAGAGAAAAAAAAAAAAAAAAAAAAAAGATTCCCAAGAATGCCCTTGGGGCCTGGTGTGAGAGACAGACAATATCTCAGATCCATCAGGCGCAGATACCCATAGTACAGATGGCTAAGAGAGGCTCCGAGGCAATCTCTGGCCTCATTAGTACATCAAGGTCACCACGTGGATCCTGAAGACAGGCCCTCAGTTAGGCAGAAGCAGGTGGTCCCATTCCATTTTACAGATGGGGAAACTAAAACAAAGGTTGGATGACATTCCTGGTCTCATTTCTTTATTTGCAAAGTGTTTACCTTCTGCAAATTAAGGTTAAAACTTTCTCTTTACATTTATGTCTTCCTTTTTAAATCACTGCAATAATAAGACTCTGCCTATTCACCCCCTTAAAAATTTTCTTTGCTCCTGCCCTATACTAGGTCTATAAGTAAAGCTATTGACTCCATGGCTCCCCAGATGAATGAACCTTGGACTTCCTCCCCACCTCCTGGCCTGGGAACAGCTCTCTCCCAAGGGCCTTTTCTTTTTTTATATGACTAACTTTCTTTGAGTGGGAGTCATTTTCTCTGTGGAAGTGTTGGTTCCCCATACCAGGCCTATTTTCGTAGATCACCCTATAACCTTAGATATGGATCCTCATTCTAAGGCAGAATAGATTCAGAATGGAAAGGTGGAGGGCTCTTCATGTTCTCACTGCCCAGTGGAGCACTATGCCTTAGCTGAGGGAGCACTATGCCTTAGCTGAGGGAGCTCTGTGCCTCAGCTGAGGGAGCACTATGACTTAGCTGAGGGGGCTCTGTGCCTTAGCTGAGGGGGCTCTGTGCCTTAGCTGAGAGTGCTCTGTGCCTTAGCTGAGGGGGCTCTGTGCCTTAGCTGAGGGGGCTCTGTGCCTTAGCTGAGGGGGCTCTG